>CM040240.1:166419133-166517655 GCA_022545495.1 Chrysanthemum lavandulifolium | reverse complement strand
CAAAATTGTATGGTATTCATTCACCATATCCTTAAAAGTGAAGAGTTGGCTAGCCCGCAAGTTTATGGCTTGTGGTAAAGGCATGGAAAACCATAATTGGTAATCACTCACCAAAGATAATATTGATAATGTATCTAAGAGTTGGCTAGTCCGTAGCAAACGGCACGGTAAAGACAAATCAAATCCGTTGGAAGTCGGTGGTTTGCTCAAAATCACATGGTTATCAGTGTACCATGGTTCTTACTTGAACTGAAACATTTGGCTACTCCAAGTAATGGGTTTTGGTAAAGAGATTCAAATCCATTAAGTTTTTCTCAAAAGATTGCTAGGGACTAGCAATAGTTTAGTGTGGGGATTGATGAGTGTGTAAATACTCATCATTTTTGTTCCATCTGCCCGTAAAAACAATCAAAAACACTTTGAAAAGTCTTAAAAGACGGAAAAAATATTTAGACTGTGTTTTATCCGAAAATTGTCAAATCTAGTCCCTGGTTAGTCAAAACAATGTAATTTTTCATAAAAGGCCCTCAGGGATTTTCAAAGTGTCAAAAATTAGCCTTATAAAGTCAGTTTTGCAAAATGACAACTTGAGTCCTTGGAATTTTAAAGATTGACAGAAATTACCCCGGGACATTTTTAATTTGAAAATTATCATTTTTGGTCCTTGGGAAAATTAAACTTGTCAAAAGTGGTCCTTATAATAAACTTTGCAAAATTACATTTTTGATCCTTGAAGAATTTGAAAACTACAAAAATGGTCCTTGTGTATTAATCCTAAAAAACCAAACCGGACCTTATTTATCCCCATCCCACACTACCCTTTTCCTCCTTCCAATCCAAACCAGAATACAAATAAAAACCACCGACACTCAACCACCACACTACCCCTTTCCTCCTTTTCCTTCCTCTTTTCTTCCTTCTCTCGACACACTCAACCCCAACCAATGGCTTAGATTGATGCTCAATTGTACCTAAATATTGGAGGGCTTGGATTGAGTTCAAGAAGCACAAAATGTTGGTCTTGGCTGTTTTGCCTGACAAGAACAAGAGAAGCACATCACGAGACAGAAAAGACAAGAAAGAGAAGAGAGAAGACCCCATAGCTTATTAGTATAAAAAGTTTGTACCCAGTGAGAAGTCAGTAAGTTTTTTAGTTTTTTTTTTAGTTTTAATTTAGTTTTTAGTTTTTTAGTCTAGAGTCTGATGTTCTAGTCCATGTTATTTTCATTGTCATTTAAATTCAGTTGTAATCCTTTAATTTTCAATGCAATCTTAGTTTTATTCCATTTATTTCAGTTATGCAGTTGGAAAATTCCTTCAATGTTCTTGAGCTTTGTTATTTGTGTTTTAAAATTGTTTGTCAAATAATTGTTTAAGTGAAGTGGAGCTTTTTGGTTAAAAGTCTCATAGAAATCTCTTTGAAACCTTTTTTTCTCAAGTTTTTCATCCAAGACACTTTGCTTTGGAATTAGCTTTTTCTTTTGTGGGTAATAATCTCTTTGGACCATTCTTAAGGTTGAAATAGGTTGCATTCAAGTGCAAATCAAATTGTTGTTTATCGTCGGTTTAATTTGTTAACTTTGGCTTGGATAGTTTTTTTCTTAGTCTAATTTTCTTCCTGTCTTACTGTCATCATAACAATCCATGGACCCTTGTTTTAGTTTAGATTCAGGGGTGTTAAATTAGAATTAGGGTCCCATTTTATGTATGCATTCAGTTCATAGGTAGTTCGTGGTATGTAGTAGCTTATCCTTTAACTTAGTGTTTAGTTAGTAGCTTATTTTGACCTCTAAAACTGATGTCCTAATGCCTTTCTGCCCTGTTCCCCAACAGCAGCCCACCACAGTAACAGCTTGTTCTTGGCTCCCTATTAGACTTTTTAGAATCTTTGTAGTGCCTAATCTTTCTGGTTCAGCTTTTCGTAGTGTTAGGAAGGCTTTAGAGTGCTGGAAATTAAGCTCAAAATAGCCTTTTTGGGCTGTTTCAGTCTGCATCAGCTTATTTCTAAGCTATTCAAAAGCTTTCTCCTTGACATCTAATTGGTTTAATTTGCATCTCCAATGTGCTAACTTGGTGTTGTAGCTTTTGTTTGCTCTAGAAGATCTCATCTCAGCTTAATGATAAGCTCCAACTAAGCCACCTTGGGCCTGTTTGTGCCTGCAACAGCAGGTAGCCCATCAGCTGGTGTGTTTGGTTGTTCACAGTCCAACCGCTCACATCGGAGAACAGTTGAGTTCTTCCCTCCTTAGCTTATTTTGTAATATAGTTTAGCTCATTCAAATTGCTAAATGCTCAATTAGTTTAAGTTAGATCATTGTTAGTGCGTATCATAGGAGTTTAATACTTGCTTTCCATTTTTTCATTATAGCTTATAATTCCCTTAGATCAGTTTGTAGACTAAACTGCTCTTCCCTTTTTTTTGGTTATTGCTTTTTGAATGTTAGTTGCTTTTTTTTTAGTTTAAACAATGGTAATGTAGCTTAAAGTTAGCTTTTCTTTTGTAGTTTTATGTCCTAGCGACCTTCATCCCAAAAATGAGACTAAGGACGAGAAAATTTGGTACCTTTTGGTGATTGTTAGCGTATTCTTTTAGCTTATTTCACTCCAAACTAGTGCTTAGGCTGATTTAACTTGTCTTCTTTAGTTTTTAGCTTATCTATAGGAGTTTTGTAGCTTGTTATAACTTTAATTGTCCTCTATCCTACCGTCCCAAACGCCACATTTCATTGTTTCTTTTCTTTCTCACGATAACAAGTCGTTCACAAGATGTTTAAACTTGTCCAAGATTTAAAATTGAGTTAAAAAGTTTTAGTTATACTTATTTTGAGTTCCTAAAAAAAATTCAAGAAAAGAAAATAAGTGACAAAGAAGGTGGGGAGTGGGAATCGAACACAGGACCTCCCTGCTGTTTCCAGCACACGAGCACAACACCACACACCTAAGTACCAACTGCACTAGGGACTTTTTGATGTTTTATCTTACTCAGCTCAATATTTAAGCACATTTCTGTTTCACATTTAAAAGAAATAATAAGTGAAAAAAAGGGTTGAGGTGGGATTCGAACCCATCACCCCTAGCCTCAGCCACGCCTCACACAACACACTCCACTACCATTGCACCCTTGGGATTTTCTTGTCATAGTTTACATTAATTAATCTCTTAACTCATTTTTTCTGTTTTTAGCTTAATAGACTAGATTGCTTATTTACTGCTTAATTCTAACTGCTTTTCCGGTTTTCTTATTTTTCCTAGGTTTAGATTTAGGTAATGTAATTTCCTGAAAAGTTTCATATTTTTTTAATTAGTTTTACTATTTTTAATAATAAATTTCTTAGTAATTAGTTTTTAATTCGTAATAAATAGAAAAGTGCTCGAAAAAATTCTCAGCTTTTTCCTAAAATTATTTTTAGTCATTTAGAATGTAGGAAAATTGTTTTCACACTCGTAGGACTTAAATTGCATATTTTTCACTTTCGAGGCTCGGGATTAGCTCGGTTTTCGCGTTTTTTGCATTTTAGCACCCTAGGATGTAGTTTAGCGTCGTTTTATTGTTTCTTAGACTTAGTAGTGGTTTAATAAGTGTTTACTTTGTTTTTCTTGCTTTATTTTCATTAACGTTTTAGGTTTTAATCGTTAAACGATTTTAAATATAGAATTAAAATAACTTCAAAGTCTTTATTTTCTTTTATTTCCTTAGTTTAATCAATCATCACCCTTTCCTGTTCAATATCACCCGATCACAGATTCGTTGTATTACAGTGTTCACACCTCGTTGGGACTTAACGACCTGGGGAAACACTATACTCTCCTGGACTTAATTGCATTGCGTTCTCAAGCTGTTTAGATTTTATTACGGTTGACCATTCACAAGTGGTTGACTTGTGTACTAAAACCTGACCGTTTGGGAGCCAATCAGTATGCTTACGCATAAGCAAGCTAGGTTTACGCATAAGGTTTCAAGGAAAAAAGTTATGCGTAAGAATAACAGTTTCCTTACGCGTAAACTAAAAATAAGGGTGTTACGCGTAAACTGTATTTCGACCACAATATACCATATACCATAAACTCAATCTCTACCTCAGTATATCTACATCATCAGGCAACAAAATCAAAATGAAAAGGAAAATCAGATCCGACTCAACATATTACTAACCATTCTCTTCAACCTCAAATACCAAATCTATCCTAACTCATCCTCCATCTCCTACCACATCTAATCATAACTCGAATCATAAAAGAAAAATTAAAAAATCTCAGATTTGGTTCAAGTTTTTTTGAATCTTTTAAAGATTTTTCAACTGAACCATCACTCATCATTGATTCTTTTAGAAAACTTGTTTCCTTACTATCCGAACATAAAGAAAAGAAACCTAACAAGATTGTTAGTTTCTTTCTTAGTTTCGCAAGACTCAAACAAAATAATAAACCTACCGAGACCCTTTCAAAGGATCTTGAAGATGACGCCTTAATTTGTACAAGAAGCGGTGCTAGGGTCTATTTAATGATTATCAATTGTTGTTTGTGTATATTTGTTCGGATATAAATGGTATTGATGAACTCGGATCCGAGATAAAGAGGAGCTTGATGAAACGATTTGATGTTTTGAAGAGATTGAGATGTGTTAAGATATTGGCTCAATTTGGGAAAGGCGTACTCTTTTTCTTCTCGATCCGATTTGGGAAAAAGTTGGTGGCGTTTTTTCTTCTCACAATGTGTTTTAGGGTTAAGTTGTGTTTAGGTTGAAGTGAAATGAATTGTGGGACGTTTACACTTATATCCGGTTAAGGTAAGTAAGCTAGTTGGACGGGGCTTCTCACTTGAGATTTGGGCCTCAAAATATTAAACGAACCGGTATTAGTATGTTAGATCCGGCTTTCTCATCACTCGTGGAGTTGGATGATGGATATAATGAATTTTGGGTTGCAATGATATGCATCCGGATGTATTGATTGGACGATGGTCACTTTGAAGTTGAATGAAATGAAGACACAAATTTGGCATCCGAATTTTTGAGATATAAAATTTGTTGGATACAAATTTTGTTATACATTAAAGAGTGGTATTTTGGTCGTATTAAAATTTCACGGAATGATACACAAATTCACGGCTTAAGCGATAATTGAAAAAATGGCTACGGGGTTTTTGTACGGTATTGCTTACGAGAAATTGAAGTGACGTTTCACGGGTGAACTTCATTATCTTTGAGGCGTTGGTTGGTTGGATGCATGTCTCAAGATAACTTGTTGGGGTATTCTCATCACTTTAAGTGATTGAATGGACAATCGGTTATAACTGATGTAAGGAGTTACGTTGTAGTGCTCACGGTGTGTAACCATCACTTTAAGGAGTTACGTTGTAGTGCTCGGGTCACACGGCGTTGTGGATTGTTCAAAATTTAGAACAAGCATTAAGTCACTAAGTTGGGATGTTTACTTCCTTTCAAGTTAGTCGTGTCGGGTTATCTCCATGTGGTCATTACAATTAGTCGGTGAATTCAAAGGAGGTTCGTTTTGGTTGGTTAGAGAAAATTATTGAGAGTATTTTTGCGACATATTCTCACTAAAATTTTGATCAAGCTAAGGATTTAAAATTGCATCAAGAAAAAGGTAATACGGCATGCACGCAACATTATGATGATTCCGATAGCTCGCAACCATCGGAGGGAGAAGTTGGTGTTTCATCTTTTGTAATTGGATTGACGAAGGAATTGTGCTTAAGACCGAAGAAGAGAAGTAGTGTGTACATCGGGCTTTTTACCATCTTGGATGCAATACTAAGTGAGTTATGTTGTTACGATGTTATCGTAACGACAACCATTGTGCGATCAAGAGTTTACTTTCTGCTGCGTGTTGGAAGAGTGTTGTCTGTTCGGAGGGGCGAGCGAAAAAAGAAAAAGGCTCACTAGTTAGGAGGAGTAATAACCTAACTAGACCGTTCTGATTGAAGTTCGAGCTACAAGAATTTGTGCCGCCATCGCCAAAGATCAAATGCCGAGATCGCCGGAAGGAGAACTTCAAGTTTGCCTCAAGATTCAGACTACGAGACTCAAGGCTTCAACAAAGTCAACATTGTTCATTACTATTGTAATTTACTTTGTTTTGTATTTATAGGTCTCATTGTAACCATTCACGTGTGATGATATCTTGGAGGAGATTGTTAGCCTCACTTTTTATAAAGATAACGTCACATACGTGAATCGGACTAGATCGTAGTATACTTTGCCCATAGGGACTAGTATCGCTTTAAGTGGCAAAGTTAAGGTTTGTTGAGTTTATAAATACCCTCATGACTCTCCATGAGGGGTAAGGTGAAGCATTTGGTTAAGTGTAGTGTGTGGTTTATTTATAAAAGTTATCCTTATCTTTTCCTCCCTCTCTCTAGTTTCTCTCTCTAGGAAGATGATGTTCTTCATCTTCTTCCACCAACCTCGACCTCCAAACCACATAAATCATATGTTTTTCGGTCCTAACAATACTTTTGAGGATGACACCAATATTGGTGGTGATTTTTATATGTCTCCTCCCAGGTCCAATGATGCTCCTAACACCTCAGGAAAACCTGTTGGTGGAGCTGAGGATTCTGATATGCTGATAAAAATGTCTAGTTTGCTTGACATGTATGTTAAGAAGGTTGATGATCTTGAAACTGAACTTAAGGAGACAAAGCGACTCTTGGTGGAGCCATTGTCAAATTGCTTAAAAGCATGGTCGACTTAGAGTTTCGATCGAGCAAGAGAAGGAGCAAGGTTGTAGTTTCGATTCGGAAGAGGAACAAGATACATATAAGGCTAATATTGATCTGGATGCACTACATGTTTTGGCCTCTGTTTCTTTGGGAGACACTGCACCTCAGAAAGATCCAGAAGTTCAGGTTTTTAAAAGGAGAAGGACCCGAAGGAGGACCAAGCAAACTATAGCTCTGATACCACTTGTTGGAAGAGTCCCAGATAGATCTTTCGAGCCTTTAAGAAACAGATAGTAAACCTGTGTAATCACAAGCAAACTATAGAGAACCTCTAAGAAACTTATGTCCACGCGGAATATGAACACAAGAGTAAAGAAGATTATAACACAAACTCTTGATCCTCTATGGATCTATATTATTTCACTAATAATGTTTTTCAAAAGTGTACATAAACCCTAGCCGCAGGTTTCTTTTATACTACAAGAAACCCTAATTCTGCAGCTTACAAAACACGTAAAAGATATGCATTATCTCTTCCTAAAATAACTCATGCATATCCTAACTAATTACTAATAATACAGATACTACTATCCGCAGAAACCCTAACTATCAGCAGTAACTGCACTATCAGCAGAAACTGTGCTATCGTGAAATGAAAACTAACTATCAATAGGAACCATATCTGCGGGAACCTTCTCATTACAAGAATTCCTAACGCTTTTCATCATCTTAGGTCAATACTAATGGTAATCAGAAATTTTGTGGTCGCCTACGCCACATCGCTTACATCAACATTCTCTCCAAGACTACACACAACCACAATTTGCTAATAAGGCGATCATGACCACAACAAAAAATACCCACAAAACAAATAAAAATAAAACTACACACACAAAACAATTAAAGTTGCGGTTGGCGGGCCAACCATAGCTTTGAAAAGATTTGGGGAGGTGACCGGTCATTGTTCGGTTGAACTAATGGAAATAATGCGATCATGTACTTGGTTGGTTGAGGTCAACTCACCATTAAGATTTGCGCTTACACACACACTTTGAGATCCCAAATAAATTTGTCAAAAATCCTTTTACAACATTTTCCCCGCCCCTTTCACTTTAGGTCGCTTTGAGAATGGGACACGATCGATATAGTCGATCGATTACAAGTCGATCTTCTTGTTGTGGGAAGCGATCGTCAACAATTTTTGTTTCTTGCCGCTTTGGTGATAGATATTATTTCTTTGTGAATTTTGTGTGCATTTAATATTTAAACATTTATTTTTATGTATCTTCTTGCAAGACTCAATCGCTTAAAATCACCGAAAAAGAAAGCGTAACGGGAAAAATGAAAAATGAAGAATTAAGATCCCTTGGGCAGCCTCACATAGACGGGGAACTAGGATAGAAACAAAGCAAAACATGTTCACAAAGAGTGATACTCACGCGTCTCAATGCGCGAGTGAAGCCGTAACAATCATCCCACAAAGACAAAACTAAAGACTTATAAAAAGTTGGAGAAAAAAAGGTACAAAAAGACAAAGGTTTTGATGGACACTTTTCAACCCACAAAACACATAAATAATAAAAAATAATAAAAACTTAACTAAAAATCAACTCATATCTAAAGAATCCACAAAACCCTCTTCTCATTTGCTTCCAAACTTTTGTTTCTTGCATTAACTTCCTTCCAAAATTCCATAAAAAAAAAAAAAAAGAATGTGTCTTTTTGACCCATTTGTCAGTCTTCTTTAGGGTTTATAAATTTAGTGTTGTTGTTTTTAGTAAGAAAAAAAGGAAAAAGATAGAAATAAAGATGCAAACAGAAGATGGAAGATTGATGGCAGTAGCAGATACACGAGGCAAACATAGAATTTCTGCTGAGTTGAAGAGACTTGAACAAGAAACTCGTTTCTTGGAGGTTTGTTTTTTTTTTATAAAGTTATGTTTTTATGGTTTAATCTATGTTTGTAATTGTGGGTTTGGTTCAAAATTGGATCTTTTTAGCTTATTATTTGTATTCTTGAATTTAGGATGATTATTGGTATTTTAAGGTTTTTTCCTTTCCTAATGGGAATTGGGTTTTTTTTAATAATTTTGTGGTTTATAATTTTAATTTGTTTGTATTTGATAGAGAATTTTGTCAATTTATGTAGAGGACTATAGATATCTAGTTAACTGGTTTGGTTTTGATTAAGAATGAATGTAGGTGGTTAGTCTTGTTGGTGCATTCTCTCGAACTCAAAGCAGAATCAGGGGTTAATGATTAACAATTTAGAATGACCAGAGCATCTTGATTAGCAAACGAATGCAGCAGGAGGGAGCTCCGTCTATGAATAATTCGTAATAAAGATTGATAAAGTTGATTAGGCTTAATTATCTTTAGACGTGGTTTAGAATATGATGTGATCGAGGTCTTTAATATAAACGATAGGTTCATGTTTGTCTGATTGTCTCCTAGCAGTTCAGTCAATATCGGTTCAGGAGAATATATTGAAGTCTTAGAAGTAGCAGCCTCTTTATATAGTCAATCACGTTGAATTCGTTTGTATAGAGATTTGAGTAATTTGTAATTTTATGAATGTAGTTAATTGTTAGCAAACAAGGGATTTCTAGTACAAGATCAATGGATTCAAGTTCAAAGTCCTAACGAGCATTATTAACAAGATTTAACAAGCTACAAACTATTCTTCTTACACATAATTTTGTGTTTTGTGAAACTGATTTACTTAAGTAAGAAAGGATTATAATACAAGATTTATTAGTTTAAACTATGAATGTTGATTCAGATTGCATGGTTCTGCACTAGAAATCATGGATCAAGTTGAAACAATTGGCTTGAGTATCCCTCCTATGTGGTTACTTAGCATGTTTCTAATCTTGTCAGTATAGTTAACATGTTTCTCGTACTGTTGTTTGTAGGAATGAGATTGCAATAGAGTTCGATTAATACGTTTTATGATATGTTTTATATAAGTTTGATTATACTGTTTAATTTCCTTTAGTAAGTTATTGTTTTTGAAGATATATGTGATCCCTTTTCTAGGAAATTCTAGGGGCCTTCTAGGTTTATGGTACAGGGTAGGTGGTTGCCAACTTGCCGTAGGCACTGTGAGTTTTCTAGAGACTACTACCTAATGTGAACTACTAGGTACTATGGATGTGACAGTGTGACACTTGCCAAACAAACTACTACGTACTATGGATGTGACAGTGTGACACTTGCCAAACTTTAGTCAATTCACTAGTTAAAACTATGTAGTTTCACTCGAAGTTATATTGTGTTGCCTGAAACACTTACCTCTACAATTTATCGACCTTTAAAGACTCTTGCATTCCTCTCGAACCAGCAAGTTGATCAGCCATTTGCTCTCATTAAATTCAACCTTAAACAACTTGTTGGCCACTATAAATACATATTCATTCATGGCCTCATACAGCACATTTTACAAGAGCTTGATCCATATTACTTCCCAGGAGAGCCTGTATGGTGTTCCACGAGAGTTTGGATCACCAAGACCCTAATGAGGAACACATATATAAGAAGGTAAATGCAACTACTTAGGCTTTAAAAGAAAATTCACATCACTACCACGAGATTAGAATTAGTGAAAGGCATAGTTACTGGATATGGATATGTTAATGTACGCGCCATCTGTGATGCTGAGGGAATCGTGACGTAATGGTGGTAAACTTCTCGTTGTCACACAGTAAACACTACTTTTAAATATCATTATCAAATATCAATCATCATTTGCCATTTCTAATGACTTTTGGATTGGTGAGAATGATTTGAGATTCTTATACACTTGCACTAAAGAATTTGTGACTCAAATTGCCCGTTCCTCTAAGCATCTAGATTGCAATTGAATACCAAATGATTCTCTCCATGCACAAGTCTTAAGAAATGGTGTTTGGCAAAGGAGGATCATGATGGAATTTATAGTGTAAAGTTTACTAGGAGAGTGGTCAGGCAACCTCATTACCTGATATCCTCACAAGAGGTCTCAGGTCCAAACCTCACTAGGTACACATCTTGGGGTGGCCAAGGAAAATGTCGGAAGCGGTCACTGGGATACCCGGTTAGGCCGCATACATTTGAGTCAAAGACTTGCCCTCCCGAGTAACCTCAACAGGTAAAAACATCACATCTGTTTAAGTTTTACTGAGAATAAAGAGTTTACTTGTTTAATGATGTCTTTTTGTTCAAGAATGTCTTTTGAGTAATGAATTAGACTATTAGTTTTGAATTTTTTTAATATTAAAATTTCTAGGACCTTTGGATTTTATAACACCTTAAATAATATTATTAATCATTGGGCAGAATGTGGCAAATCGTCCCCATTCGATCCGAAATGAGCCTACAACCACCGTATTGGATTTAGGGACCTACCAAACCAAGAACCTATCGAAGAGATCCTAGTTCGGGTGACTATGGTATAAAAGCAACACTCACTGGGCTGGGCTTGTCAATAAGTCAAGCTTGATCTAGATATGACGCGACCCAGTTCATTATGATCCAGTGTATCAAGAAACTTGATTCAACCGTCCACCAGCATTCAAGTATATCGTCTAATTTAGACAAATTAATGCCGTGATTCATGTAATCGAGTCAATCCATTTATTCTTATATTTCCAAATGGATCAAGCCTTGTGCATCGAGTATGTAAATTAGTCCGGTCAGTTTATAGATAATGAATAAATGGATCGACCGACATATTAATTTGTCTAAACAGATTGATGCATTGGACAATTGATTCCGGTGGAATTTAGAATTAACCCAGGTTCAATGCTCCTCCCACCTGAGGCAAAGAGAATTTAATTTATTAGTACATTTTTGGGTCAGTTTGTGAGTGAGCTTGATTTACCTCTCACGTGATGGGCACGCGGCAGTTTGGCATGGGCCGGTTAGACGGTTAGTGTTTCCGAAATACAACCTTTTTGGTAGTATGGTGGAAGGATTAGGTAATATAGGAATTACAACACTTTGACTACACACGAAGACTAGAAGACGTGTTAGCCCAATTCTCTAGCATGCAGGGGACAATTACCCAATTAACTCTTAAGCTGTAAGCCTTTTAGGTCCATCTCTTTGATGGAATTAAACCACTATATCCTCTCTTCGATGATACAATTACAAAGGCTTAGTGTGCTAAGTGCTAACCATGGGGCAATCGAGGATTAAAGTTTTTTAACTTGAAGGTCAAGGAACTGGATCGTGAAAACAGTCCCCTTGAGAAAATACAATGCAAAAGACTTCTATGAAGACATCCCTCCCCCACCACTTGGCCGTGCATCATAGTCTGCCAATATGGTGGTTGTGTGTGTGTGTGCGCGCATTCTAGTTGTCTTTATAATATATGTATTGATTACTCGATCTTGTGATATTGTATGCAGGAAGAGCTAGACAAGCTTGAGAAAATGGACGCAGCTTCAGCTGGATGCAAAGAGTGAGTGCATATGTGCTGTATTTCCATCTTTCTGCTATCGTCTGGTGTATAACATGCTGTCTTTTTGTGTTTCTCTAGAATCTTGAATAACGTGGAAACAAGACCTGATCCACTACTTCCCATGTAAGACTCTTGTTTCTTTGCTTTAAAAGATTAAAAAATTGAGTCCCATGAAAACTGCTTAATACAACTCTACTGATATTTTATTAAAGGGAAAATGACAAAAATACCCATTTTTTTCTCAAAATTCCGAAATCCCCATAAAATCCTCAAGTTTTGCGATTTTTTGCGTATCTTTGAAAATATTGAAAAATCTAGCAAGATTATCCGAAAATTTGCGATTTTTACTAAAAAATCGCAAAATCACAAAATCAAAAAATCGCAAGGTTTTTTAAAAAATCGAAACATTACAAGGTTTTTTAAAACATAAAAAAATCACAAGGTTTTTAAAAACCTTGCAATTTTAAAAATCCATAAACTGTAGCAAAACTTGCGGATTTTATGGGATTTTGAATTTTGAAAAAAATGGGGTATTTTGGTTGACCAAAATCAATACCATGAATAAAATGATAAATAGGTAAATTTGCTGTGGTTCACAAAATATTTTTCATAATATATTTTATTTGTTAGAAGCATGTGATTGTTGGTCAAATGCTGTAAGTATGTTCAAAGTAAAAGGGTAAAAACATCATGTCGACCAAGTTCAGTACTATCAGTGGGGCAGATAAGTATATATAGATTGATATTTTACCAAAATGAAACATTGTGGTGAATATAGGAAATCTCGTTGCAATTTCAGTGAACAAATAACATGTTTGTTTGTCGTTTTCTTGCTAGTGGTTTTGGTTCTGAATCTGGTTTGTTTTATGGCAGCACAAACGGGCCAGCGAATCCATTATGGGATAGATGGTTCGAGGGACCTCAAGATAAGTCAGGATGCAGATGCTGGATACTCTAACAACATTATTCTACATATATTCATTGGATTTCACCAGAGGTTCGTTCAATGCCATCATTGTACAATCTCGTTACAGATACAGAGAAGAGAACAATCTTCATTCACAAAGCGGTTCTTGTGCAGAAATGTTAAATTCTTTTCATTTGTAGAGAAAATTAAGAGAGTTGACAAAATATGGGTTTATTTTGTTATCAAAAGATTGTCAATTTTGCATTTATTTTTCTTTTTCTTTTTAAGTTTGCATATTTATGATTTGTGGTCAGTGAGCCCATTTGTGTTTTGTGGTCTCACAATACAATAGGCTGGACCCTTTATTAATTCTCTGATAAAGGATAAACATCAAGCAATAGAACTTGACACCTTGTGATTCCATTGCATTTATAAATTGTCATAATCGAAGTATATTTAAGTATATCTATACATAATTTGATAGTTATTTATACATGGATATAATGTAGTTCTTATATCATAAGAATTAGACTAAAATACACCGTTGGTCCCTAAACTCAGATCAAAGATCACAGAGACAAACCCAGCCTTTTCATCGCCATGTGCGTCCAAAATATTGGCTTTATATGCCAAATTAGTCGTTTAACAAAGTTAATGTTTGATTTTGTTTTGTAGTTGAGGTATTTTAGTCCATACATAATTATCTTTTATAACACATTTATATTTTAGCTTTTCATTTTCATCCTCATTATCATCTCCCAACATCATCATCATCCCCAAATCATCATCTCTCCAAATCAACAAGAGCGTGAATAGGAGATTTAGTTATGTGATTATTAACCATGACCACAGGATACTTAAAGAGACATAATTCAACATAAAACATCAGACAACATTTTTCTATTATGTTTTTAACTAAAGTAACATTGTTTTGCAGCTCACTAAAATTAGCTCATTTTTTAAGGGTGTTTGAATGTGCATTTGAAACTGTAATGATTGTTAAAGGCGACTGCACAAACAACACCAAATTTGGGAACAAGTCAAATTTTGAAATTGAGAAGTAAAAGTCAAACAAAACTAAATATCTGATGGGGGTTTACAAAGTTAAATGTCTCTATGTAATTCTTTGTTGGGAAGAATCACTTAGAACAAACACCGGAAGCTGCCCACCCCGTTGTGATCTACCCTGCTGATAATAACTCGACGTGTTCGTGGTTATGGCTGCATTCGTGGTGGGTTCTCTTTGCGGACCACTGCTGCTGCTAGGACCCACTAAAGGCCCACCGAAGAAAATTGATTGACCCGTGTATGTTAGTTCAGTGCCTGAACCCTGCGTGGTAGTGCCACCACCACCTACTGTCTTTGCAGTTGCAGCAGACACAAACCGTCCTGCTTCTTGATCCCAATACACGGATGACGATCTTGTCCCTTTAGTAACCACATTTCTCCTAGGAAGCTGTGGAATACGCATAGGTGGTGGGGCTGGTGCGGGCACGGGTACCGCCACAGGTACAGGTTCGTTAGAGTGAGACCAAGGAGACTGGTTCCCGGATGATTGCTACATTGGGTTAAAATGATCCGAGGCAGGTGGTGGGCTGCTTAAGTTACTAGCAACACTATGAGCACATGTTTCGGTATCATCCCGGCTAGCTCGACTAGGTGGATATGAGCTTTTGGAGCCGTGAAACCGTTGCTGATGGATACTGTTTGGGCTGCTTTTCATGCTAACGTTGCTGCTGGATAAATGATCAGGATCGTATTGATTCTGTTTAGATCCAACGGGACGAAGAACAGAAGAGGAGGCTCAAGCTTTTGCACCTGCTTTCACGGCTTCGTTTGAATCCAGTTTTGCAAGCTTCCAAGCACTGATTCGAACTGGACGGTTAGGTGGTCGTTTGCCCTTGTCGGGTGGCTGGACAGCATCCGGGTCAACTATCGATGGAAGCCGACCGGGTTCCAAATGGGGAATGACTTCATCCTGATTACAAAACAGAGGATTATCACTATAAAATCACAAGTTGTTAACAATCATAATACTCGACAGTTCTTATCTAGAAATGGTCGTTGACAAACACAGTTTGGCAAAGTACGGTCCCAACGACACTCGATTTCCAAATGATTTTGTCTAACAAATATGCTAAAATCCTTATGTAGCTATAATCTTGAATCATGACTTCATGAGTAACGAAGTGATGATATTACTAGTAATATGTAAGGATTGTTTACTGAAGGTAAAAAATTTATTAATGCAATATAGTCCAGCATAGAGCAAATATCACCAAAAGAGACCTGCTATGACTTTGGGAATGTTCAGACTTCGACCTATTTACTTAGGACAGATATTCAAGGGGAAAACTAATTTGCAACATTCTACTTATTATACTAAGCTAATCACTGTATTTCACATATTTTGATCTACAAAATTCCTAAATCTCGTGATTGGTCATGGGTATTTTAGATTTTTTTTTATCTGATATTCAATCATTTTTATTAAGCTGCGTATTTGAGACACGAGTGTATAAATCCTTAAAACAGAGATGTAAAACTGGAGGGGGTACCTTATGATCCATAAACGACAAGGAAACGCATGGAACAAGCAATGACATTAAGGAAGACACCCCGATAGAAAAAGTCAAAGGACCAGGGTTTCTTGAAAGAGCCACGGAAGAGATTGAGGTCGTTATTGAAGCAGCAGTTCATCCTAACAAGTAAAAACATAAAGTGGTAATCACTGTTGTTTGTAAAACATTGTCATATGGAACGCTAGTTTATAAGTTCCTAGCTGCTATAATGTTACGTTTAATTATCCACTTGCCCCTATCTTTATAAGTCTTCATCAAATAGTATCAAGAAGTAAAAAAAAAAAAAACCTTTTTCTATCATCTGGATCAAAAACAATATCACATAATCAGTATCATGTATGAGGATGACAAGCAAATAAGTAACAAAGATTAAAAATATAATATATAGTTCTTACCAAATCGCGGCCATTTCTCTAGCTGGTATTTGTTGGCGTCTTAGGGAGATGATGATTTGGAGAAATGATAATAGGGATGATGTTGGGAGATGATGATTTGGGATGATGATGATGTTGGGAGATGATGGCGAGGATGAAAGATGAAGAGAAATTAAAATATAATGTGTTATAAAAGATAAATGTGTATGACTTAAAATAACTTCAACTACAAAACAAAATCGACATCGACTTACGAAAGACTAATTTAAGATATAAAGTAGTATTTTGGACCATAGCGATGAAAAGCGGGTTTGTCCTAATCGTGATCTTTAGTGCAGTTTAGAGACCAAAAGTGTATTTTAGTCTAAAAATTATATTAAAAATCAACTCTGTCAAATGAAATGATGTGATTTGGATATATATATAAAGTTAACTTGTCATTTTAATACGTAGTTAAAGAAATCATTAGAGTTTAATACGTAGTTAAAGAAATGCGTGTTATTCGACACTTCCAAATGGTCGACGCCACGTTATATACAAAGATTTAAATTCATTTTACGACAAATGTGTTTGTTTTAAATTAAATAAAATGAAAAAAGTGGGGCAATAACAGTTATGGCACTAGATAACAAATGGCACTAGATAACAAAACTTTGCAATAATAAAAATCGTTACATCATCATTATTTTTCTTGAATAGGAGTTAACAAAATAAATATATATAATTTATATGTCCAACACTAAATTATTGTAATAAGATAATAGTTTTTGCTTGTTAGACTTAAAAAAAGAAATTTTAGATATCACATCCTGAATTATTAAACTTTGGACCTATTCAAGAAACTTATAGATTTATTATTGTTAGAAAATCTATCCTTAGATAGCTTTATAAACCAAGTTCATTTTATATTATCCATAAAAATACTTTTAACAATGTGATATTATGACATAAATAACTTGGAAGCCATTTAGAATTCAACAACAGAATTTAGCGATGGTGGCCCGCGGTGTCACGGTATTGTGATCGATTTTTTTTAAAGCATCCACTATGGCGAAGCTATTAAAAGATTTATAAAATAGTCAACTTTTATAATACCATTAATTCATAAAACTTTTCATATTATGAACTTTTCTAAAATTTTAGACCTCTTCATATCATATAGGTATGAAACGGTTTTACTATAACATAAAAATTCTCAACATCTTCATAAAGTTTTAGACATATTCTTAAATATCCATACTCTTAGCACTAAGTTCCTAAAAGAAACCTTAAAACCTTACATTTTTATTCGTAGTGCTAACTTTTGTATAAAGGATATTTGTTAAGCCTAATGTTTCTCTTTCGTCTTTCTAATTAAAATTTGCATTAACTACCAATATCTAATTTAATAAGAACGCTAGAGTAATTTTTTTCTGTCAATCAAAAATGCATTATTTTGCACCGTTTGTCATTTTTATGTTTGTAGACGCTATTTTCAAATAAGAAAGAATATAACATTAAAATTTATATAAGGTGTAGCATATATACATCACCCTCTTATTGTTAGACGTGATTGATTCATTCATAATGTGAGATTACATACTTCAATATATATACCATAACATTTGGGCTTGAGTTCAAAGTATACTAACGCTAATCTAATACAAATACAAATATGAATCGAAGTCTAATACTAATAAGTTCGATATGACCCTTTCGATTCGAGCGGGTGGGAACAATCTCAAACTGTCTCGAAACTCAACAAACAAAGCGAGACATAAGACCCTTGGTAGATTCACCAATTATGTGTTTTAGATTTACTAGTGATGTGCTTTAGGGACATCAAAACTTTCACAATGATTCTTGAAGAAGTAATACCAAAAAGATAATTAGCTTTGTCCACATCAAGTTTAAGAGGAATGTGGTTGGTAATAGAGTTAGCACAATAGAGTTTATTGTTAGATGTTATGTATTTTAGGCTCGATGTTAGCTTATTATGGGTTTAGCCCATACTTTAGAATAGTCTTATGTATCTATATGTTTGATGCGAGATCAAGGATTTTATTATTAATTATAGTATCAAAGCCAAATTGATCCCCAAAATCTCTCCTTGTCCTAAAATTCTCATTTAGTTTTTCCACACCCTAACTTTTCAATATCGTATTTTTTATCGCTCCTCTTAAACCCTAAAACCTAATATCACGAAACTACACCATGACAGACAATTCTATCTCTCTCGTTCCTAAATCCCCTTTTCTTGGACTTAAAGATCCGCATTGGCGGAATGCTATGACATGTAAATATAATGCATTAATTAAAAACCATACATGGGTTCTTGAATTGTGACCACCTAATGTCAATGTGGTTCGATCTATGTGGTTATTTCGCCATAAGTATCTTGCCTACGAGACATTGAGCCGCTATAAGGCTCGTTTAGTTGCTAATGCAGTAGTCAGCATCTTGGTATTGAATGTGATGAGACATTTAATTTGGTTGTTAAACCGGCTACTATTCGTACTATTCTTAGTCTTGCTTTATCTCGTGACTGCCATGTTCATTAGTTAGATGTTAAAAAATATTTTCTTAATATTGAGACTATTCGTACTATTCTTACCCTTTCCGTAAATCATCATGCTCGAATTTTGCAAGATCTTGTCTTCCCACAATGATCTTGTAAGAGTAAAAAGCACCATTAGCCTCCACACCAGCTCCCTTTACGGCACTCTTATAGACTTTACGTTCTTGTAAGTCCCTTTGTTCAGAAATAAGGATATAAACTTTGGAAAAGTACATATCCTAAAATTTCTGTTTCAGAGGGTCTCAGGAATGTATGAGTATAATATTCAAAAGCTATGAAAAGTGCTCTTAAAAGGTATGAAAATTGGTTGCCTTCAGCAGTAACCAAGATTGAGTAAAGGAGCTTCAGGCATTTTAGATGATGAGGCAGTAGAGATGATTCAGCGGGAACATCAAGAGAAGGATGGTATTGACTTCAGAATATGCTCAAAATGGCGCATCACGGAATACTCGATGGATGGAGTATCCCTTGATCCATATGGAACTTCACTGAAGACAAGAGCAACAAAGTACCAAGCCTTATTGATTTCTTTAATACTTTGTTGTATATGAGTTTGTAAGTAGAAGCCGTTATGCTCACTTACAAACTAGTTTAATTTAGGCTATTCTCATATTCTAACAGTAGGATACTGTTGGCTAAGAAAACCTAACCAAGCAGTCTATGATTTACTTAAAATAGCCTATTACTAAATAGTTGAACCAATAGTGACTCAGACCATTGACACTGATAGTTCAAGATCTGTGAGTCCATCATTTTATGTTCAGCGACAATAAGGAATCAGACTATAACTTATTATTATTTTATTCCTTTTTGTAACGCAGTAAGTAATAAGAAGCCATTATGCTCACTTACTACTGATAAAAAATAGATTATTTGTATATTTAAATAGTGGGAGATTGT
The DNA here is from genome assembly GCA_022545495.1 of Chrysanthemum lavandulifolium. Classification (NCBI taxonomy): domain Eukaryota; kingdom Viridiplantae; phylum Streptophyta; class Magnoliopsida; order Asterales; family Asteraceae; genus Chrysanthemum; species Chrysanthemum lavandulifolium. The sequence continues at coordinate 166,498,208 of CM040240.1, read as the reverse complement.
TGGGTCTGAATCAGACCCAATTTTCTTTTACAACTATTTAAACATAAAATAGCCTAATACACCCTCTAAAGGTTAGTAAGCATAAAAGTCTCTGATAAAGATCAGAAAGAATGTCACTTCATAACTATCATATGAACCTGATAGTTATCAGAAGTGAGATACTCTCTGATAAGTTATAAGAGAACATGTATCCCTAATTATTATTCGTAAGGTGTTACTCATTTTACAAACCCAATTAACTAAAAAGGACACAATTTTCAGCCATTACCATTCTCTATTTAGTGTGCAAATGATTTTGCACTCCATCTTTTTTTGCATGCCATGTGCTATGTGTTTTATTTTTATTGATTAACTGAATATTAAGAAAAAAATAAGATAAAAGCACTAAATGTGCATTTGGTTTGCTCTCCCACTTCAATTTGCACGTACAACTAAAAAAAATAATAACATAGTATTACTTGTATTTATTCTATGTATATATTCTACCGAATGTTGAATAGTCCGAATGTTGAATGGTTTAAATGAAATTAAAGAATGCTTTCATCTACCTCTTTAACTCATCAATAACTTTCAATACTCATTTACACTCACTCTTGTTCTCTTCTTCTTTTAGATCTAAAGTTGGATTTTTGGATAAAAACTTAATTAGGCGTGCAAATAACATAGAGAAAAAATTGTTTTGCACGTACAGATGACGTGACACTTACTAGACGTGCAAATAACATGGATAGCGAGTGTTTTGCACGTACAGATGACGTGACACATGATTAACCGCCGCTTTTAAATAATCTAAGCATGCAAATTAAATGGAGAGCAAACTCATTTTGCACGTACGTATGACGTGACACATTATTAGCCATAACTTTTAAATAATCTAAGAATGCAAATTAGTTTGGCGATCAAACATATTTGCACATAATGTCACATGTCTAATTATAATTCAATCCTAGCTTGATTAAATTACATCTGTGATAATCTTAAGATGAGAGCGCATGTCATCATGACGTGCAAAAAATATTTGCACGTATAGTAGGTTTTTGTAACGCTAGTTTCAATGGTTTATTTTCGTAACGCGGTTTTCTAATAATTTATTCTAGAAATTACCTCGTACTTCTATCATGTGCACTTTAATGTAACATCCATCACTTAACGCCTAAACTTGTACGGATGTTAAGTTAATGACCAATTCATTAAAATCGACCATTATGGACACTCAATGCATAAAATAAAGACTCTGACTTGAATTTGCAGATAAAAATAGTGTAAGGACATAACTAAAATTTAAGATGTGTGCCACCGTATTTGGAAAGGTATTTGATTTCTTTTATTAAATAGTGACTCGTTGTTTTGTACGCAAATTCCAAAATCATGACCTAAAAGGCCAAAACCTTTTAATATGCTCCGTAATACTATACAAACATCTATTTGAGATTAAACTTGTGTACCAAAATCATGACCTAAAAGGCCAAAATCATGACCTAAAAGGCCAAAACCTTTGACTAAACTTGTGTACCAAGAGCAGCAATGTTTGTACCGTGATTATATCACATACAATAACATAACATGATAAGAAATATCACCCTCCATATCAAAATGGTCAAGTCAGAGTAATAACTAATAAGAACGGAATGCATTAGTCAAGAAATCCTATACAAACATCTATTCATTTATAAATAAATTGTCATTGTTAATAATAATGATGATAACAATGTTAATAATTGTGGACTTTGTGGTAGTGCTAAATTTTATGTCAAAGTTTATGATAAAAACATAAATAATTAAAATTTGGTCCCAATCGAAATTCTAAATCGGTTGGTCACCACAATTTACAAGCCTCGATCGATGTTGACATCGGTCAACTCTGTTGTGGACCCGGTCATAACATCGATCGGTCGTCAATATAAACCGAATATCGGGTGAGATTTCGACCTACTTTTGTTTCTTTCTTTCTTGTTTTCTTTCTTTTTTTTATTTGGTCATCGACTTTAAGAACTCTGGTAGTCCCGATCGTCGTCGGAGAGAAAGGCGATGTCTTGGCCCATGGCCTGGTCGTCTCCGGTCGCGATTGGGACCAGCCTAACAACATCAACTAATGACTAACTTAACCAATAATGCTCTAAAATTATATAAGAGCCAAATAAACTTTTCATTTAGTAAAGATATAAGAAACAATATCATTTTCAAATAGTAAATAGAAAGAAATACAGTAATTGACATCTTTACAGTGTAGATACATCGCATCAATAATGAAGCTTTCACATCATATTGACTTATTTGGTTCACTATAACTTGTGAAACAATGCATGTATACGATGAGGTTTAATCAAGAACATATATAGTGATATTATGTTTGTGAGTTAATGGGATGTAACACTCTAACCAATGTGGTTATAATGTTCCTTTTGCCCGAATGTTGCAACCCAAGTAGATACCTGGTAGCAATAGTAAGAGCGAAATATCAGGTAGTATAATTGTGGAGACGATTAAAGTAATGGAGACGCGAAGTAACACCTGTGAGGTTGAATCTTATTTTGTAAATAAGATTAAGGTTAAAGACTTATATTACAAACGAACTTTATCAGATTTCTAAATAACATCAATTTTTTTTAATACCTTTATCACCAACAAAACTTGATGTTACTTGTAAATATCATTAATATACAAATTTTATTTTCCACGCCATTAATTTTATCTTATATGGAAAATCATATTAAAGACGTGGGGTGCTTTACCTGGTTTATACCCATTTCAAAATCTTTTATCATTATCTTAATCTCAAATAATGAACCAAAAAAAAATCATCATTCATACACATTAACACAAATTTCGATCTCAAATCAAGAACTCAAATTTTCACAAATCATTAAATCATACCAACAAGATCATAAACACAAATTACCAGAAAAAATGTAAAATTTGCATAGAACATGTTCCCTTCAGTTTTGCAGATAAAATGTAAAATACCGATAACCTATGATTTGAAGAAATGAACAAGACATGATTTGTCGTACAAAAAATCCATTTAAAATACCAATAACCTATGATTTGCAGAAATGAACTAACCTGGAAAAACAAACCAAACTGCTACCATTTAACAAACCAAGCTGCTACCATTTAAAGTTATATAATAGATCCATTGAAAGTAAAATTATCAGTTATTATACCATCATTAATTACATTCATCAAAAGGTTAGAACTACTACTACCATATTAAACCACCAAATACCATGCTTACCAAGCACAAAAGCTGTTAATGGAGATCTTAAACCCCTAAACCATCTTCCTCTTGCCTTTCCTATGACTGCATTCAGGTGCTCCAAAATCTTTAGTATTTTTAGTCCTAAATGTCTTGTTCTCAATGGCAGTCCAAGTTTTCTTAGCTGTCGGTCCCAAAACAATATCCTACTTAAATTTCAGTTTGTAAGGCTTTTGAATTGGCATTTAAACTGGCACAGGAAGATCTAGGATAGGATCTTTAGCTGGGAGAGGCTCTGGAGCTTTAATAGCTTGGAGATATTCCACTTGCTCTGGAGCTTCAATGGCTTGAAGAATCTTGTTGTGGATAATAGCAAGCAAGGAGGTCAGGAAGGATTTGTAACATATTGGATTTCACAAACACATCATATCATAACATAAGTAGGCGTATGGATGAAGTTTTAGAGAGAGAAAGTAGAGAGAGTTGAGAACTTGATGAAACAAAGAAAAATGGTATTGAAGCTCCAACCCTCTACCTTGGGAGGTAGAGGGTATTTATAGTTTCTTACAAGACACGCCTCCTACGGCCGTGGATCGTATACATGGGTAAAGACCGTCCGTCCTCCACGGTGTTACTTAACTAACTACTTATTAACATAACTTGACTATGACTACGAGCTTTAACGAATACATATACTTGAGGTGTGACACTTTAACTAATGGATTTTCTAAATCCTAACAATCTCCCCAAGAGGTCACCTCAATTTACATTGAATACAAACAGATATTACATTTTAATTGTTCTTGGATTCTTGATTAAGTTCTTTGCTCTGTAGCCCGTAGTCTTTGATTCTTCATGTTTTGCATGTTTGTTTAATCCAAGTGGAGGTCTTTAACTGATCCACGTGAGGATGAGTTTTGAGCCAACTTTGAGAACATCAGCTACCATAAATCTCTGACTCTTCCTTTATGGTGTTGACATTATGTGATGTTGTGACGTTTGGACCAACATGCTCACATTCTGGATTATGATATCTTCTCATCAGAGTTGCGGAAGCTTTTGTTGATTCATGATATTTGCAGCAGCGTAGCAGAAGCATGGAGTGAAAATATCAGAGTCGTTGATGAAGATATGCACTTATCATGAATTCTTTAGACATGAATGTGATGTGTGAGCATGCGGCTATGGATTGACTTCTTAATTCTGAACAGCTGCAAACGTTGGGTGTACCTGCATACAACAGTTAGCAATAAAACACACGACAATGTCTTTGATCACTTTCGTTGAATTGAGGTACACGGCCCACGGTTCCCGCTGATCAAGACAAGCTTCGCTCGTGATCGTATAATTCAAGAATCTCCTTGACGGGGTTTCGCAATGTTTCTAGTCGTTCTCAAACCGAACGTCTCAAAGAAGACATAACGGAGTGAGTGAACCAGCAAATTGAGGTTTGCTGATTGAATAAAATGATTTGAAAAAAATCGTGTATTGCTTAATTAAAGTGTTTTGCAATACAACGAATGTTTTAAGGAAAATCAATTATCAATCATAAACACCTTTTTATTTTGAAATATTGATACACAGTCGATGTGCAAGAGAAAGAAGTTTTGAGCACAACGACTGGTTTTTTTCAAAGGTATCCGTCAATCCATTTCCTAGACCAAGGTTGATTCAATAATGAATCGCCCCATCGTTTCAATCCAGTTGTAACAAGTTTGATCTATTGTATAGATCTCACATGTCACCTACCAAGAGCTTTTTTGATGTTGGCTCTAGAAGGTTTTCCATCTTCATCGTGAATATGTGAACATATCACTCAGATGTTCTGGCAATACCACAAGGATAATGCGTAGGACTCTAAAGACATATTCACATTTTCCACATTGTGTGAAATAGTGAGTCTTCATTGATTGTGTCCTAGTGAGATTTATTGATGATCTCGTGGCTCTAGACTCAATGGTGCATTTGGTTTCTGTCTTGGGAGACTAGGGAGAGGGTCTCCTTCTTCAATATCAACAATCTCTAAGAGAAAGTCGATAGATAATGTAGGTTCCCGTGAGAATGAAACAAGTCCTTTTAAGAGGAACTTGAGTAGCTTGGGAAGTTGTAGTGCGGTGTGTCATTTGGGTCCATGACGTCTTGTCTTCAATACGGGTGTTACCTAGGTAACCACCATTAGCATATGAATTGAACCCGGTTTACGCCTAAGGTTGAAATAAAGGAGGGCTATTTTTTTCACCCTTTTCTCATTCATTTCTTTTCATTCTTCAACCCTTTCGGTGCTTACGAAATTTCATAACTAGAACCTTGTTGGGTTTGTTCCAGTTCTAGCTCTATCTCGATCCGCACTCTTCCCATTTCTCACTTTTCTCCTTTTTCCATCCTACCTAAGGACTTCTACACTATCTAGTGGATTGTCCTGGTAGATCCCTTCTTTCTGGCGGGATCGTGGGAACGAATACCTAACCTAACCATCCTTATATCTCCATGCATAAAATAAATTTGGTCGGTCTTTTGGTATTGTTCTTACGCCATTGAAACCAATTGAAAACCATTTGAATAATCAATCCAGGTACTTGTGATATATGATCAAAGCATTTTGTACCTGAATTGTTTTTGATATTTCAGAAAAAGCTCCCCTTCAACATGTGTATCGTATGTTTGAAATTGCTTTGACACATGGAGGCAAAAGGACTTGAAAATCTCAGATTGAGAATGAAGAATTCACTTCTTTGATCAACATTTTCTAAAAATATTGACACCACTATCCCGATCAAAATTAGTATTTTAAATACTCTGTTAAAGATATTTTTGGGAAAGGATGCAATTTTATAAAAGTTGCTCCCCATAATATGTGCATCGAGATTCGAAAGTGTTTTGCACATATTAGAGAGAACCTGCACTTAGAGACAAATCAATCACGTTTCAATCCTTTTTGGTTTGATATAGATGCTCCCCCTTAACATGTGCATGGAAAATTTGAAATCGTTTGGCACATGTAGGGAGGAGAGCTTGTTATAATATTTCTAAACCATTTATCGAATAATCAGTTTATATCCAACTTAAATCACAAATTCTCCCCCGATCACAATTTTCAAATCCTTTGAGATTTGTGATCTCTATTGATTTAAATTAAATTTTGTATTGATTTAAATTAAATTTTGAAAACTTTTGAGGAGAATAGTGACTTGCTTTTGAAAAACATATTTTTGAAAATTTTCAAGATTTTCTAATTTTTTATATTTTTTATGGGTTTTTGAAAATTTTATGTTTTTATCTTTTCTTTTTGTTGGTTTTATAATTTTGTATTTTGATTTTTTTCGAAGATATGTACAGAGATGGATGAAGAAAAAAGCCTTTACTCCTCGTCTTCCTCTTGAAGACGTTTGAGTGTTTCTGGTCGTATACTCTTTAGACCAAGTCGTGGGAGGATAAACTCGAAACGTTCTCTAGGAAGAGCTTTGGTGAAGATGTCTGCTAACTGATATTCAGTCTTCACAAAATATAGTTCTACCACACCATTTTCCACTTGCTCCTTGATGAAGTGATGTCGAATGTCGATATGCTTTGCTCTTGAGTGTTGAGCGTTGTTGCAAGAGAGAGCAATGGCACTCTTGTTATCACAATCTGAGGATTTTGTTGAATTCAAAGCCATAGTCGATAATTGGGATTTCATCCATAGGATTTGAGCACAACAAGATGACATGGATATGCATTCTCCTCTGTAGAGGATATTGAGGTACTCATTTGTTTCTTTGAAGACCGACTCACAAGTTTATCATCCAAAACCGAGCACCTCCCGACGTGCTCGACGTGTATCTTGACACCTGCATGGTCGGCATCTCGCATAGGTCGTTAGTGACATACCGGTGTCCTTGGTGCCAAATTCCCATGTTGATGGTTCCTTGGAGATACCGAAAGACCCGTTTAACCGCTTCAAGGTGCTTTTGGTAGGCTTAGCACGGTATCTAGCACACATGCATCTGATGAATGAATGTCCGGTCTCTTGGCGAAGGTACATCGGGACCCAATCATACTACGATATTTAGTTTGGTCAACCATGATCCACAGAGTGGTCCTCATCCGGTTTAGTACGCTCCACCATGGGGTGTCAGCGGTCACAAGAATCAAATACAAACTTCTTTAAGATTTCATTAGCATATTTAGATTGATTGATAAAAATGCCTCCGGGACTTTGTGAAATTTGTAATCCCAAGAAAAATAACATTTGTCCCATCATTGACATTTGAAATTTGGAGCCCATCTCCTTAGAAAAACGGTCACATTCATTAGGGTCAGTCGAGGCAAAAATAATATCATCAACATAGATTTGAACATGAATTAAGTGTTTGCCTGACTTTCTGGTGAACAATGTTGGATGCTCTGGATTCACAAAACCTTTAGGTTGGCTGACGTATACTACTTCTTTCAGATCTCCGTTAAGAAAAGTTGTCTTTACCTCCATTTGATAGACTACCATGTTCTTCACCGGCGTTAGCGTGGAAGATTCGATTGCCTCGATCACGTGCAAGCGGTGCAAATGATTCTTCAAAGTCAATACCCTCCTCTTGACGGTATCATTTTGCAACCAATAGAGCCTTGTTCTTTAGCACATCACCATGCTCATCAAGTTTTACTTTGAAGATCCATTTTAGAGCAATGATTATAACATAGTTAGGAGCAGGTACTAATTCCCATACATCTAGTCGATCGAACTCATGAATTTCATCTTGCATGGCATTGAACCAGTTGTCTTCGTCATGGCCGTTTTAACGTCTTTTGGTTCGACCTTAGATAGTATGGAGTTGAAGAAGCACCACAAGGCATCGCTTGCAAGTTGTTTACGGTGGATCTTGGACGAGAAGGGTTTCAATGATGTTGTCCAATGGGTGGTCATGTGTCCATTTTCTAAGGTGTTCGTGTGGTTGTTGTTGAGGAACTGAAGTAGTAGAGTTTGGATCTCTGATGAAGATGGTTACGAAGTTGGTTCGAGAGCAAATATGTTCTCAAATGGAGCATCTTCGGGAGTAGCAAAGGGTTATCTCCATCATGGGTGCGAAACATTTCCATGATGTACACTCGATGATTGAGGATTTGATGATGATGATGAGTGATCCGTAGTAGGCTTCTTGACTCGATGACATAGAAACCGAAGGGTTATCTCGTTGATGGTTGGGGCGACCTCTGATGGATTAGGCGATCATTAGCAATAGGCTCATAGTGTTCATCAAACATTGGATCAAACAATTTCTTCAAATCATCTTCGATGGGGTACATATGGAATTGCTTGTGAGGATTTTGTACAAGAGAAGAACTAATGGGGCTACTTAACGAATGTTGAGATGCGGGTCCAGAACTTGATTGTCCTGGAGCCATTTGCCCAGACAGCTCATCGAACGTAACGTGAATAGTTTCCATGATATCTCGAGTTCTTTTGTTGTAGATTCGGCAACCCTTCCTGTTTGGTGCATAACCCACAAAAACTCCAATGTCCGCCTTAGCTCTTAATTTACCTAAGTCTTGACCATCATTTGTTGGATAGCACAAAGCACCAAACATACGAAGGGAGGATAGATCAGGTTTTCGATTGTGGACAAGTTCGTATGGAGTTTTTCCATGAGTGGTGTGTATAAGGGAACGATTTTGGGTATAGCAAGCAGTGGCAATGGCTTCAGCCCAAAGAAACATTGGGACCTTTGAGTATATTAGCATAGTTCTTGCAGCTTCCACAAGGGTCCGATTTCGTCTTTCAACTACACGTTCTATTGAGGAGTCGTGGAACACTTCTTTGATGGTCGATTCCAATGCTTTCATAAAGCGACTTAGTTCTTTGTTAACAAACTCAGTTCCATTGTCCGTTCGAATAATTCTAACAGTCTTGTTAAGTCGAACCTGCAGCTGTTTGATAAGGTTGATGATGACATCCGGAGTTTCATCCTTTGTCCTCAAAAACTTAACCCAAGTAAATCGAGAGTAGTCATCAAAAACGACTAACACATATTTCTTCCCATTAATCGTTTGTACTCTCATGGGTCCACATAGGTCCATATGAAATGTATGTAGAACTTCCATAACTGAGTTTGCAGGTTTGGGTTTATGGGCATATTTCTTGCTTTTTCCCAATTGGTATGCTGAACAAAGATGATATTTTTCATACTTCAATCTAGGTAATCCTCTTACGAGATCCTTTCTAGACAAGTCATTTACGGTTTCGAAGTTCAAGTGGTTGAGACGGCGATGCCATAGCCATGACTTAGTTTTAGAGGCTTTAGATAACAAGCAGATTGGAGAAGACTTCATCATATCTTCGATAGAGATGGTGTATAGGTTTGTTCCACGTTTTCCTCTTAAAAGTTCCACATCATCAAGTACTCTAACGAAACAAGTATGTTTTCTAAAAGCCACTTCTAGATCAGAGTCACAGAATTGACCAACAAAAACAAATTATGACCAAGACCTTCAACATAGTATACCCGAGAAATTACACTATCACCAACCACATAATCTCCATAACCCATAATTGCCCCAAAATGGTCGTTCCCGAATCTAAATCCGATAAATTTACTCACGAAGTTCATGAGCCACGGCGATCTCCGGTCATATGCTTGGAACAAGAAGAGTCCAGGTACCATAGAATGATTTGAACGACTGCTGATTGAACACGACAAGTATGGATGATTGGATAGTTTGGATCCCCATGCGAGAATGTGTTCCACTTGGTTAGAAAACGAGATTGGAACATCCACGTCAGAAAAAGAGTCAATGAAATCATTAGAGGTAGATGTCGGGCTAGTAGTAACAGTAGATAAAAGTATGCTCACTTCTTAAAGGTATAGTTCTACCAGTAGGCATCCATTTCCTAATGGGCATTGATCTAGATAATTTAGGGCACAACTCATTAAGATTGAATTTACGGACAATAGGTATACAATGATAACCTACAATACTAAATTTTTTTCCTGTTGGTTTCCAATGTTTTCTAGCCCTCTTCCACCTTGGTCTTCTGACCTTCTTAACATGTTTTCTAGTGTTAACATTTTTTACCGGAGATATAAAAAAATTGCTCACATCATTCACAACACATTCATGATTAATACCAGAAATCACACAATCATTACATGTTTTGCAAGAAGTAGCAGAATTCGAATTAATTACAGTACGCTTATAGCTAATACTAGAATCAACACGATTCGTCTTATTCAACACAAACTTATTGTTCCTAGGGTGGTCTTCTACTTTCTTCCATTGATCACTCTTAGCTTGCGAGGTCCTATCTTGCTTTGTATTTGCCTGAAGGCTTTGACCCATGATATGTGCTAAAACACATATCTTTTCTTTATCAAAATCAGACCCAAAATAACCAAGAAAGAGCCGTTAATGCTTAATATTTGCGTGTTTCTTGAGTTTATGCATGTGCAGGTACGGATATGACAAAATAGACAAAAGAGAGCCAAAACCGAAGAAAACCGAGCACGAGAGAGAGAAGAGTGCAAAAGCCGATGCCGGGATGCTATTTTATGGGACTTGGATGATCAAAAGTGCATTTTACGGATTTTTGGATAAAGATTGGAGTTTTTCACATTACACCTTCACTTTCCATAAATTTACACAACAACCCCTCAACTTTCTCACATTTCACCCTCAACTTTCACAAATTGTCACAAATTACCCTTCACTTTCCCATTTTACCTTATATACCCTTATACACCTCACTTAACCATTAACCCAAAATACCCTTACCTTTTCACAATTACACTTTTAGTCCTTAGTCTTTGCAAGATTACATAAATGGACCTTGTTGTACATTTAAACTAAGACAAAATCCAAAATAAACAAACCAAATCCAAATCTGCTACACTACCCATTATCCCAAGTCCAATATCTACAACCCGTATACCACTTGAAAACCCGGTCAACCCTTTACTCACACCCGGTCAACAAAACCACCCCAAGTCAAATAAAAATATAAAAATCCCCACCCAGACCCAAACGCGCTAAAACCAGTGAAAACCCCCATTTACTGTTACCATCCCATCCCTCACAAGTTACCCTGACTCCACCCTCTTTTACCCAACTTAAGTACATTTCTAGAAGGGTCTGACACGTTGTCAGAGTGTGACACAAGGGGATTGCCAGGGTGGACAAACAATGCATTCCTATTGGTGGAAACACCTCATTCAAGTGATCTAACGGCTGAGGAATAAAGAGATGACAAGAATGCTGATCAAAGGTCGAGATTAGAGCTCTAGATGCTTCTAATGATTAATCCCAAGCTCCTACTTCAGCTATAAAAGACCCTTTCATTCCACAAGAGATTTTCGTCCAGTTTTTAGGTTTTTAGAAAACTGTTACCAGTTTAATTTCTGTCATTTAAATGTTTTCGAATAGTTAATTAGTTATTAATCTCAGTTATAATTTGTATCTTCAGTTTTATTAATGCAAGTTTCATTTCTAATCTCAATTTCTTATACCAATTTCATTTTAAACTGTCATTATAGTTAATTACTGTTTCAGTGGTTTCTTTTCCTGTTCATTAAGCTCGCATAAGCTTTTCATAGCTTATGTGAGCTGAGTGTTGCTTCAGTTTGCTCTAATTTCTAATTTTGTTAAAAAGTCAACATTAGTCAAAGTTGATAGTCAACACTGTTTTAAGCTTAAATTCTGTTTCAAATCTGTTTAAATGCTTAGTTATAATTTTTTAGTCATTTGAATTCTGTTCATGTCATATTTCATTAAGAGTCCATAGAAAAATCTCAATTTGGTGCTTTAGACAGTGTTTGGTTTAGTAGTTTATTAAATGATTAAGTTTGTTTCAGTAGCATAAACTGTTTCATTTAGCTTTTCATAGGTTTAGTTAGTTTAGATGTTGCATAATTCATTTGAGTAATTTCATAAAAAGTCAAATAGCTCTTTCGATCCCATTTTCTGCATCCACATCTGTTATTCAGTTTGCATACTCATCTCCTTAGTTGCATAAGTAGATTACATAGCTTATTTGTGTCTTAATATAGCTTATTTCATCTAACTCAGTAATCTAGGATCATTCAAATTTCGTTTTAGTCAAACATTTCAAAAACTGAAAAAGTCAAAAATAACATTACATTTTCCAAACAGGTTTTGGTTTTGATTTTTCATTTACTCATCTTTTATCCAATTGATCTGAGATTTTGGGAAATGAATATTTGGAACCTTGTCTTCTTAATCCATATTTTTGTAGATTTTTGTGATTTTTTTGCATTAGCTTTTAATAAGCTTGAAGTTGGTGGTTTGGAGATGATGAGTGTGTAAATACTCATCATTTTGTACAAAATAAACGCAAAATCATCCGAAACACTCGAAACACATCAAAATGATCAAAATATCACAAATCAGTGTTTTATGTGTTTTAAATGCAAAAGATCAAAATCGGATGAAAAACATATCAAATTTGCAAAATTGCGTTTTAGTCCCCAGTTTCTAAAATTGTCAAAAATAGTCCCTGAGTCAAAATTTCAAAAGAAAAATCACCAAAGGTCCTTTTAAAATCATAAGTTGTCAAATTTAGTCCTTTGGTGAAAAATATCAAAAGTTTGAGAAAATTACAAAAATGGTCCTCCAACTTTGAATTGGCAGAATAGGCCCCTCTAAATTCAGGAATTACACATATGGTCCCTATGTTATTATTAGCCTTTCACCCATTTTGGACCCTTGCACCCAACTTGGACCCTTGTCACTTAACCCTTTTGACCCTTTGATTATTAAACACTGGTCAATCAACCCAAGTCAAACCAAACACAAAAAAAACGCGCCAACACCTTTCTCCCACCCGCGCCAAAAGCTCGCAACACACAACCTCCCCTCCTCCGGCTCATTTCTCCACCCAACCTGTTCCTCCAAACACAACCATCCAAGATACATTGATTACTTATCACCTCCCACTTTCGATCTCTAAGCAGTTAAAACTCCATTTCCGCCAAATTGAGATAAAGGCCAAGATGGCTTTGAGTGATCCAATGGCCACAAAAAGAGGTGGGAATCACTTAGAGAGATGAGAGAGGAAACTTGGAGTATAAAAGAGAGAAGAAAGAAGCAGTCAAGGGGGTAGCTAGTTTTCATAAATTTCCTTTAATGTCGATTTTTCTTTAAAATGTATTAGTTAGAATCAAATGTTGTATCTTAAGTTCCTTAGTATCCAATTCAAGTTAAAACATCTTTGTATTGTATTTTTAACTATCAATTTAAGTTTTCATTTAAGTCTTCCAAGTTAATGATCACTGTTGCATTTTTCAGTTTCAAAATTCTCATGTACAAGTGTTAGTGGCTTATTTTCAAGCTCATACAAGCTTATTTAAGCTCCTTGTAGCTTTTAATAAGCTAGTCAATCAGTTTTGAGTAATTTTGTAGCATGGTCAAACAAAGTCAAATCTGGATTCAGAGATGATGTGGGATGATGCAGAGGTGGAATTGGGTTAAAATGGATTAGTTTAGGGTAGTATTGGTTTGGTTTTAATCTGCACACCAGCTGGGTACCTGTGAGTGTCTGTTTTACTTTTGCATTTTCAAGTCATTTTGCAGTTTCATGCTTCTCTTGTATTTATGATCATTTGTAGTTTTAGCCTGCTTATATAGTTTTATTTAAGTTATGTAAACTCTGTTTGATCACTGGAATTGGCTAGTTCAGTGGTAATTTTATTTTAAGTTCTAATCAGTGATAATAAGGAGTGTTTGGATTACTTTGTTAAACTGTTTTAGAGGCTAGAATTTTGGATTATATCAATTGCTTGCTGTTTGATATTGCCATATGCTTTCAATTCTGTCTTTGCTTAGCTGCATTTGAGCTCATAGTCAATATTGCTTTGAATCATCCTTGTTATCTTATCTCGTGGAAATCGGTTTCTCAAATCATCATATGGTTTAAAAAGTTGATAAGCTAGGTTGTTATAGTTTCATTTCATCATCTTTCATCTTTATCGATCCTGTATTTGCTTCCAAATCTCAATATAGTCAACTTTGTATCTGTTTTTAAAAGTCAAACACAAGGTCGATCCGGTTTTCACGAACTTGCGATCCTTGCACTTTGTTCAATTCTGCTTTTCATGGTCTCAAATTTGGCCAAAGTGTATTCTCGCTAGGTAGTCTTCAAATCTACATTTACGGTTTTAGGATTATCTTATTAGATAAGTAGCTAGATAAGCTCAAACATCGTACTTGTCTTAACAATTACGCATCATCATCGTCTCATCTGCATCGCTTTTGCCATTTTATCTTGCTCTTTAATTGCTTCATTTCTTGTCCTTATTAGCTGCAATTTGGTACACATGTTCTCTGGTTGGTGGCCTTTAGATCTCCACCTTGTGTTTTCTGTTAGCTTATTGGATAGTAGAGGTAATCGCTTAAAGTAGTAGTCGATTCTGTTTTGCCTATATAACAGTTAGCTTAATCCTAGATAGATTGCTCTTTAGGTGTTAGGAGTAGCTTTAATTAGTTAAGTTAGAGTAGTTTTAGCATGCATTAGCTTATTTGATCGGTTGGTGCCTTGTCTTGCTTATTAGCTTATTCCTTAGTCTTATTTCCATCTAGTTTACACTACAGCCTTCAGCTTTATTACACATAAGCCCTTGTTTTTCTATTTTTATAGTATGAGATTACCATTTTAGTATTTCCTGAAGTTTTCATAATTTTTAGTTATTGTTCACTATTTTTCTAGATTTAAAGTAGTTTTAATCATTTTAAATTAGCTTTAATTGCAAATAATTAAGAAAAGGTTCAAAAATAATTTTTAATTTTCTTAAGTTTAGATAAATACAAAAAGCCAAAAAGTATTTTCCATATTTTTCTTAGTTAAAATTGTATTTTAAATAATTTAAGTAGTTTTTAATAGTTTAAAATTCATAAAAAATAGAAAAATAATCAGAAAAATACAAAAATAGTTTTGAAAAGTCTATTTTGATATTTTAGATTTTTCCAAGTCATAATTTTATTTTTCTAGCTTTATTTCCTATTTTCTTGTATTTTAGGTAATTATTAAATAGTTAAAAATAGTTTTCAATTAATAATAATTAATTAATTAGTTATAAAAATAATTTTCTTTTTCTAAAAATTTTCTTTTATCATTAGGTTTGTAAAAACATCATTTTCATATTTTTAGGCTTAATATTGCTTTAGTTTCACTTTTTATTTTGTCGTCGCGTAGTTTTAAATTCGCTTTATAAAAACATAAAACAAAACATCATTTTAATTATAGTGATAGCGTTTATTTAATAGATTTTATCTTTTAATTTCCTTTAATTTGCATTTAAGCCGTTGTAATTTGTTGGCTTTTCACGTAGTTATAATATCAATCAAATCCTTTTAAGCTCAAATTCCTCGATCACTAAACGTTTGATAATTCATCGCATAGCTCATTGGGACATAACGACCGGGAGACTCTATACTCCTCGGATCTTCATTGCATTCGTGCTTCAGCAGCTTTAAAATTGATTACGGTCCGCCATTCGCAATGGCGGGCTTGTGTCGATTAAGCTTGACTGTTTGTACGCATCAAATTTTACGCGCCACGGGAGTCAGTCTTGATTATCTCACGTTTAGCGATTAGTGATTTGGATATTCACTCTTTGTTCATACCATCCATCTCAGATATGTTTATATTTTCTTATCCAAAATCCAAAAATATCCATCTTTACCTCTCGCATCTTTTGATTCTACATTTCCTTACCCTCTAACTGCTTAATTCTCCATTCCTTATCCTCTATAACCGTTTAATTCTTCATCTCTTATCCGTCTTACTGTTTGATTCTTCATGTCATGGTTTTCAACATGTTCCTGGTGTGGAGGTCCATTTAATGGTGGAAATTGTCGTGATGTACCAATGTGGGTTTCGGAGACAAGTTTGTCGGTAATCGATCCCATTTCAAATAATGAAACACCCGATTTTTCCTACCTACCTCCACATTGTCTACGAATCCTACTCATGCGAGTTTTGTGGGAATGATTCTCATTACGGTTTGATTGTCCACCACGGGTCCCGCTTGTCTATGGCCGGAACCATGTTACAATCGAACTTTGGTGAAAGTTATTCTCCCAATTATCTCTGTTGTGAGAATTGCGGGGGTCTCATGCGACTTTTGAATGTCAACCGATGAATCAAAATTTTCAAAATTCCAATTCTCCGGTTTTGACAATTTCCAACCCCACAAGATTCCATCGCTCATCGGACTTCCGAGCCTTCACATCATTTCAATGATTACGAGAAGTGTAATCTTCCTCAAAGTTACGAAGAAATACGCATTCGAAAAAACCGCAAATGAAAAGAATGGTGTGTAAGCTTGAGCAGATGAATATAAGAATCGAGATATGATGGCGATGATGATGAGGATAGTATTCAAATGAAGGAATACTATGATTACGACGAGAGTGTTACTCGATTGAGCGATCTTATTTCTCAACTCCTCGATCTATTGCTATCACACCTATCTTACCTTTTATTGCTTCCAAAGACTCTCTCATAATGGGGACGAGCCTTCTAGCACTATTCGAAATGGAACCGTCTAGTGTTGAGAGCCTTGTTCCAACCCAGTGAGTCCGAGGTTATCTCCTGTAATATGTGTGATGAGCCTCTTAATGATGATTCTTCTCCTCCTCTTGACATTCCATATGATCATGTCGAGATGTTCTCCGATTCTTATAACGATTGTACTTGGTTTGACGATTCTTTATCCTATGGAGACATCGATTATGTCGAGGAGCTACCTTGAGCTAGTTAGCTTAGAGAAGTGAGAGATTCGATGATCCGAAATTGAGGACGAGATACTTCGTGAACAATTGTTCAATATAAATCTCCTCGTTTCTAAGATCGAATCATTTTGTGCTAAGTCGACTTCATCTCCTATCCCGTTGTGGATAGTGACTCTACATTGGACAAGCCCGAGCTTGAGGCTTTTCAATGATTCTTTTCATGAAGAGTTCTCCGGTGAACTCTCTCATGACATATCTCTCGGAATATGATCATTTCTATTTTGATCTTGAGGATGATATTGGCTTGGAGTAAGGTGTGCTCTATCATAAGAGTTTGCTTATTGATGATACTACCTTCACCCTTCCTCCAGATATGTCTACATTTGAGGATGACGAATGGATCCTAATTGTTATAAACATCTTCCTTCCATTCCTCACTTATGATGTGACTTCCTCTCTTCTTCACTCCTTCGGGAGTGAGGACACTATCTTTGACCCCGGAATTTTCAGTTATCATTTGTGAGCCGGGTCTTTCTCTCTATATCTCATCGGTGTGGAACTTTCACGTACTTCAATGTTTATCCAAACATCTTGAATGAAAGTCCGATGAAGATTGTTTCTTCCACTTTGCTTCCCCATGAACCAATAAATTCGGGGTCGAGTCAAGCTAGCGACTGGAAACCAAAAACATGAGACGCACTATATGGGTTTTCACCCATATTTCGACTTCTTACCCTTTCTACCACCTAAGTGTGGGGTTGCCCATGATATATATATATATATATATATTATCTAAAAAAAAAAAAAAAAAAATCCTTTCAAATAATGGCGTAGTATTTCCTTTTCGTTCTTTGTTTGGCATAACTTGCGGTACTTTGAATATTGAGGGCAATATTCATTTCTAAGTGTGGGGAATTCTCGCTAATTTCATATATTATTTACCCAATTCCCGTTTTGGCCAAAATTTTTTTTGGAGTAAGTGTTTTACACTTACTCATTTGATTATCGATCCGCCATGTCTCAGTAAGACCAAAGGATTGGCTAATCCGAGCAAGCGGCTCTTGGTAAAGATTTCTCAAATCCGTTTACGGCTTGCAATTTGCCCAAAATTGTATGGTATTCACTACCATATCCTAAAAAGTGAAGAGTTGGCTAGCCCGCAAGATTATGGCTTGTGGTAAAGGCGGAAAATCCATAATTGATAATCAGCTCACCAAAGATAATTCGATAATTTATCTAAGAGTTGGCTAGTCCGAAGGGTACGGCTTGGTAAAGACAAATCAAATGGTTGAAAGTCGGTGGTTTGCTCAAAATCACATGGTTATCGGTGTACCATGGTTCTTACTTGAATGAAACATTTGGCTACTCCGAGTAATGGCTTTTGGTAAAGAGATTAAAATCCATTATGTTTTCTCAAATCATTGCTAGGGACTAGCAATATCTCGATGTGGGGATTGATGAGTGTGTAAATACTCATCATTTTGTACAAAATAAACCGCAAAATCATCTCGAAAACACTCGAAACACATCAAAATGATCAAAATATCACAAATCGGTGTTTTATGTGTTTTAAATGCAAAAGATCAAAATCGGATGAAAAACATATCAAATTTGCAAAATTGCGCTTTAGTCCCCAGTTTCTAAAATTGTCAAAAATAGTCCACACAGTCAAAATTTCAAAGAAAAATCACCAAAGGTCCTTTTAAAATCATAAGTTGTCAAATTTAGTCCTTTGGTGAAAAATATCAAAAGTTTGAGAAAATTACAAAATGGTCCTCCAACTTTGAATTGGCGAATAGGCCCCTCTAAATTCAGAATTACACATATGGTCCCTATGTTATTATTAGCCTTTCACCCATTTTGGACCCTTGCACCCAACTTGGACCCTTGTCACTTAACCCTTTTGACCCTTTGATTATTAAACAACGGTCAATCAACCCAAGTCAAACCAAACACAAAAAACGCGCCAACACCTTTCTCCCACTGCTTCGCCAAAAGCTCGCAACACACAACCTCCCCTCCTCCGACTCATTTCTCCACCCAACTGTTCCCTCCAAACACAACCATCCAAGATACATTGATTACTTATCACCTCCCACACTCAATCTCCTAAACAGTTAAACTCCATTTCCTTAAATTGAGATAAAAGGCCAAGATGGCTTTGAGTGATCCAATGGCCACAAAAGAGTGGGAATCACTTGAGAGATGAGAGAGGAAACTTGGAGTATAAAAGAGAGAAGAAAGAAGCGATCAAGGGGTAGCTAGTTTTCATAAATTTCCTTTAATGTCGATTTTCTTTAAAATGTATTAGTTAGAATCAAATGTTGTATCTTAAGTTCCTTAGTATCCAATTCAAGTTAAAACATCTTTGTATTGTATTTTAACTATCAATTTAAGTTTTCATTTAAGTCTTCCAAGTTAATGATCACTCTGCATTTTCGGTTTCAAAATTCTCATGTACAAGTGTTAGGTGGCTTATTTTCAAGCTCATACAAGCTTATTTAAGCTCCTTGTAGCTTTTAATAAGCTAGTCAATCGATTTTGAGTAATTTTGTAGCATGGTCAAACAAAGTCAATCTGGATTCGAGATGATGTGGGATGATGCAGAGGTGGAATTGGGTTAAAATGGATTAGTTTAGGGTAGTATTGGTTTGGTTTTAATCGCACACCACCGGGTACTGTGAGTGTCTGCTTTACTTTGCATTTTCAAGTCATTTTGCGCTTCATGCTTCTCTTGTATTTATGATCATTTGTAGTTTTAGCCTCGCTTATATAGTTTTATTTAAGTTATGTAAACTCGTTTGATCACCGGAATTGGCTAGTTCGATGGTAATTTTATTTTAAGTTCTAATCGGTGATAATAAGGAGTGTTTGGATTACTTTGTTAAACTGTTTTAGAGGCTAGAATTTTGGATTATATCAATTGCTTCTTGTTTGATATTGCCATATGCTTTCAATTCATCTTTGCTTATTGCATTTGAGCTCATAGTCAATATTGCTTTGAATCTGTCCTTGTTATCTTATCTGTGGAAATCGGTTTCTCAAATCGTCATATGGTTTAAAAAGTTGATAAGCTAGGTTGTTATAGTTTCATTTCATCATCTTTCATCTTTATCGATCCAGTATTTGCTTCCAAATCTCAATATAGTCAACTTTGTATCTGTTTTTAAAAGTCAAAACACAAGGTCTCGATCGGTTTTCACGAACTTGCATCCTTGCACACTGCTCAATTACGCTTTTCATGGTCTCAAATTTGGCCAAAGTGTATTCTGCTAGGTAGTCTTCAAATCTACATTTCGGTTTTAGGATTATCTTATTAGATAAGTAGCTAGATAAGCTCAAACATCGTACTTGTCTTAACAATTACGCTCATCCGTCCCGCCGCATCGGTTTTGCCATTTTATCTTGCTCTTTAATTGCTTCATTTCTTGTCCTTATTAGCTGCAATTTGGTACACATGTTCTCGGTTGGTGGCCTTTAGATCTCCACCTTGTGTTTTCTGTTAGCTTATTGGATGGTGAGGTAATCGCTAAAGTAGTAGTCGATTCTGTTTTGCTATATAATTTAGCTTAATCCTAGATAGATTGCTCTTTAGGTGTTAGGAGTAGCTTTAATTAGTTAAGTTAGAGTAGTTTTAGCATGCATTAGCTTATTTGATCGGTTGGTGCCTTGTCTTGCTTATTAGCTTATTCCTTAGTCTTATTTCCATCTAGTTTACACTCTGACTTCGCGTTTATTACACATAAGCCCTTGTTTTCTATTTTTATAGCTGTAGATTACCATTTTAGTATTTCCCTGAAGTTTTCATAATTTTTAGTTACTGTTCACTATTTTTCTAGATTTAAAGTAGTTTTTAATCATTTTAAATTAGCTTTAATTGCAAATAATTAAGAAAAGGTTCAAAAAAATAATTTTTTAATTTTCTTAAGTTTAGATAAATACAAAAAGCCAAAAAAGTATTTTTCCATATTTTTCTTAGTTAAAATTGTATTTTTAAATAATTTAAGTAGTTTTTAATAGTTTAAAATTCATAAAAAATAGAAAAATAATCAGAAAAATACAAAAATAGTTTTGAAAAGTCTATTTTGATATTTTAGATTTTTCCAAGTCATAATTTTATTTTTCTAGCTTTATTTCCTATTTTCTTGTATTTTAGGTAATTATTAAATAGTTAAAATAGTTTTCAATTAATAATAATTAATTAATTAGTTATAAAAATAATTTTCTTTTCTAAAATTTTCTTTATCATTAGGTTTGTAAAACATCATTTTCATATTTTTAGGCTTAATATTGCTTTAGTTTCACTTTTTTATTTTGTCGTCGTAGTTTTTAAATTCGCTTTTATAAAACATAAAACAAAACATCATTTTAATTATAGTGATAGCGTTTATTTAATAGATTTTATCTTTTTAATTTCCTTTAATTTGCATTTAAGCCGTTGTAATTTGTTGGCTTTTCCTGTAGTTATAATATCAATCAAATCCTTTTCCGTTCAAATTCCTCGATCACTAAACGTTTGATAATTCATCGCATAGCTCGCTGGGACATAACGACCCGGGGAGACTCTATACTCCTCAGATCTTCATTGCATTCGTGCTTCAGCAGTTTTAAGCTGGTTACGGTCCGCCATTCACAAGTGGCGGGCTTGTGTGATTTAGCTTGACTGTTTGGCACGCATCAGGAGATAAGCTCCCCTGCATCACTGAACTGTGTTCAACATCTCACTTTCATAAGCTCTATCCTGGTTTGTTACTTGATCTCTTAGCTTGTTTATTGGTTCATTTAGAAGCTTGCAGTACTGACTAGTTGTTTTTAAGCTTATATTGAACTTGTTAGCTTATTTTAATAGCTTAAATTAGTCATCTATTAGGTCCCCTAGGCTGCTGTCCCAACAACAGCTATCTAGTTTTTTTATTACTTTAACTTAGCTTATTGAGATTGCTAATTTAGATTCATTTAGTTTATTTAGGTTGCCCTTTTTCCCTTGTTAGCTAATTAGATCCCCTTATAGCTTATTAGGTGCATTAAGCTCATATAGGAGTATTTGGTTTGCTTAGTTTCTGCCATTGTCCCAGTTGGTCTATAGCTTATCTGCTTACTTGTAAGTTAGAAATAGTTGTCTAAGTATGCTTAATTCCCCTTTAGTTTATTAGGTTCCATTTGAATTGGCTTAGTTCACTAGAATCATTTAGAAGAGTTTTGTTAGCTTATTATGTAATCTGATTTGTATTTGGTATTTGAACTGCTGTTAATCTGCTTATTTATTGTTTTACTAAAGCTACTTTTAGTTGAAACTTATTTTCTAGTTTGTTTGAAAGTTAGTTTTAAGTAAAAATCAAAAAAATAAAAAGAGCAAAACTGACTTGCCTGGGATTCGAACCCAGGTCAGTCAGTTCACCATTCCAACGTCTCACAACAGCATACCACAACCATCTTTGCCCTTGGGTCTTTCTCTTCTAGGATTGCAGAAATAATTCTCTTAAACCATCATTTCCTTTTAAGCTTTTTAGACTGTTAGCTTACTTCACAGCATATCTACTTTAGCTTTTTCAAATCCAGTATTTTTCCTTAGTTTTGATTTAATAAAAGTATTTTAGAAAAAGTTTGGTAATTTTCTTAAATGTTTTAGTATTTTTAATAATTAATTTCTTAGTAATTAGTTTTTAATTCAAAATAAATCAAGAAAAATAAAAAAAAAATAGTTTTAAATTTTAAATAATTTTCAAATAACATTCTTAGCTGTAAAAATATAGTAGTTCATTTTTACGAGTTAAAATTAGAGTAGTTCTATTTTATTCGCGATATGAAGACTCTCGTGCTCGAAGTTTGTCTTTTCTCCACTCGAGTTTCATGATCGTTGCTGATGGAAATCCGATATCCTAATCTTATCGACTAACGTTTATCTTTGAAGCATACTTAATAAACGGCTTTTAGATTTTCGTTGATACCCTTGCCTTTAAACATTGAGGACAATGTTTCGCTTTAGTATAAATTGGGTAATCTTCGATTTGATTTGACCGCACTTGCTTATTTTTTGTCGATACTCTCAACCTCGTTTTTCCTTAGAAAATAAAAAATTGTGCAAAATTGAAAAATTTAAAATTTTTGTAAGCTTTTGTTAGTTTTATGATTGAAAAGTCTTTGCAAGTTTCTTAGAAGTTACTTTAAATATGCGTTTTCTTGAAATAGCCTTTGCTAATTGCTTAGACAAGAGGCTATAAAATGCGATTCTAGCTCATGAGGCCAAGAATTTGCAAGTCTCCTAAGTGATTTTAAATATGAAGCTTAAACAAGAATTTGCGAGTTTCTAATAAGTGACTTTAAAAATGCGAGACTTGAGATTATTGACGAAGCATTTGCTAAGTTAATATATGTTTTGACACCTTGTTGACTTTCCGCTGGTGAGAGTAGGAATAGAATTCTGACTTGACCGGGCGTGTTGAGCCCTAGCTTGTTCCCTTAACCATAGGTAATCTAAAAAATTATCGGCTAAGCATCCGTGGATCTCATTATTTGGGATTTTAAATTTGCGGAGATCGAGAAATGATAGAGTTACTTATGAGTTTAGATGCTAAGCGTGGAGTAGTTGGTTCTCTTTAGAGCCTGATGAGTGTGTAAATACTCATCATTTTTGGTTAAATCTGAACTGCAAAACGTTTAAAAATGCTCAGAAATGCATCAAAATACTGAAAATATTCCAAAATTGCATTTTATATGTTTCGGATGCAAAATGTTTAAAATCGATGAAAATGAGCTAAGTTTGCATATTTGGCGCTTTCATCCCCCAAGTTTCAAAAGTTGTCGAAATAGTCCCTAAGCACATAATTTCAAAAGATAAATCACCAAAGGTCCTTTTAAAATCATAAGTTGTCAAAATTAGTCCTTTGGTGAAAAATATCAATAAGTTTTGAGAAATTACAAAATTGGTCCTTCAAGTTTCAAATTTGGCAAAAATGGCCCCTGAAAATTGGAAAATATCAAGTTTGGTCCTTGTACTTTTTGAGATTGTCACTTTTAGCCCTTGGAGCAACTTTGATGAAATGGCAGCTATGGTCCTTGAAATTTCAGAAATTACAACACAAGTCCTTGTCATTTAAACCCTTTAATACCCTTGGCCTTGTCAAATACCAATTGTGACCCCCTGCCAACACCTTTGGACCCTTCCATTTTGGACCCCTTCATATATTGGCCCACTGGTCAAACTGGTCAAACTCACCAGTCAAACCAAACCATACCCGCCATCTCCTTTCCTTCTTTCCCTCCCCATGTCTGCCCACCAGTGCAACCACCCAGCTCACAATCTCCTTTCCATGTCCCCTCCACCTCAACTAACCTCCAAATAGCATTAAATTTGAAGAAAACGTAATTGATAAAACGCGAATAAATAGTGTTAACCTGTCTAATTAGTTGTCATTAGGTGAATTAATCTCAGTTTAATCAGTCATATTAGTTGGATTAGTAGTTGGTTTCATTAAAATTGCAAAACAGTTAATTAAGGTGTGTTTGGAATTAAGATTTAAACTGCATTGGAGGTTGGTTCAGTGGGTATTGCTTGTTGTGTTATGTTTGTTTACCTGTATTTGACTCATAGTTGTCTCAATTTTGTGCCTGCAAACCACTCAAGTCAAAATTACCTTTTATCTGTCATAATGCTTAACTGTTGAAGATTTTGCAAAACCAAAGTCTTGTTTTGTGTTTGGAATTCTTAGACAAAGCTTTTTGTAACTTCATTTCATCATAATAAACCAATATCAGTCCTTAAATTTGAATCAAACTCCAAAAAAGTCAAAGTTTCATTTCTATTACAAAAGTCAAAATTTGAAAAATCAGTTTAGGGTTTAAAACTTCAACTGGTCTATTTCATTATCATCATTTTTGTAGAATTTTACAAATTTTCTATAAGCTCCAAACAAGCTTCTCTTTTAGGTCCTAACTCCCATGTTCATAATTCTCAGCTTATGCTGAGTTTTCTCAGCATTTGCAGCCCTTGCACAGAGCTCTCAAGAGCTTGTCTAGGTCTGGAATTTGGTTTATAAGGTCTCACTCAGGTCTACTTTAGGTTCCAATTGCTGGTTTTCATTTTCAGCTTAATTTGTAGCCTGTGCTTAAGCTGCAAGTAGACCCTAGAAACTGTTTTTGTGCTTAAAGCTCAAATAAGTCAGATCTGTGTTCATGGTGATTTAGAGGTTCTAAGCAGTTGTGATAAGTTGCAATTGGGTAGTTTTAGCATATTAGAACTTCTGTTTCAGTTTGGTGCTTGTTTGTGTTCACTAGCTTATTTAAAGTGCTTATTTATAAGCACTTGTGATAGCAGTTTCATTTTCTTATACACAACCATCTGTTTTTCTATTTTTCCTAGATTCCTAATATTATTTTAGACTTAACTTGAATTTTTCAGATTTTTCCAGTACTGTTTAGTATTTTTCTTGATTTAATTAAGTTTTTAGCACTTTTTAATTAGCATTTAATACAAAAAATTAAGAAAAGTTTCAAAAAAATAATTTTTCATTTTTCTTAAGTTAAGATAAATATAAAAAGCCAAAAAAATATTTTTCTAGATTTTTATTAGTTAAATTTGTATTTTTAAGTAATTTAAGTAGTTTTAAATAGTTTTTAATTCCTAGAAAATCCAAAAATATTCAAAAAAATATAAAAATAGTTTTGAAAATTCTTTTTTGTTATTTTAGATTTTTCCAAGTCATAATTTTATTTTTCAAGCTTTATTTCATATTTTCTTGTATTTTAGGCTAATATTAAATAGTTAAAAATAGTTTTTATTTTATAATAATTAATTAAATAGTTGTAAAAATAATTTTCTTTTTCTAATAATTTTCTTTTATCATTAGGTTTGTAAAAATATCATTTTCATATTTTTAGGATTAATATTGTGTAAGTTTCTCATTTTCATTTGTACGTAACGTAGTTTTTAATTCAAGTTTTATAAAAACATAAAAACAAAAACATCATTTTGCAAATAGTGATAGCGTTTATTTAATATTTTTTATCTTTTTAATTTCCTTCAATTTGCATTTAAGCCCCTTTAATTTGTTGGCTTTTTCTGTAGTTATAATCATTCTCAATCCCTTTTTCTGTTCAAATTTCTCCATCACTATCCGTTTGGTGATTCATTGCATAGCTCGCTGGGACATAACGACCCGGGGAAACCCTATACTCCCGAGATCTTCATTGCATCTGTGCTTGAGCTGTTTTAAGTTTCTTCTGATTGGCCATTCATGAGTGGTCGACTGCGTGAGAAAACTTGACGGTTTGGCACGGATCAGAGCCCATCGAAGGTACTTATGGCTTTTTGTTCCCACAAAATTGTTTCACCCCATATTTGTCTAAACAATAATTAGAGATGTTGAGTTTTTGGCTATAGTTAGTTCTTTATCTTCTTAAAAGAATCTTTGTTTTAAAAATTGGGTACACATCAAGGATCCGTAATAAATAAGTAATAAGTAATAAGTAAAGTTATGAGCTGCGGTTTGAGATCGGACCCTTGGATCTTTAGCCAGGATTGGGTGAGGTCTTGGTCTAACCAACTGGGATCCTCATTTCATGAAGCCTATAGTCTTGGAATTACCCCATGAAGCTCCGTAGTTCATAGCTCGTATAAGTAAAAAGTATAAGTGCAAAAAAAAAAAAAAAAAAAAAAAAAAAAAAAAAAAAATCAAAATATAAGTGAATAAAATTCTTTGATGTGGACCTCATTTTTGAGACAATGGTTCTTGAGAGAAGATGGATAATTAGCGACTTAGCTTCATATCTTTATCAGAATAAAAGTTATCGAAACGAGAAATTTGAAGAAATTCAGTTCTCACAAAAATAAAAAAATCTAGAGGAAAATAGGAAAATGGGAAAAAAAGGTATTTACACAAGTAACTTCTATGGGTAGTGTTAGCATCTAAAATCATATTTAATAATGAGTTCGATTTTACGCTTAGTTTGGGAGCTTGTGAAAAATCAGGGACGATGTATTCTATCCGTATGGTCACTTCACGCTGTGTTGTGTTTCTTACTCCGTGATCCTAACGTGTCGTTTGAAAAATGTTGGAGTTATTGATCGACATGAATGTTCAACAAACCGTCACTCATAACCCACTTGCCTTAGTGTCACTGATTACTCCTGTAGAGGGAATGATGGGAACATTAGTTGGTTTTACTACTTTATGCATTCCTGATCTAGAAGTGCTGTGATCTGAAGTACTTGCAGGCACATCAAAGTTCACATGCTTGACTTTCGGCACAGAACAAGGCATATCATGGGTTACATGCTTAACACTAGGCATAGAGCAAGGCATAACGACTTTATCTTTCTTACAAAAGGATTTAGGGTATGTTGCTCTTAAGCATTCTAAAATTTCCTGAGATCGTTTGGCATATAAGCATGCATACCTAACTTCACTATCAAGTGGTTTATTTATGCTATCCTCTTCGACAATCTCACGGAGACATTCTAGACTATCCTTAAGGTACGAAAAATATTCTTGAAACCCAAGTTCGTTATTTCTAAGGTGATGAGGAATAGATTTTACAGTCACAACATACTTAGAATCCGCAGATGCCTTTGAAGCAACATTCTCATTACAGACAAGTGGCATTTTCCCTTTTACCTGACTTTTGAGATTCTCAATTTCCTTTTGCAAAGAGGTTATTTTTTCATTGTTCTTGTCACGAGTGACTTTCATTGAATCATATAACTCTTTAAAGTGTCGTTTAACCATTTCATTTTCTTCTAGAAAATTCTCATTTTCTTGTTGTAATACATTAATGATGTTTTGAAGATGAAAGTTTTGAGAATACTGAGAATTTAAAGGAGGAGGCATTTGGGAGCCATTCATATTGTTCTTTTCACCATTTAATTGTAAAATTTGGGTTTTCATCCTTCTGATCGTGTTACAGTGAGCTCGAATATGTTCGTCACGTTTGTTTATTTCAAAAACTGCATCAAACTCAGGAACATCCGAGGATGTCTTGATATTTGAGGTTTTAACATTTTCTTTGAGATGTTGATATTTTAGTTGCAAATTAAAATGTTCAATTTCAAGTTTAGAATAATGTTTTACCAAATTATCATGATCATCCTGTTCTACTTTATCATGCAATTTTGAATTTGTGGTTTCAAGCTCAATGACACGATCATGGGAAACTTTTAATGCAACAGTTAATTCATGAAATTGAGACACAGTAATAGAACAATTTGTAACAGTGTAGAACACATCTTGAGCCACACATTGAGAGACCAGATTATCATTAATGATGTGCAGATTCTTTATCTCTATTTCATTATTTTTTAGCTCACGTTCATACATACTGACCTCAAATTCCATATCATTAAACATTTTTTTCATTTCTTTAATCTCTATGTCCATTCCTTACAACGAGAACTCACAAACACACCTCAAAAGTGATAAACCAACACACCCTTTAGCGTTATGAGCCTTTAAAGTTGTAATTGTGATCTAGTTAACTTAATTTAACCAAAATCTGCTTGTGAGAACAAGTTTAGCTTGGTTTAGACAGTAAAAGCGGATCATGCGCATGAGACTTAAAAAAATGACTTCTAGTGGTCTGAGCCCTTGTAAACTACCAAACGGTAACGGTGAACCTCTAGCCTATCCAAACCCCTAACCTAGCTTAATATCAACCCGCATCCATAGGCACCCATTGACCAATTCCATTGCCATATTGACCTGTTTGACTTTCTTTGACCAATATCCCAACTTGCTAGAAACTTGATGTAAACATAGAAAGCTTTGTGAAGCTTGTATAAGCTTATTAATCTTGATAAATGAGCTTTTGAAGCTTTTAAACAAGATTTAGACTTAAGAATTTGAAGCAGTGAGCATTAATATTGAATTGTGATCATAAAGCGATGAAGACTCTCAAATTGTCCTTTAATAATCCAATGTCTTTATCTCTAACCTGCGATGAATTCCCAACAATTTCTAGCCATTTGAGACTCTCAAATTGTCCTTTAAAAAGGGTCATAATGGGTTTAAAGGGTTTTAATAACGAGGACCTTTCATGTAATTTAAATTTGAGGGACCTAAGCGCCAATCTTGCAAAGTTGCTTCAAGGACCATAATTGACAATCTCAATAAGTATAAGGACCAATGTTGCCATTTTGCAATTTTCAGGGGCCAT
This sequence comes from Chrysanthemum lavandulifolium, assembly GCA_022545495.1. Taxonomy (NCBI): domain Eukaryota; kingdom Viridiplantae; phylum Streptophyta; class Magnoliopsida; order Asterales; family Asteraceae; genus Chrysanthemum; species Chrysanthemum lavandulifolium. The sequence goes on along the minus strand of CM040240.1, from coordinate 166,469,152 downwards.
TTACCAATTTTGAAAGTTGAAGGACTAAACTTGTAATTTCTCAAACTTTTGATATTTTCCACCAAGGACTAAATTTGATAACTTTTGATTTTAAAGGACCTTTGGTGACTTTTGCTTTTGAAATTATGGCTCGGGGACTATTTTTGACAATTTATGAAACTTGGGGGTCGAAGCGCAATTTTGCAAAATTGATATGTTTTTCATCGATTTTGATAATTTTGCATTTGAAACACATAAAACAACGATTTGTGATATTTTGATCATTTAGATGTGTTTCAGGTATTTTCGAGATGATTTTCAGTTTATTTTGTATAAAATGATGAGTATTCTACACTCATCAATCCCATTGAGATATTGCTAGTCCCAGCAATGATTTGAGAAAACATAATGGATTTTAAACTCTTTACCAAAAGCCATTTCTTACGGAGTAGCCAAATGTTTCGATTCAGTAAGAACCATGGTACCTGATAACCATGTGATTTTGAGCAAACCACCGACTTTCAACGGTTTGATTTTGTCTTTACGAGAGCCGTACCCTTACGGACTAGCCAACTCTTAGATAAATTATCGAATTATCTTTGGTGGTGATTACCAATTATGGTTTTCCTTGCCTTTACCACAAGCCATAATCTTGCGGGCTAGCCAACTCTTCACTTTTAGGATATGGTGAGTTGAATACCATACAATTTTGGGCAAATTGCAAGCCATATAAGCGGTTTGAAATCTTTACCAAGTCGTTTGCTCTGGATTAGCCAATCCTTTTGTCTTCTGAACAAAGCGGATGATAACACGATGAGAAAGTGTAGAACACTTACTCCAAAAATTTTGCCAAAAGTTTTTAAAGAAAGGCATGACCTCGCTTAAATAGCATTCTTTAGTTTGTTCAAACCCTTTCCCTTCGCTTATCCCATTGGGTGTGATTCTCTTCTTACATCGCTTTCTCAAAATCAACAAATAGTTGGTAAACTACGTAAAGGTGATTAAGGTCTTGCTATTAGTGGGAAGATTTCTAGGCACTAAATGCATTGGTGTATTTGGGGATACACAGGGTCGGAGGCAATTTCCTACAAGGGAATTCTTTTCAATAAAATCATCGCCTTTTTGTTTGTCCAGATCCTTTTTCCAGAAAATTTGTTCAGGGGTCAGCTGGGTTTGAGGTCTAAATTTATTAAAGGCAATCCAATCGTCCTTAGAATAATTTGGTGTTTTAACGATGATTTTATCTCTTATGCACAAGGGACTATTAAATTTATCATCCAATTTTTTCCTGGAGACTTCTTCTAATTTTCTATCTTCCTCAGAGCACTCAGCACAAGTGGGTTTCTGTCTAGGCTTAAGAATCTCATTTCCATCGTAGATTACTTTTGAGTCGCTTTAGCCTTACTACACGCCTTAGGATTTGGTTCATCTATGTTGGGACGCTATGCTTATCACTTAGAACTCTATGCTTAGTGATCATGTGAATCAGAATGGTGTTCCTTGTAACGCACAATTTATTTTCATGTTTGTTCTTCAAAGTTTTTAGGTTGGAAAATTCATTTAAAAGTTTTGATTCCTTAGCATTGAATTCTTGTTTAAGTACTTTCACATTATATTTAAGTTCTTGTTTCTGTTTAACAGTTTTGTTAAGCTTTTCTTGTAAGGAATCTAACTCTTGTTTTAACATTTCTTCCCTAAAACCGTTTTTTCTGATAATTGTACGCATTTGGTTATCCATCTCCTGCTCACGGGTAGTCAGTTCAAACTTAGCACGTTGTTCATATATAGCAACTTGTTCTTTATAGGCGCTTAGTTCTAAATAATAGAATCATCGTGGCACATGCTTGCGAGAATTCATCAAAACATAGTCATCATCGATTGCGAAGATGCATTACTTGGTACAATCTCACTTTCATTTTGTTTCACATATTGATCATATGGGACAACATTGCTATTACCCATATTTTCAAAATCTGATTCAATAATTTCAGTTGATTGTACTTTATCATGTGTCTTTTGCACATCAACCTCATCGTATAGTTTTAATACCTTTGAAATGATTGATTCCCTGGAGGGAGTGGCCTGTTTAGGTGAAGAAGCCCTTGGAGTTACCATTGGTGAGATATTAGCCATGAAGATGGTATGGGCAGTTGGTTCATCATCAACATCTGAATCAAATGCGTCACAATCTGCGAATTGAAATGCATTGGGATTGTTCGACCCATACCGCACCGGTGCTCATCCACATCAAGATCATAAGTTCTAGCATTTCCTCGAAGAAATAGCAATTCTTCCTCATTCAACATAGCTCCACTGTCTTGAGCTTGGACCAGCAACATCTTGTCCCTGAAGTACTCTGCATTTTGTGGACATTTTGGAAGAGTGCAATTCCTTGCGATGTGTCCTTCTCCACCACAGTTGTAACATTTAATGGGCTTTACTTGACCCTGAGCCATGTTCCTTCCACGATTCTGATTACCATATATCTACTACCACCGCCAGCATTCCCATATCTAGCACCAGCATTCCTAAATCCAGCTCCAACATTCCCATATCCAGCACCAACATTCCCTTGCTCATAATGTGGAAGGTATGCATTCTGTCTTCCTTGCACATTTTGCACCACTACCTTTCCGTCTTTAACCGTAGCATGACTGTGAAGATTGTATGCAGTTCTGATATGATTGTTGATGTGTGGGGTGAGGTTCAAGTTCTGCTTGACCATTAAAGCCAATTGATTAACAAGATGTTCCATGAATGTGTCTGAATCTGGAGGCTTATACCCTGGAACTGGATTGAGTTTGTGATTACCATTACCAGTTGGTATCACTTGAGATGCTTTGGTGGTTATTCCTATATTTGTGTAGAATGCAATTGAATCAATCGACGAGCTTGCATCACCATAATTAGTTTTGAACTTTTCCAGGATCATTCGTTCAAACATAGCATGTTTTTCATTCTGAAGCAAGTATGCATACAATTGCTCATAGGATTCATGTTGTTCACAAACTTTGAATTGAGTTGAATATTTGGCATTGTCATTTTGATATTTGTCATGTCATTCACAAGCTTGTGGAACCTCACGTAGTATTCAGTGACATTTTCCCCTGGGTTCATCTTAAAGTTCTCAAAATCATCATACAGTTGAGATTCTCTGTCTTCTTTAGTTAATTCTGAACCGGAGAGAAGCATCTTGACATTGTCCCAAACTGCTTTGTCTTCAGTGTTGTGATTGATTAACTTGTAGATGTCCTTTGGTAGACCACAAGTACAATGTTTGAGGCCCTAATATCAAGATCGTATCTCTTTTCTCCTTATCGATAAGTTCATCACATGTCTTTGGTCTATCCAATCCTAATGTCACCGAGCCATCGCCAGCAGCTTCAAGTATGTCTCATGTAGTCTCAACTTGGTACGGTCCTTCATCAATTGATTTGAGAATGTTAACCCCATTTTCCTTACCCAAGCAAAGACAATCGATTCGTTGAGCCCATGAGTCATAATCGCCTGCCTAACATGGTTGGGCGAGTATCGATCCTGCGCACTGAACGTCCTCGACAGAATGTAAGAGATGATTGTAGGCACGTTGGTAGACATGATTCTGATTCTATGGGATTTTATAACTCTTTGATTAAACCGGGAAAAAGATTCTTTCACGGGATTTTACTAAATCAAAAGAAAAACCGTAAAATGTAACACGAGGAAATGACAAGTCTCAATAGACAAGTAGTATACTTGACAAGTCGCACCCAAGATAACTCGCACTCTGATCAACTCGCTTTAAAGACAACTTGCTTAATAGACAAGTCGCATGGAACACAAATCGCATTAAGAGACAACTCGCTTAATAGTCAAGTCGCATAAAACCCAACAAGCTTCTATAACAACTCGCTTAGGGCACAACTCGCTTAAATGACAACTCGCATAAGCTGACAACTCGCTTCCAAGTCAACTCACTTAAGATACAACTCGCTTAAATGACAACTCGCATAAGCTGATAACTCGCTTCCAAAGCAACTCGCTTAAACGACAACTCGCTTAAACGACAACTCGCTTAAGGTACAACTCCCTTATCTGAAAACTCGCTTCACAGAACAAGACAACTCGCAAGCAAGAAAATCTCAACGAGACTCAACTCGCTTTGTACCGATATTCAAAAACCACCACTTTTCAATCCAAAAACAACCTAACCACGATGATTCAAGCCTTAAAAATCAAAACCTAAACACTTATAATGATTCTAAACACAAAAGTACAATCAAAATCCAAACTTTAACACTAGAAATGATCAAAATGATGCAAACTACTATAAACTCATTCAAACCAAAAAACCTTATGAAATCCACTAAAAAATCCAAGAATCATGAAAGATGAGTGATCAAACCATGGCTCTTGATACCATTTGTAACATATTGGATTTCACAAACACATCATATCATAACATAAGTAGGCTTATGGATGAAGTTTTAGAGAGAGAAAGTAGAGATAGTTGGGAACTTGATGAAACTAAGAAAAATGGTATTGAAGCTCCAACCCTCTATCTTGGGAGGTAGATGGTATTTATAGTTTCTTACAAGACACGCCTCCTACGGGCTGTGGATCAGGTATACAGTGGGTAAAGACCAGTCCGTCCTCCACGGTGTTACTTAACTAACTACTTATTAACATAACTTGACTATGACTACGAGCTTTCTAACGAATACATATACTTGAGGTGACCGACACTTTAACTAATGGATTTTCTAAATCCTAACAGGATTCCTGAAGCAGCAGCACTTGATTATGAACTGCTTGAATCAAAAGAAATTGGTATGACATCTGCAAATAACAAATGTTAGATCAATTTGATTGATTCAAATGTTAAGCTATATCACTATCAAAGAAAAACTTTTTGAAGGTTTACCATTATAGAAGAATCCAGTGTGTTCTCATATTTGGTCCTCTTTTGTGTTATCCCAAACAAGGAAGCAAGGCTGCAAGGTACTGTGATTGGTGTCCAATCTCACACATTTCTGCTAGGTACTCTCATAAGTTATACAATCTCACACATGTCTACTAGGTACTGTCATTGTTGGCCAATCTCACAAAATAGGCTGCATTTGAACTCTCAATGATGCCAAATCACAAACTAGGTTGCATTTGTAGTCTCATTGGTGGCCAAGCACAAACAAGTCTCTTAGGTACTCTCATTGCTGGCCAATCACAAACTAGGCACATTCCAATGCTCTCATTGATTTGGACCTCTCAGTGTAGTCACAAAAAGGCAACAAAAAATGCTTAAACACAAAACACTTAATTAGGCATGAAACAATGGTTCTAGGCACATTATTGGCAACGCAAATAAGGTTCTAGGCACATTCCAACTACTTTATGAACATTTCACCAAACACATAAGAATCATTATGTATACGAAAATTAGAGCATGGAAAACAAAAAACAGAGCATACATTACAGATAACATAACAACCATTATAAACTACAAAACAACCCCATTTTACATAGAATCACTAACAACCCCAAACATCACCATTTACAGATTAAAAAAGCTGTTACTAATTATTCTACAATCAATCATCAACTGATATATGAAAAAATTAAAAAAAACATACCTTTTTGCTATCTGAATTCATTGTTTGTGTGTGTGTTTTTTACAGATGAATGTGTGTATTTTTTACAGATGAATGTGTGTGTTGATTATGGTTTAAATGATTATTGTGTGTTTTTAAAAATGATATGGGTGGTTGAGTAAAGTTTTAAATGGGGGATTAATTGTTCCTTTGACTTTTGAATTTGTGTTTGGGTTTGACTGCGGTGACGTGTCGTCAGTTGTACAAGAAAAAAAACACGGCTAATGGTGATGACGTGGAGGTGAAAACCGGCTATAGGCAGTAACATATAAGAAAAATGGTGATATTTGAAACAAATTAAAAGTTTGGTTGATGATAAAGGTATTAAAAAAAGTAAATTTGTGGTATTTATAGTTCTGAAAAAGTTCGTTTGTAATACAAGTTTTTAACCCATAAGATTATGGCTAAGCTTTTTGAATTACGTTTTCCATTATTATCAATTGGTTTTGAAATGAAGCCATAGATGAGTTTATATGTTGAGTTTGATGAGATTTCTGGACGTACTGATCCTAACTTGTGTTGCGACTATAGATTATAAGGCTAGACGCAGTGGGGAAAAAAAGTAGGTCGGTCATAAAAAAAAACACACGACGACCGATTTGGAAATTGGTTGAGTCGAGTGTGGGAGTTGGTCGTCAAATTGGTCGAGGCACCAAAATTTCCAACATCGGTTTGATCTTCAACCGATTTCCAAACTTACATTTCCAAGTAAAATCTGATCGTTTGCAATAAATGTAGAAAAAAAACAAAAAAAAAAACCCCAAAAAAAAAACAAAAACAAAACAACTTTACCACTTTACATCCTATAAATACCAACCTCAAACACAATTCAACCTCAAACTACTTCTCATCTATATTCACTTCCAACCTCAATCTACTTCTCATCCAAATTCAACATGTCAAAGAAAAATACCCCACAATCAAAAAACTGACGATCACGACTACCCCAAAATGCATCGGATTTTAATTTCTCGCCAAAAAACAACTTTGAATTAACCGGCATAACCCCACCACAAAACCCGGGTATTTACTTTCGTCCACAAACTTTTGAATATCAATCACAACTAGCACAACCCAATCAAAACCAAAACCCGTTTTACGTTAACCGCCAATTTGTCCCACCGCAACGATCTAACACGGATTACCGCCAAGAACCAAGTGGGTCGTCGTATCATCCTAACATGGACTTCATTTATCCTTCCCAAACATATCAACCTTATTCACCGCTTCGTAGTACTAATCTTGAAATGGATTTGGAGGATTATATGCCTGAGTATCCGACCCAAAACTATCCAAGTCAAGATGCTTTGATGGGGCAAGGTTCGGGTCAAGGTTCGTACCACGATTCCATTCCCGTTGATGCCAACGATGAAAAAACCGACGATGCTGAAGAGATGTCCCCCATCAAACCAAAGAAGCCTTCAAGACGTGCTTCGAAGGCGAAGGACAAAGGCAAAAGCCCGAAGCAACCAAGAAGGTCGCCGAACCATGGACAGAGGCGGACGAGATCACGCTTTGTAGAGCTTGGATTTTTTGTGTCGGAAAACTCGGTGAGAGGAAACGCTATGAACATGCATCGCTTTTGGGAGGAGGTGATAGCGTATTTTAAAAAGGAAACTGGCTTAGAAAGAACCTACGACTCCATCACGACCAAATGGAAGAATAGGATTCGTAATAGGGTTGGGAATTTTTGCGCTATTATTGATAATGTCAAGAAAAATCATGGAAGTGGTGAGAATGATGTAGACGACAAACAAAAAGCTCTTAGAGAATACCGTATGATGCACGGTCATGATTTTACCTTGGAGGAGTGTTGGAAAATTTTGAGGGGTCATGATGCTTGGAAGAATTGTGAGATGACGGCTTTCAAAACGAATAGTCGGAAGAAAACAAAGAGTTCTACAACTACCTCGGGGTTAACCCAAGGTCCTTTGAATTTCCAAGACGTTGATGATTCTGATGATGAGGAAGAGACTAGAGAATCACGACCAGAAGGTCGTGACGCAGCAAGGAAGAAATCATCCTCCTCCTCTCGTGATCAACCATCAGAATCATTTATTGGTTCGTTAGCCAAAACCTTCTTCAAATTCAAGCCGTCAAAAAGGGAAAAAGCTAAGGGTAAGGGTATAGAAGATGCGTACATAAGGTTGAGGGATAAAGAGTTGGAGATGAAAAGAGAGAAACTTGAGCTCCAAAAAAAGACGATGGAATTCATGACGTTATCAAAACGGGAGACCGACATAATTTTCTACAATACCCCAGTCGACCAAAATTTGCCCCCATGACGACTAGCCGAACTGATGAAAGTCAAAGAAATAATCAAGGAATGCTACAGTTTAGATTATTAGTTTAAGTTTGTAATGTTTATTTTAATTTACTATTGTAATGTTTCTTTAATTTTAATGAATTTAAATTTGTTGTTTAAAATGTTTGAATTAAAAAAAAAATAAAAAATAAAATAAAATCGGTCATCGACTGTGGCAACGTGGTCGTGTCTGGTCGCCGGAGAGAGAAAGCTGATATGACACCCGGTGACCTGGGTCATGACTGTGTCCAGCCTAATTTCATATGCTACTTACGTCTGAACTTTTTGAGGTGTTCAAAAAATTAATAATTTGAATTGTTCATAGATAGTTGTCAGGATCCCGATCCTGGTCTTAAGATCTTACGATTTTACGATACTGCAAAGCAAAAACGATCCGGATCCTACATAGGATCTTTGCAAGCTTAAGATCTTATAGGATCCCGATCTTTCTATACGATCTTACGATCTAATCCGATCCGATCTTACTTTTCTCGAATTACAAACTAAAAACTATAACTTTATGGGTTGTTTGTTTGTAGAATTCAAAAACAACATATTAATCTTTTTAAATATTTTATAATCATAATTTAGACAACATTTATATGAAACATTCATATTATTTTATGGTTCTGATGTATTAGAATTTGTAGATTTGTATAAAATTACATAAAGTATTAAGAAATAACATTAGAGTAGGATCTTAAGATCCCGATCCGATCTTACGATCACGATCTTGCAAAGACAAAAACGATCCTAGGTAGGATCCCGATCTTGACAACCTTACTTCATACTATTTAGGATGGTGGGGCATGACTAGTCGTCGACGATGAATGATAATACAAAAGCGATTTTACTCCATGAAAACATACATTATTAATGGGCATATATTTTGGGATTACATAAAGTAGCTCTACTATCAACTATGATAACGCATTGTGTAAAATGCTCGGATAATGACTTTTCACACAAGAATAATAATATGGTTTATGTTGCCTACGATGTTACATAAGACGCTTCGATAAACTTGAATACATTAAAATAACCAGAATTGATAAGAAATTTGGTAGTATGTATCACAAGATAATTTGAAGATCATATCGTATCTTATTTAATAAGACATCACAAATATAGTAAATTTAATCTAGTTGGCCGTTTCATCATATCTCTTTTTCTTAAAACCAATAATTGTTTGGATGAAAATTTCAAGTCTTTGGTAATCATCTAGGCTTGGTCAAGTCGTTTGGTGCGCCTGGCTTTTAGTGAAAGAAATTATTCTAAGAAAAATACTACAAGGATATAAAAAGTCCCTAGAGTAAGTTTTAAATAACTTATAGAATTCGATCGTTACGTTTTTATGAAATTAATTTTGTTTTTTCTTAATAAATTCAAATATTATCTCAACTTCAAACTTATATATACATTTCTATATCAAGTTATTTTTATTTTTTGAACAGCATAAAAAATATATATACAAAAGTCAGCAAGAAGCTAGAGATTATTACAAAATAATGAGATTTTAACCAATAAGATTTGGTTAAAAAAACCCTTCGCTTATTTCCTTGTAATTTCTTTTTCCTAGAGCCTTGTTAGTTTTTTTAATGAAATGGCTGTTAAAAAAAAATGAGATTTTAACCAATCTAGCAAACTACTAAGCTTACAACATCTAAACTTAAGCTAAAAAAACGAATATAAACGAATGCTATCGAAAATGTCACTTTTCTGCATAAGATGCGAGTTAAAGGTGGCACAATTTTGATACCGCCAAAGCAACTATAGCGAAGACACAATAATTACATACATACGTTGTTTCTTCTCTTTAGAAGCTGGCCACGAACTCAACCAATCTTTACATCCATTGTTTGATTCGAAAGAAGGCATATTAATGGTGCACCACATACGAACAAATCGCCAAATATTCTGAGCTATTTCACACTCAAAAACGTGTTGGTTTGACTTGACGCTTCTGTTACAGGAAGGGCAAGAGATTTGCTGAATTTCCTTGCCACGAGAAGAGAGATTCAAGCGGTGAGGAAGCCTATCTAGCGTCATACGCCACATGAAAATATTGACTTTCTGAAGTAAAATGTTAACCCATTTCGTCGAAGGCTCCAAAGAAGGCAACAAACGGTTATCAATGCAGCGACGAATAATTCCAACAGAAAAACGTCAACTCTAGCGAGGGACCAAACACATAAATCTGAAGCATAGGCAAGAACCATGTTACCTATTTGACGAGATTGTTTTGATGTCTTATGCATGGTGTTCCAGTAGATGTAAAAGTAAATTTAATTTGATCTCTTGGATGAAATGTCCTAGCTCTTTATCTTTGTAATTTTCTACCATCTGGCTAGCTTTTTAATAATATAGTTGTTCAAAAAAAACTTTTTCAGAAACCAAGGCAAAGTGAGAAGAGGTGTTGCGAACCCCTATATCCGGTCAAACCAACTCCAACACCATTGTCCATTAGAGATCCGATCACTGATTAAGCAACCCTTATTTTACTCCAAATGATTCAACTTGTTGAAACAAAGATATAATGGGGGTATCGCCAAGCCATGTATCCTTCCAAAGACAAACTAGAGTTCCACAACCAACTGTGTATCGCAAAGATCCAGCAGGAAGGAGGCCACTTGAGTGCAAATTGTTGGAAGACCTGAAAATTTTTGCCAACCCGTTCGTTTTGCACCCATGATGATCAAAACCCCCTTCCTAACAACGCAAAGCCTTGATAACCTTAACCCACATAACGTTTGGATTCGAGAACATCCTCCAACGCCATTTTTGAACATAAGTTATTCTCTTATAAACAACATATACATCAAAATTAAATTAACCGTTACTCGTTGTATGTGCATTCATGTCCGTTTATCTATGGTGTTTTCCGGTTGCTTCACATATTTTTTGCCAGATTGATTTATTTTTAAACCGTGAATGTATCAATTTCCTACTTTGTTCATTATTCGTATCATATATTCTGTATCTTATCTTTACGGTACTAGCATTAACAAATAAGTGAGATATAAACATAAACAGATATTTGTGAAGGAAAAAAAAAGTAACTTTCAACCTTTTTCTAGTGATCAAAATAAAAACAATAAGCTTAAGCTTAAAACTATGTTAACATCAGAAATGTAACTTGTACCGAGTAATATTTAAATGTAGAGTAATGATAGATGCGCCTATAAAGTGATTTAAAAGTGGACCTAATTACACGTGTCATCATCCTTATGGTTGCAGACAGAAACTCACTTATTTTACAACCGGTTAAAATCCTGGCACATGTAATTAAGTCTACTTTTAAGTCACTTTGTTAGGTTCATCTATCATTTCCCTTAAATATAACAAAACACAAACGGGACTAATTTATAGATCATGTAAAAGAAAAAGAAAATTGTATGAGTGACTTCACAGATAAAGAAAATAAAATTGAGGGGGGTCACTCTCATCTATCCTTTTCAAGGAGGGCCTATCCAATAGGTTATGTCATCAAATTCATTAAATTATTATATAAAAATTAAATTAATGGCCACATTATTTGTTTTATTTATATCCTTCATAAATTTCAAAAATATCATAACTGTCATTTGGACTATTTTAAGAAATTCTTGTTGCAATCTATACCCAGATAGAACTTGGAACATATTCCTAGTCACAAGAAAAAAAAAATATCCTAAAAATAATTAAACACAATTGTGCTACATTTAGGTCATGTTTGGCAATACCTTTTTGAAAGCGTTTAAGAGCGTTAAACGACAAGCGACAAGCGTTCCAGTCTTAATGCTTGTTTGGCAACGTATGTTCTTTAGCGTTAAGAACACCTCAATCGCTTCTAATCTTAATCTTCCTAAAAAGATTCCAATATCTTCTAGTATTTTATTTTACTATTACCAATTTACCCTCGAAAATAACATTCATAAGTATATAACGAGGTTTATATATCCATTTTCGTAATTTTACGTTTTATAATTACAATTCTGCCTACATTACCAAACACGCTTTTTAAACAAATAATCTTGTCGCCATCTGCTATCGCTACTACTATCACTGCTACGCTACGTGTCGCCTAGTAAGAACACAACCTCAAAAATATGTCTTTTTGTTTTCTTTTTCTCTAGTGTGATAAATATTCATCCATGCTTATTAGAACCAAATTTCATAAGTACTCGATTAATCATTTTGATATCACTAAAAGTAGTAAATAAACATGAATTTGTGTCGTATAACACAATAACTCATTTAATGACTTGAACTCAACGTCTCGTTAACTTAATCCTCTTTATGCGGGTACGACAAAAGCATATCGACATCGCAATAAAGCCTCTTTCTATTGAACAACATAGATGCAAGAAAGGTTTTATGATCTTGATATTACGCAACAAATGAATGATTGTAAATGGGTAAAAATATTTCACAAAATAAAAGTTGAAGGGCAAGTGAGATAATTTTGTCCCCACCTAACCACTCCAAATGGTCCCAAAACTTTATAAACATCAAGATGAAGAAATTGAAAAAAAATACTAAAATAAATAGAGTAATTATTCTGATGGGCTTTATGCATCATTGAGATTGCCATATTGGCTTGTAATCATGCTAGCTGGGGCCCACCCATGGCCCACTACCTTCTTCACAAATAATTGTAGACCACTTCAAACCAACCACATGATTATTTTTATTTTCATACGTAATATTCTATAGCTAATGTGTTGCCATATGTAATTATCCGTTATTTGTTTATAAATTTTTAGATAATTTTAATGGTGCAATATGAGTGAAATTTGGACAAATGATACTACTGATTTAGATATTCCTATGTTGTCCAAAATATGCATTGCAAACAATTTGGGTTTTGACATGTGTGGATGAACTATGAATATATGATAATATCAACTATAAGTGTTTATTTTTCTAATTTTGGTTGTTCTAAAATAAGTATGTACTTTTTGTTTCAAATAATCTAATTAAAACTTATTGGATAAAGATGATACTTGATTGATGAAAATTTTAGTTAGTTAAAACTTTTTAAAATTTGTGGTTTTGTATAAGTAATTGTTTATTTTGATACACGAGTGTGATGGTTAGAAAATAAATCAGATTAAACAAGTACATGAACCTAGGATAACCACCCTTGTCATGGATAAGAATCGTACCATAGGATTCATATGAGAAAGTTTCATCTTTGAACTTTTGATTTTTTCTATGCATATTCTCTTTTCACTTGTCAATGGAAAAGATTTTTTTTTTTTCTCCAAAATTGACAAAGTCTTGCTTGATTTTTGTCATCCAAAAAAAGTGTAGTGTTATATCGAAAAAAATGTAAGCAAACTTTGATACTTCAACTATTCCACTAACATAAAGATGAAATATGGTAACAATTTAGAACGATGTCATGTAAGCAAGCAACTGGTATTGAGAATCGATAAACATGTATATTGCAAATGTTTTAAAAGCTTGTAAAGATATACGAATAATATATCCTTTTTATATTTAGGGTTCATCACGGGTATATAGTCTAGGTAATGTATGACGAAGATGTAAATAACAAATGTGTTGTGGTATCTATTATCATATATTTCATCCTATTAGGTATACCACCGTTCGAAAACATATCAGCAAATTCGCTAGAACTTTAACGCGAAAGATTATTTGCGTAATCTGTGAGTGAATTACTCTCGTATTAGAGAAGTGACGACTCTTTTCCTACTCATTATCCCAACGGTTTCGAATCATGAAGGATTATAATTCGTATTGTTAGATGACGAAATTAATGTTAGTGAAAAATATAGGAAAAAGGTTTCAAACAAGGACATTCTCTTTTATATACTAAAAGCGCTGATTTGTACAAAATAGTCGCGAGTTTGGTGGTACTGCAAAATAAGTCCCGAACATTAAACGAAAGTTTCACAACTTGGCATTTAGTCTAATACTTTAATCCTGGTTTAAGTTGTCATTCAGTAAGTCGCTGAATCGTTTGTATACTAAAATCGAGAATCAAACTACCAATTGAGGTAATCCTTTTTGTACTTTAGGCATTAAAAGTTGTACGTAATGATAAAAGAAAGGAGCATGAGTACCACTAGAAGAGGACCCGACTAGTAAAATACAATCACTAAAGTTTTGTTGTGGGGAAAGGGTGAGACAAAGACAAAACCCATCATCTCATCTCATATATCTCTCCTTATCAAACAACTTTATGTCCTAATCAACTCTTTTATCATTTGCTTTATGTTTTGAAAATATATTATAAATCCAAACTATGAGTAAAACTTTAAGTGTACAAAATAGTGAAATACAAGTCTTTAATTTGAATAACATGTTGTCTAAAAGTTGATACATGTTCATGTTCAGGCTTCAGTAAGAGCACGTCAATCCCTTCATTTTCTCCGTCACGCCGCCTTTCTCTCCAAATGACCTTCGACGATTAGGTCTTTCGAAGGACGACCAAGTTCATTTTTTTTTAAATGCAAGTCATATGTATACTTACACTTTGATTTTCAAGTCATATGCATGGTTTCCAGTTGTATACATGCATGGTTTCAAGTCATATGTATACAACACGTTGCATACATGCATGTTTCCAGTTGTGGTGATATCATACATTTCCTGCACCTTTTTTCATATTTCCACTTACATATACAGAAAACAATGAAGGATAAACTGAAAACAATGAAGGATAAGAATGGAGTACGTACCCCATATACTCAAATAACTCAACAACACATTGCACGGTAATAAACATCCTTTTGTCTCGATCGTGCATGCGATTCATTTGCTAAAAATAGTAAGCGATCGAGTTGAGCCACAATAAGGCCGATCGACTCAAATCGATCGCCTGAGGCTAAGATCGAGTGTGAATCGCCCTCATTGGGGCTAGCCTCATTTTTAGTGAAATTTGCAAAATTGTGACTCAAGATGACAATTATTTTCGATTTAATTCAATTTTGTAACATACTGTTATAATTATGATATTTTTTTTATGAAAATGTGAGATTTTCTTCAATTTAAATCCAATTATCATTTGTGTCATTTGCTGCAAAAAACCTTTTTTCATGCAATTTACACAAATATCGTTTTTTTATCATACGTATATATATGTAGAATTCTAAAGTTTTGCATTAAGCAAATTACACCAATTAACGTATTATTTGATATTATGTAATTTGATGTCCATTTTATTATGTTTCATTAACTTTTTAATTAAGAAAATATTTACAAACTTTTTTTTTCTCCAAATTAATTAATTATATTCTTAATACTCATATTTTCTCAATTTTATCATACGAATTTATTACGAAATTATTGTAAAATTCAATTACGAATCTATATTTTTTAAAAACATATACAGACTTTAAAATCTTAAAAATTTATCTTCTCTCATTTGAGATCAATGTTTCCTTATATAAAAAATTTCCGAATCTTTTTTTTAAAAGGCGACATTTATTAAGGAACAAAAACTAAACAAGATACAAAAAAAAAATGACAACTCTTGTTTTTAACAAGACAATTAAAAAGGATGAGCTCCGAACAAAAACAAAAAAATAAACAATTCCATAAGGGGCCTAATAAATTCAGTTGTGATGCGTACAAAATCCAAAATATCGAACTGGAACTAAAAGGGCAGACAATGGTGTAAGAGCGTGTAAGAGTTGTGTTATATGTGAGAAAGTGTAATCTTAGAATATCAAAAAAATAGTCAAAGTTTTAACAATACATCACAAAAATGAGTCAAGTTGAAAACAAGTTTCATCTTAGGTCACAGTTTTGCAAATTTCCCTATTGTTATTGCTCTTAAAATGCCTTCTCCCTCATACGCGTCTAAGACCATGACTTACTTTGATGTTGGTTGTACGTGTGTCTGGGAGTTGTGATGTGTGGTATAATTGTGCATAGATGGGCCATGTGTTGAGGGTGATGTTGGTGATCTTATTAAAACTTGTTAGTGATGATATTGGTAGTGGTGGAGTAAAACTGTGATGTGACGTTGAATTGACGATGTTGATGTTAGTTACCGCTACAGCCAACTTTATTTCTCAACACTAACCTAGTTCAGTCGAAAACGACTAGAGCAAAGTAAAATGTAACTTGAATACATAATATACAAGTTAATGGATGGTTCTATTCGAATTTACATATGGTTGCAATGGTTCAAATATTGATGTACGTATTGTTGTTTTCTACTTAAATGGCCAATTTTTTGTTGTGCAATATGTTTACCTCGTGACAGGTCAACTCAAAATTGCCTAAAATTTATGGCCTCATAGTGTTTCCCATTTACTTGATCTATCACAAAAAAGTAAAATTTATGGCCTCATAGCGTTTCCCAATTACTTGATCTATCACAAAACATTATTTTAAATATTTACCTATTAGTGTTTCAAAGGGTATCAATATGACCTATTTTTCAACAATGTGCATTGATGAAGTATTAAATTAAATTAGAGATTGAACAAGCGAAAAACAAAATATACATAATTTTTACTCTAGTGTGTTCTTGGCAAATAAAAGATCAAGTATGTAAAATGTATCAATGTCACAGCTTGGTAGAGACTAGAGACGATCAAAGCATGTATGTTACTAGTATGTATGAAAGTTTAATCGGCATACCTTGCTAATCAGTTTAGCAAAGCTACCTACTTGTGGCGGTAAAATTTTATTTTTATTTTTATCTTTTTATTTTTTATTTATTTATTTATTTATTTTGGCACTATAGGAAGCTAGATAGATGAAGAAAATTAACTAAGAAAGGAGGCACCAAAGCTGTTTGGATGAAATGTATTTCTTTTTTCTGAAGTTTAGATTATAGAAAAATAAGAAATGACACAAACTATGTTCAATATCATTACAAGATGAGATTGTTTAAGTATTTATAATTGATAAAACAATTAATGCTTTGTCTGTAGAACCTTTAATTTGGAGAAATATAATTCATTGAAGTTTTAGGTCTTATTTGTTTTTTCAGAACTTTTACCTCTTCACAGTATGCAAACCAAGAGTGCGTTCATAAAGACTTCATTCTGCGAAAAAGACCGTTTGTTTTTGTCTTTATTATCAAGATCGCTTCTTTTCTTCTTTTTTTGAAAGAAGTGAAAAAAAGTGATTGAAAGAGTGGAAAAAGAGGAAATTTATGTCTGTACAGAGAGAGAAAAGAAGATTTTACCCTATACGTCGAAAAAAAAGCAAACTATTTTGAGGAAATGTCTGCATACACTGCAGACATAAGAGAAAAAGAGTTTTTGAAAAAACAAACAAGGCCTTACTTAGTTATCATTTGTATCACATTTGCCGCTACTATGGATTAGATATTTGGATTAAATTCAGTTCATTGTATTAGAGATTTAGCAATAAGCATATACACGACATGTCGACATATGTATATGATTTGAAAAATTGAAAGTTTTGTATATGTAACTCTAAGAAATACAAAGATAAATTAAACATTGAGTAAAGGTATGCCAAAGACCTTTTAATAATTTCAATGAGCAGTTCATTTAATTATTGTCTATAAAATGTGTAGAAAGTGTTTGTGCAAAAAATGTACATAAAATACAAGTATATACAACTCTTATTTTTGGGCCTTTGGGGAACACGTACATGTTGATAATATATTGATAATACAACCCTTTTAGAAAGTATTTCTATTATTTAATCTACGTATGACATGGCAGAAAGTCGATCTATATTCTTACCAACATTATCTGCAATATACAGAACTTATGACTATAGTTACAATTTCATTTTAATACATTATCTATAAGTCAAGTTTACATGCATTGGTTTATCTCAAAGTCAAATAACCTGCATCTTGGTAGGTTGATATATGATTCACAGCAAAGTCAGACGATATTAATTGGTTTGTTTTCTCATAGGATCATGTCCAAGTTGTCCTATAGTTGTGAATCAATAATCTGTATGCAAATCAATTCCTAATATTTATGGACTATAAGCACATTTTGATTGCAAAACACATTCTTCTTGGTGCATGGATGTAGAAGGTGTGTTAACTATGCTCCAACAATTGGTTCCTATATGAAACTTGTAAACATGTCATGGGTATGTAACGGCATTTTAAGAACATCTAAGGGTGTATAAAATATGTGAAATTCATTATTCATATGTCACATCTTTTGGAAAGGCATTGCCCTTGTATTTATTTCCATAGGCCCCACTATGAACATGTCTAGTATGATGAAAAAGAGCTCAAATTTCATCAACTATGATGGCCTTTTATTTGACATCAAAATCAACTCCATTGGTGGTGCTCTTACCACCATAAATTTTAGTTTTAAATTACAATTGCAGTGGGGTAGGGTAGTATTTAGCGGGGTAGGGGTGGCACAAAGGAGGATTAATATATTGAAAGCTGCACTAAATAAAGATTATCAAAAAGATTATCTTAAACACTTGTCAAATTGTTCAATAGAACATGATACACATGGGTTGTTGCAAATTTTAAGATTATATGATGCATGACTGTATATTTCTTTTGTTCATTGTAGCTTTCAAATATTTGACCAACTAATTTACGGGGTTTAAATTTATCATCATACAAACTTAAATTAGGTAAGTACTATATTTTTTTGAGGTTAGGATGGTCACGCGAGGTTTATTGACATAGCAGCGTTTAATTTATAATCTTTCACAATTTAGTGATGACTAGCATGGTACCCACACAAAACAGCGGGTTCGGAGGCGATTATTGTTTAACGACTATTTAATTTTATCTTTTTTTTTTCTTTTTTTTTTTTTTTTTTTTTTGCAAATATTGTCTAACGATTTTATAGTGGATGATAATTTCTAGAGATTGTGTGTTTGTGTTGTAAGATTGTGAAGAATTAATACGTTATATTATTATACGCAACTTTAAAATATTAATTTTAACTACAAACATATTAAAATCATTACGTTAATTATATTTTATAGCATGGTACCCGCGCAAAGCAGCGGTTCGGAGGCGAATGTTGTTTAACGACTCTATGATTTTAAGTTTTTGCCGAATATTATTTAACGATTTTCTATAAAAGATAGTTTTTATAAATTGTGTGTTTATGTTGTGAGACTGTGAAGAATTAAATAACATATTATTATATATGCAAATTCAAAAGTTATTAATTTTTACTCTAAAAATATTAAATTCATTGTAGTTATAATTTATTTATTGTAACATACATCCAATTTAATGTCAAAACTTAATGTGTAATTAGTGTGTTTTTAAAATTTCAATTTCAAAAATTACTAATAATAGCAAGTGTGTAATCTTAAAATTTTTAAGAATTCTAAAAATAAAAGTCCTAAATGCTTTATAAAGAGTAAAGATTATTGTAACATCAATTTAATGTGCAATTAGTGTATTATAAAATTTTATGTTAATAATTACTAATATTCAGAAGGTGTGTTAACTTTATTTTGTGAGACTTCTAAATATAGAAGTCTCATATATATTATAAAACTATCGCAGTAATCGCAAGAATACTGTTGGATAACCCATGATTAAATTTTTTACGAACAAATGTTTTTCATATAGCAATAACTTTACATATTTTAATTTTCGGTGAATTAAGTATTTTAATTTATTACAATTTTCTTACAATAAATGTACGAATGTCAAGAATTTCATGTCGCAGATTTCAACTTTGTAACCATTGACAATGTTTTTTATTTTATACAATTGTAATAATAAATATTTTATTAAGCAACGCTTTAATAAAAAAATACGTGAAACTGAAAAACCAAGCCGACCTACTCAACCTGAAACCGCAAAAAAACGAACATTAATAAACTGAAACAAAGCTTTTATGTTTTCATTTTCAATAAAATTTTGTTATCCAATATTTTTGAATTTAAAGGTCCAATGACAGCGCAATGTGCTAACCTAATTTGATAAAGCCCAAGTCCACTAATACACTAAACTTTACCCTATATACCAAGTAATCTCTAACTATCCTCTTACCATACTTTTACAAAACGCAACCATAGCACACACTCCTATCAAACTCAGATGTACAGAAAAAATAAACTTTTATGTATTTTTAAATTCTGGATACCCTTATTGTATAACGAGGTAATATACGAAAAATAAACCCCCTGTTCTTTTCTCAACAATCAACTCGCAATAATTCCATCGTATCCAAATGATAAACAACAAACACTTTTGTTGCTTTTTGCAAATTAACCGAACACAAACACCCTCTATTTTCGAAGCAAATGAAGTACACAGTTTCAAAATCTTGAAAGAGGTTTCAAGTAGGTTTCGTTTTGTTCGTGTTCTTGTTTTTTTCATTGAACCGAAAGAATGAAGAATGAAACAACACGCTTTTTGAGATCTTTGATGATTTTTTTTATTTAATTCGAAACAGTGATGAGGTGAAGATGATTTGGGTTTGTAGTTGTTACATATAAATGGAGGATGGGTTTTGGATAGTTATAGGTGGTGTTGGTAATTTTTTATGGTGAAACGGTGGTTCGATTCGTATTTGTATTACATCTTTATTTTCCTTTTCGGTTTAAACCGAATAGTGAAACGGTGGTCCGCATGTTCTTCACGCCCTGCTGGATTTCAAATTTATGTTTTGGAAGTTTAATTAGATTGTACATTGTGGTTAAATAGTTGTATATTTTGATGAAGGGGTGTTAAATAGTTATTTTTTAGTTTTATTTGTGCTTCAAATACTTGTAAATGATGTTTTTTTGCTTGTATTTGCTTAAAATTCTATTTTAGAAAGTCTTAAAAATTTATAGATGAGAAGTGTCAACATGCATTATAAGTGGTATAGATGTTAATAGACACAATCTATTTTACCAATTTAGATATACTAGAACAACATAAATGGTTTAGCAAATCTCTTAGGGTGGTAGCAGTCATGATCACATACCTCACCCATACCTCACTACCAACCAATAATATCATTCCACCTCATCTCATACCTCTCGCATGCCTCACCATACTTTTCTAGGGGCAACCATGATTCCAATCCTCACATAATTTTTTTTATTCATAATTATATTAAACAATTTAATAAAAACATAATATTTCATTAATAATAATAAAAAATTACATAACACTTTTAAAAAAAGGAAATCACTAATCATCGAGAATACATATCTAAAAATTGGACGGCTATCCATATTTCTCCGCGATCTCACGTTTTTTGGCAATAGTGATCTCTCGCATTGTCGGATCAGTTATGTGATCGTGTGGTTGGTTATAGAACTTCACCGCCCAAAAAAAAGCCTTTTCTTCAACATTACGGATTTTTACCTCCAACAACTTTTCGGCCAGTTCATCATTTGCAAGCTTTTTCTCCATTATCGTTTCCAATATTTGTGTTTTCCTTACCGTGTAGGTATCGAAGCTCGCAGCAACACTTTCGTTTGTCGACTCGGTATCGGTCTTCTTGCCTTTTCTTTTCCGTGTAGGAGTTGTGTCGTCATTCAAATCCGGAATAACAGTCTCAACATTGTCATTGCTTCCCGTCTCGTAGTAGGTAGATTCCGACGACTTTATTCGTTTGTCGGAATTAGCTGAAGATGGTTGACCCACACATGGTTGTTCCAACCATTTGTCTTCTAGCCTAACAACCTCCCATAATTCAATATGACTAAAAGTCTTGCCCTTTGTTTTTTTTTATCATAATCGATTAAGGCATTTTTCATGATGTCAACATCGCTACACCCACTCTCACGAAGACGTTTCTACAATTAATACAAGTATATAAATTAATACAAGTATATAAATTAATACAAGCATATAACCTAATACAGGAATATAAATTAATACAAGTATATAGTGTTTAAAAATTTCTTGTTGGATGAATAGCCCGTTAAAGACACCCATGGCGGCATTCATATTTTGCCACTTTGTGTTCAAGCTATGGTGACTTCGAGTAGTATCTTTCACATTATCCTTGAAATGCTCTAGAATTCTTATCCAAAAACTATCTCTATTTTGTTCATTCCCGACTTTTCGACATGTGGATATATGAACCCACGCTTTTGCCAAAGCCACATCTTCGTTTGTCGTCCAATTTTTTTCTCCGCTTTAGTCGATGGTTTTTCTGGACTTCTTGAACATCTTCATCATTTTGAGAATCTCCTAATACATAGTATAACAAATAAAATTATAACAAATAGAATTATAACAAGTAATAATATAACCAATAAATTATAACAAATAAAATTATAACAAGTAATAATATTACAAATAAATTATAACAAATACAATTATAACAAGTAATACTATAACGAATACATAAAAAAAAAACAAGTATACCGATTGGATCTTGTTGCGTTTCGGGAACATACTCAACGTCATCATCCTCGTAATCATATAGCGGTAGTTCTCGTTCGACACTTGGTTCACGCCGCGAAGGACCTTCACGGTAGTCATTGAACGGGTCGAAATCACTAGTCATCGACATCATGTATTGGCTTGGATTCATCGGTGGAGGTTGGGGATAATATTGGCGTTGATGTGATGGTAGGTTCACCGGTGGAGGTTGGGGATAATAGTGAGCGGGTTGAGGACTCATTTGGGGATAGTATGGAGGTGGTTGTGATTGAACTTGGGGACGAATGTGTTGTGATCGAGAGCTTCGTCCACGACCTTTGGATGAGGTTGAAACACTTTTTGCTTTCTTTGCATCCATCTTTTTTAAAAGAACGATAGTTGAAAGAAGAATATGTGAATAAAATGTGATTTGAAAATGGTGATTAAAGTGTGTATTTATAGGGGGATTTTTATTTTATATTTTTATTTTTATTTTGAAAATGCTTCAAACGGCTACATTTTCATCACCTCTTCATACCAAATCGGCAAAGATTGCCGTGCACCCTCCAAACCGAGCCATGCCGAAATGGTTGCGCCGGTGTTGCCGCTCGGTATCGCGCCAAACCGAGCCCATACCGAAACCATTGCCAGTGCCCTTACCAATTACAAGTATGGATTCAACCTTTTGAGATCGACCAACCATATAAAAATAAAATAATAATAACTTTACTTATATCTTTTTTTTCTTAACTACATAAAATATAAAAATGGTCAAAGGTGAATGCGAAAATTGATAGTTGAAAGTTGAAAGTAAATGTTAAATATTAAAATGAATTATTGAATATTTAATGTTTAAAAAAGTCAAGCAATCAATGTGAAATGTAGTAATTGTAAGTCAAACTATGCAGAAATTAAGGGAATGTTAAAAAGTTATCTTTTTGAAATTGATTAGTATAACTGGCAATCTACCTGACAACTTATGAAACTTACAATACACGCGGATGACTTTATATGTACCTTTTATAAGTTTAATCAATCTTAATCTAATACGATTTTTATAAGGGGTAAATACATATTTTTCGTTGATCGTAAAGAAAATAATTAACATGATAATTTTATTGAAAGCTTATACAATCATTGTCATTAAATCGGGTCTTCAAGATATATATAAAAGCCTTACCTTTAACATTTAACTATTAGTAATGCGTAAATAACTTTTATTTAACATGTGAGGCATATTATAGAATTCCTAGCATAAGCTAGACTTGAGTGCAACCAAAACACAATCATTTTATGGTGTCCTGAAAATAAAAAAAAATTAAGTTATGATATTCATCTAAAGGTTTATGTTGACGCAAAAACCTCTACATGTAGCATATTATTTTTGGTGTCGACTAACAATTTCTTGAAAACTTTGTCATAGATGGACATATGTTCTAATAATATTTAGTTAGGAGGGATATGAAGCAATTTTTTAGCATTATAATATTTAGTAAATAAATTATAGGATAATTAAGAGTTCAAGATTAGGTGGTACAGTTGAGTTACTTGTACAAATGGTTTATGGTTGGCCAATTTATGTAGAGTTCTATTTAATAGACAGAAATAGGATAATAAGAGTAGGAGAGACTTTCTTTTTTATTTCAGATTTTATTTTATCTTTTCTTTAATTAATTTCAAAATAGCAATATTACGTAATCGCTTCTTGTCTACTGTGACTTGTCAATTATCTCCTTTTCATTTTTCTTTTATAGAAAAAAATCTAATGTAAAAATGAATAAAAAAATAGCACATATTTATTAAGTAGGTTTTGATTTGAAGAGCTAATAGCATACTTCAGTTTTCTATTTTAAATATCGATGATTTAAAATAAGTTAAAGAAGCCATGTTTAGTCGAATAGATTTCACTATATTACCAAGTCTGATAGTCACATATTTCCCGATTACATAGATATAGAAAGCATTATATTTTTAGCATATATAACTACACTTAGACTTTAAACAAAATACATCTAAATTATATAAATTACCATTTTAAAACTACTTAAATGTAGTTGATAATTAATACTCCAGTGACTTGAAGGGTGTATCAAGTATCAACCAATGGATTCCTTAATTAAACTATAAAGAAAGGGATTAAGTTTATGCATTCTAACACCAAAATTATATAAAGTACTTTATATTACTTTGAGTTTTCTTTTTTACAAACGTACAACTAATCAGTTATTGAGGGATACGTCGTAGGTTCAATCTAAACTCTTAAATAAAAGTCATGTGTTCATAACGTGAGCTAAGTCATTAGAGAAGGGTCGGTCGACACCTAAAAAAGATAAGCGAGGTTGGTTTATTCCACCGATCTTAACCCTTTGAGAAAGATGAATTTTTATTCATAACGACAAAAGTGACTGCTTATGATGATGTACATAAAGAATCAAAAATTAACAAATGCGAATATGGTTTATGAAATAAGAAAAATGACTGCAAATATAACATATTTTAATTCTTTTCTTACATAATTAAATAAGAATACGAAAAATCTCAAACTCCTAAACCAACATAAAAAAGAAACAAGAAGTTCGATAAGCAACTATAGCCATTTCACCGACATCAAACTTAGTATCTAGTGAGAATCATACGCGTAATTCATCTCTCATGTGGCTCAAGCAAGTATCATAACAATAATGTCGTAGCTCTGAGGAGCATGTCGCAACAAAATGATGGTTCACGATCATGTATTGTAATGTCGCGAGAGAACTTGTCTTATGGCTTTTGCACGATTATTACTTACGATATTTCTGTCTTCTCAATTTGCTTAGATGAAAATGGTACCACTCCTTCCCTTACACCCAGAACTCGAGCTATCTAGCGAATCGATCGGACTCATTCCATCGCAGATATGGTGGATATTTAGAGATAAGTAAAGTTCGATGAAATTGGATAGATAGAAATACGGAACATTCTTTTGTTTTGTTTAGTGTTGTCCTCTTTAACTCGTTGACTCGATCGGCCTTACTTAGACCTTAGGTAGAGTCACAGTAAGTGTAGAGGGATAGGATCTCTAGTCCGAGTAAGCTTGTAGTGGATGAACTTGCAATGGCTCTAGGCGATTGAGATAGGTTGCCTTATTCTGTATGTAGAGTCCCGGTTGCGGGCTCATTCCCATTCACAGGCACCTCAGCCAAAGCAGATATCCTTCTTCGCGCTTCTCTTAGGAGATAGTAAGCAAGACTTTATACGCTAATTTCTTCTTTTAATCAATTTAGAGTTACAAAGTCTTATTGCAGACCTTCGTCTTCACGGGTTGTTGTTGAAACCGACTCCTCCGCTTGGCGTTGTCCCTATAAGTTGAACTCTTCTTTCTCTTCGAAACTCTCATTCGATAAATCAAGATTAAAGTGACTAAAAGGAAGAATCAAGTTATGATGGTGGAAGTGCAGGGCAGCCGGCTGTTCCTAGAAAACGTCCAGACAAATACGGTAGTCCGAACAAAGGAAAACCCTCCGACATCAATTTGAGTGAATTTATCCAGGTTGAGGCATCTTGATTGAGAATAAAGGATTCCCCTAGGTTTTAAAGGTGGTAACAGCTACTACTTAAACTACTTATGTGAATTCTACTTACGCTAAATAAAAGAAATGTAGCTCCCTGTTAGGATCGACAATTGAGAGAAGGGCCCCAACAAAATTTAAAAAACGACTGTTTGGTCTAATTAAACTAAAAAAAAATAAAAATTTAAACCCATTTTACCACTCTATAAATACCCAATTCACCTCAAACACAATTCACAACTTACCATTTTCATCTACATTCAATTCAATCTAATTCTTATCCAACTTCAAAATGTCAAAGAAAAATACCCGCAATCAAAACCCGACAATCACGACTACCCCAAAATGCCGGATCTAAATTTCTCACGGAAAACAACTTGAGTTAACCGGCATATCACCACAACAAAACCGACCTATTATTTGTTGTCCACAAGGTTTTGAATATCAAACACAACTACCCCAACCAAATCAAAGCCAAAGCGCGTTTATCTTAACCGCCCTTTTGTCCCACCGCAACGTTCTTACCACGATTCTGGCAGAACCCTGGTGGGTCGTCGTACCATCCAAACATGGACTTCATTTATC
The DNA here is from genome assembly GCA_022545495.1 of Chrysanthemum lavandulifolium. Taxonomy (NCBI): domain Eukaryota; kingdom Viridiplantae; phylum Streptophyta; class Magnoliopsida; order Asterales; family Asteraceae; genus Chrysanthemum; species Chrysanthemum lavandulifolium. The sequence goes on along the minus strand of CM040240.1, from coordinate 166,442,848 downwards.
CTTCCCAACCTTATCAACCTTATTCCCGATTGAGCACTAATCTAGACATGAATTTGGAAGATTGGATGCCGGAGTATCCAAACAAAACTACCCAAGTCAAAACTACCCAAGTCAAGATGCTTGATGGGACAAGGTTCGTCGCGGTTCGCACCACGGTTCGTTCCATGGTTCCATTCCGTTGATGATTACGATGATGAGAAACCGCTTCCGTGAAGAGATGTCCCCATCAAACCAAAGCGACCATCTGAGGCGTGCTGAGGCCACGGACAAAGCGGGGAAACAAGCGAGGGAAAACAAGAAGGCCGCAGAGCCATGGACAAAGGAGGAAGGGTGGTGCTTTGTAAAGCTTGGGTTTATGTGTCGGAAAAGCGGCGAGGAAGCGCCGAACCGCTTCAAGTTTTGGGAGTTAGTGATCGACTACTTTAAGAAAGAAAGCGGCAAGACCGAACCTATGACTCCATCACTACCAAATGGAAGAAGCGGGATTCGTAATAGGGTTGGAAATTAGTGTCTTTATCATGGAGAATATCAATAATACCCATGGGCGGTGAGAATGATATCGACGACACCTCAAAAGATCTTAGAAATACCGTATGACGTCGATCATGATTTCACTTTGGAGGAGTCTATGAGGTTTATTCTTTTTGGATTTGAACACATATCCATATCAACATTTATCTTGTGAAGTTTATTAAAACTATAACTAAAGAGATTTCATCACGATAATTAGCAAAAACCACTTCAAAGCTTTTTAAAATACATCTATATCATAAGATCATATATATAGAATACACTAATTGTAGTATAGAGTTGGTAGTATAACATCAATTTGTAACTAATGTAATAAAGTCAGTTTATGTAAAGCTCATAAACCAATGGTAAAACCAACAACTCTCCCATATCTTCAAGGACTGTTAGACAACTTTCTCTATACTAGTCAGTAATTATACTTTCATTGAACCAATAACAATAAACCATGTGTCCAAACATAAACAATAGCCACATAGGTAAAACACCCACACATACACCACCACGTGACCCACTGTCAAATTATTGTAAAATCCAGTCCATGTCATCTTCCTTTTGTCGTATTATCCACGTCATCACACCTCTCTAATCCACCAATACCTGTATATAAACCTCTCAACCAACTCCTTTATTTTCACACACTACCAAAATTTTATAAAAAAAAAAAAAACCATTTTTCTCACTTTTCATTTTCAGTTTTCAATTTTCTCGCCGGAAAATGAAAATTCCGGTGACTAAATATTTTTCCGATAAACACGTATTGGCTGACAAAGTGCCTGTTCATCGTCGTCACATTCTTCACGAAAAACATTAAAAAAAATTTAAACCTTTTTTTTGTGTGAAAAGTAAGGTATCGAGGTTGTGTCATTAGATTTATCAAATCGTTTTTAGCACGTAACGTATAACTTTGTATAAACTTAATTTTTGACAATATAAAAAAAAAAAAAGTTGAACAAAGTAGAATGCATTTCCAAATGAAAATTCAACCGATCGATCAGAGTCACGAAGACTCGGTTAATTCCGAGTCTCCAGTGACTCTGAAACCGGTTGTGAAGTCTCGCTTCAAGCGTCTTTTCGATCGAGGCAACTTGAAGCATAATAATTCTGATAAACCAAATGATTTACCAGACTTCGAACCGAGTTCCGTTTGTTTGGCAAAAATGGTACAGAATTTTATCGAAGATACGGCCCCCGAAAAGCCGAAATGCGGCCGAAACAGATGTAACTGTTTCAATGGAAACATGAATGATGTTTCTGATGATGAGTTTTTCGGTGAATCTAATCCTAACTACTCCGATACTCTCAAGGTATCTGTTTGAAGTTTTTTTTTCCAACTTTAATCTAAGTATTTTTGTTTGTGTTATATAATACTTGATGAAAATTATACCAACGAAAATGTATTTAAAACCCAATTCATTCTGATTGTAGAGTTTGACGTCTTGCGCAAGTGTTGCTCAACGAAATCTGTTAGCGGATACGTCGAAAATTGTTGAGAAAAATAAATGTTGTAAAAGGAAAGACGAATTGACGAACGTTGTTGTTCGGGAATTGGTACTAATTGGGTACGATGCTTCGGTTTGTAAATCACGTTGGGAGAAGACTTCATCTTATCCTGCTGGTATTTAACTTAACTTTAACTGATCTGTTTAAACTGTTTGATAGATTATAAATTTAGTGTGATTTGTATTTATGAGGGTTTAAATTTGGTTATATAGGTGAATATGAATATTTGGATGTGATTTTTGGAAGCGGAGATAGGGTGTTAATTGATATAGATTTCAGATCTGAGTTCGAAATAGCTCGGCCTACGGGGAACTATAAGGCGATCCTTCAATCGTTACCGTACATCTATGTCGGTGAAGCCGATCGTTTGCAACAGATTTTATCGGTTGTATCTGAAGCAGCGAAACTGAGCTTGAAGAAGAAGGGAATGCATGTTCCTCCGTGGAGGAAATTTGAGTACATGAGGTCGAAATGGATGTCGACACATGTAAGAACGCCTTCACCGACAACGGAAATGTTACGTTTGTCGGTGAAGGCAGTAGGGACTTTGTTGCCGCCTACTCCACCTCCAACACCAAATGGAAACGCGGCCTCAGAGCATAAAAGACAGTTGTCTGTTTTTTCTGAGGCCGCGTTTGATTCTGAGTGTGGGGTTTTTGAATTGATTTTTGGAGAGGATAAGACGAAGGTAGAGTTGACGGAGGGGGAAAAGTCCGATGAGGGTTTTGAATCATCGGCGGCTGGAACATGGCAGCCGCCGGCGATAAAACCGAGGAATGCTGAGAGAGGGAGTAAATTAGTGGTCACCGGATTGGCTTCTCTTTTCAAAGAGAAAGCATGAAGGAATAAAATTTTGGAATTATTTACTTTTTTTTTTTTTTTCTTTCTTTTTTTGCGTCTTTTACTCGTTTTCCTAAGAGTAAAAAAACAAAAAAAATATAAATATATAACATTGCAAATATTATAACGAGATTCCTTTCTTACCCTGCTTATGTGGTTTGATTTTGTAAATTTGTGAAATAAATAACGCTACCTATTGTGCAGAAAAAAAGATCCGGTGTGTATATCTAGTACAAATTTTGGATAGCAGATACCAATTGTAAATTTAACAAGTAGCATACCAATGAACTTGGAAAACTTGTAACGTGATAAAACAGAGTTTGCAAATGCTTGAACTTCTATACGAAAAGATGATCAAGCTATATGCGATGAAATTTGCTTGAGATTTCGACAAACGAAATTGCCTGCATACCTCTTTAAATAATTGCGTTTTATACAGGAAACGAGTTTAGTCAACTAATAAATCAATAATACAAAATTGGTGATTGAGGAAGCGTGGAAGTTCAACTGATAAATGAATGAGGCGTAATTTTTATTGGCCAACATTTCTTTCAAATTCTACAAACCCAACTACCAATTATTTGTTGTTACTTCAAAATCTTGCAAAAATATCCGACTTCTTCACACAATAACCAAAGGGGCATTGCTCTGATGAATCGGTAAACAGGACCTTTTGAAAGAAACGAATTGGGTTCAATCCCAACACGTACGGATTAGTCATCGATGCGGCTGAACATCGCATTGGTTGGTCATTGATGAATGATCTGCAGGCAGCCATGAGTGCATAGGTCACAGTTTCTCAATCGATCTAAATCTTTTAGAGACAGTAATACGTGAATATGCAATAGACAACATAATATGAATCGGTAATTCACAAGTCATTAGAATTACATGTTAATGAACATAATTTAATACGAATACCGATGTTCTATAATTTAAACATATTTTTGTTTTGTGTATCGCATAGTGATCGCCCTTTTAAATCAAATCGATCAAAGAACTTTCAAGTGATAAGTCAGCATATTATTATATATAAAATAAAATTTTCAGAAAAAAGTATGTAATATTAAGCATAGTTGTATGGATCTTGATCCCGATCTTACGATCTTCAAAACAAAAACGAAATCCTATATAAGAAAAAGGATCCGAATCCTACATAAGATCTTTCAAAACAAATACGTTAATCTTTTTAAACATTTTATAACCATAATTTAGTTTTAAGATCTTATAAGATCCCGATATTAACACCGATACGATCTTAAGATCTAATCCGATCCGATCTTCTTTTCTTGGATTATAAACTAAAAACTACATTTTTTTAATATTCAAAAACAAAATGTTAATCTTTTTAAACATTTTATAACCATAATTTGGGATAACATTTACTATGAAATATTCATAATATTTTGTGTTTATAATGTATAATAATTTGTAGATTTATATAATATTACAAAACTATTAAGAAATAACATTAAAGTAGAATCTTAAGATCACGATCTTGCAAAGACGAAAACAATTGTGTGTAAAATCCCGATCTTGAAAACTTTGATATTGAGAATCATTCAAATCATTAATGTTGCATTCTCGAGTTCTTTTGGAAAGGAAATGAAATCAAATGATTGAAAAACTGAATATTTATTGTGTTTTTTAGTTTATCTTGAATAGAATGAAAATGAAACAGAAATGAAATGCTAAGAAAATTTTTAGCATTTTTTACCAAAACGTTTCTGCCTAAATATAGACGGATTTGTACGGAAACAAAACTACACTCAATCTATTGAGTTTCTTTTTAGATCGGTCTGTGGCACTCAAATCGATCCCCAGTTAAATCATCCAAACGGGCGCCGGGATCCAACCAATAGGAGAGACCCTAAGAAAACCCCTAAACTCACTTGGCCAGACTGGAGAAAAACCTGGATTTTTTGTCTCTTGCGAAACTTGAACCATGAGTAAATGCCTTCTCCAAACTCGAGATGGCTAACTGTGCTAAGCCAGTTGGTTATCTATTGAGTATATAATGACTAATATTATCTTCAGTATTTATATGTCTCTTACTTATATTCGACTCTTGTGATAAAATTAACATGTTTTAAAGGACATAAATGTAGTTATGTCATTTTTCTTTTCACTTCAACTCGAAAACACAACCTTTTTTCTTTTCATTACGACTCGCGAATTTAAAATAAAAAATAACTTTTTTTCTTTCTATTTGTTTTATTTTATTTTCTTTATCCATCATTTCTAATCTTTTTAAAAATACTCGAGAACGCGACGTAAGTAAATATACATGCTATCTAAACGTTTTGAAGAAATCACTGAGTAAGAACAAATGATTATATTTTTACGACAAATACAAATAATTATATTTTCACGACGAATACTTATTAACCCATTTTTCCATTTTCAAGAGAAAGAAAACCTAACAATATTTTCTTTTCTCAAAAGAATCAAATTCATTGCTTCTTCAAATGTCACCCATCTTTGGGGCGGTTGAAGAAGGGGACCGCACGGTTGTCACAACAATCACACAAAATAATCATTTACACCGTATCGTATATGAGGTATGCCATGTTCGAGTTCTAACCAAAATTTCTCGAAATATGTTTTTATGTCTTCTAGCCGTTTAATTAATATTGCCAGATGAAAACAAACTACTTTTGCTATTCCATAACATTCGCATTCTCACAACTGCAAAATATCTTGATACCCACAAACGAAAAACCAATGGGTTCGCTAAAGAAATTTTGTGGATAAAAAGCCAGAGTTCGAGCTTTGAACTTTCTCACTTCGATTAGTGACTCTACCACAGGGAGTTGTTTGAACTCTTCTCTACTCACTTCAGTTAGTGACTTTTTGGTAGAGAGGGTTGTCGTTTATTTTTGTGAAATAGAGAATGACTGATGCCAAAAGACATCCGAGATTAGATGTTATCGCCAATTGACACCTTTTTTGAATCAATTTAGTTTTAAATGAGAAAACCACGTTATATAAGATTAGGATTTTCTAACAATGGCCCTTGCGCCTGGTTAAGAGGATGTATTTTCTTCTGATTTGATGTAATAATTATTTTAACCAATCGAATTAAGTGTTAGTTATCATCCATTTTTTCTAATTATTTCCGCAATTTTAGTGATTTTTATTCAATCATGATAAATCATTAATAACATTGTAATAACAATCACTTGCTTAAAACACAGCCCTTTGTTGTTAAGAAACCCATAAGATTAAGATCAATCAAAACAATTTGTTCCAAAACTAGGTAGCTTTGCTAAAGCAGTTAAAAACATCAATGAATCTTTAATTATTTTGGAATTCATTGTCAACAAACAACCATATTAACAACCACCATTCGAAAAATAGTTTCATTAGCCTTCAATTCAAATAAAGTGAAGTACTTTTCCGAATGATATTCGTGACTATGAAAAGACAATAACAAACCATTCAAAGCGTCTTTATTGTTTGTAAACATCAAATTTATATATCGTGATCACCTTTACCAATGTTTTAAAACCCGAGCTTTTAGTTGACCTGGTCGAGTGACCGGTTCAACTGGTTGAACCGCCGGGTCAAACCGGTTTTAGGCCAAAGAGAGAAGTACCTTTAGTCAAAGTGTATACAAAGAAAATTACTACGCACCTTTAGTTTCTAAGATTAGAAAATATAGTATCAAACCTATTAGCACACTGTATCAAAGAGTTTATACTCTATATTTATATAATAAAAAAAAATATATGCCACACAACTTTAGTTTCTAAAACATGGCCAATCATGTAAATTACTTGTATATTTATATAAGAAATCATATCTATTAGCTTACTCTATCAAAGAGTTTATAGTGTACTCTGTATTTGCTACTCAAATGGTCATATCACACCACTTGGCATGTGCTACTATTACATCATCTATCATCATTTTCACCCTCAAACCAAGTTTTCAATATATCTTTTTTTCATTCTTATTCCTCCATTGTTGTAACCAAAGAAAGGTCACAAAACCCAAACACTTTTACACACACACCTCTCACCATTTTCAATCACCACCACTGACACATATTCTCTTCGTCGACGTTGACGTACAAGAAACCGGAGCCACGGTCAATCGATCTTTAGTAAGATTAGTATGCGTATGGTTCACCACATATAGCCAACATGTCTTTGTAACATCATTTAGTTACATCATTCTTGCTCTTTTTCTTTCATAGATAGTGAACCGTCCGGTTTCCGGTCCGGCGGTTCGACCCGGGTCAACCAAAACCCGAAGGTTCAATCCGGTTCAAATCACAACAAAAACCCGACTTACAACAGACCGGTCAACACTCTGTTTCGACTGGCCGGGTCGAACCGGGTTTTAAAACATTGACCTTTACTATTACAATGACTGTTGTACCTTTTATGGTCACAAATTTCTATTGATTTATAATTTTACTTATTTATTTGTATTAATGGAAGGAATAAATATATATAAAAAGCTATTAGTAAGGAGCTGGAAGCCAAAGAGAAAATATACAAGACTAGAAATAAACAGAAACTACAATTTCTAAAATCTACCTGAGATTTTAACTGCGTGGACTACAAAAGAGATGAAAAAACTCTTGTCAATTACAATAAAAACTGAGACAAGAGAAAAATCCTCACTCACTGAAGTCGAGCTACCGATTTGCACTCTGGAGCGTTTTTTTATGTAAACCTAAACAAACCACATGGAAAATAAACGAGACATAGAAACAAAAGAAGCAAAAAATCTCGAGATGTGCGTAACTCCCAACACCAATCAACACGAATTTGTAAGCAGTAAAGGATTTTTTAGCTATTCGAACCAATTACACGACATGTGGCCCTATGATAGAGCCAATAATAAGAAGATGGACGGATGTTGTAAAATATCGCTATCTCTCATCGAATGCGAACAAAAGTGATCTTGTTGCAGTACCTCCATATCCACCATAAAGAAGAAGCAATGATGATGTACATACGATGAATCTTCCTTCTGGAAACGGGCCATGAACTCAACCAAACTCTCCAATGATCCATAGAAACAAACATAGGAACAAAGATGTGAAGGTTGGATTCAACATTTCAATTGCGAGATGCACAAGTTATCTCCTGGATTTCTATATCACAATTTGAAAGATTTAGCCGATGCGGAAGTCTATCAAGCTTTATGCACCACATGAAGATGTTCACTTTACGAAGAAGGGCTTTGTCCCAATGAGTCAAAGAATCCAAAGAAGGCAAAATATGATCGTCAAAATGTTGACAAGTGAGACCAACAGAGAACACTCCATCATTAGCAAGAGACCAAATGCCAGCATCCGAATTAGAGACTATGTCAACTTGGCTGATCTCATTAAGAAGGTCACGAAGATATGCCAAGTTATGAGTACCCAAATCAGTTCTAGACCAATTCCAAGTTCATTGGTTGTTGTGAATACGATTTATAATCAAACAATCTTTTATCTTGTTCAAGCCAAAATAATCTATTGTAGCGAAGATAGAGTGGAGAATTACCTATCCATAAGTCTTTCCAGAAACGATACCACACCCCACACGAAATCGAGAGAGTCATTATTGTTAGTTTTGTGAACATGTTTCGATCACGTATGTCCGTAATGTATTAAAGTCTACAGGATCGCACGCATTACGTATGAGATTCAATTATTATGATTTTTATATTATAGTAATATATTAATTATTATTTCATAATAATAACTAACTAACGGTCGTTATATTAAAGGTTACTTAACGGTAGTTGGTTAACGGTCGTTAAATATTAACTTAGAGACTATAGTGTAACTAAATAATGAGAAGGTTCTAGAACCCCTCCTTATGCTTATGGCCGATCGGTTTAGGGCTTCCAAGAGGGAATCCAACTCAAAATTAGACTCCAAGATAACACATTATAAATACAAACACTTGTATTCATAGTTTGATATATCTCTTGGAAAACCTTAACTAGCCAAACTTCTTTTCTCTCTTCCTCTTTTGTCTCAATCGGTCGAACTACAAATCCTAAGGGATTTGCGATTGATTTTGAACGTAACTCAAATGTTTGGTTAGTTATTGTGATATAAGAACTAGCATTCATATTTAATCGCTAACAATACATGTGTGTGAGATCGTAGAGAAAACCAAGTTAGGTTTTTGGTGGTTTGTCGATCGACATCCACAAAGGAAGATTTTAGTAAACCCTAATTTAGGGTTTATATTGTTCTTCTCGTTCTTGAATCGTTATGGAAGCTAACAAGGTATGTTCTCTTTTAGGTTAATTTTTTACATTATATAATCAATATTCGCTGCGTACTCACGATGATTATGTGTTTATTATATGATAATTAGCTCTTAAATTCCAACAACTATGAATGACACCATCCGAGTGTAAATAATTAGAAATACCAACGATCTTAGCCCATATACCATTCGAATTAATACCATTCTGACCAAAGCCTCCCTCTTGCCCGTGGAACGATTTGATAACCTTAACCCAAGGAGTTTTAGGACTTGAAAACACCTCCATCGCCATTTTGGAGAAGAGCTATAATAGTTAGAGAGAGAGTTATTTTACATACCAAATTTTTCTCACATATCAAGGGACTCATCCCCACCATCCATCTATAAAGAAATCAATGGTTGAGATTAAAAGCATTTTATTATTTCACATATTTTTTATAATTTAAATATCTCTTAAACCGTTAATCGTTAAGCGAAAATAATTACACAATCACGACGAGCCTTTAATTATTTTTCTATAGACGGACACTTTAATATACTTTCGAGAAAAGAAAAAATATCGTTTTTTCACTTTTTTCGTCTTTTTTTCGAATCTGAGATTTGCATGAAAAAATCACATTTGATTTAACACTAATTTGAATATCACATTTGATATTAGTGTTAAATCATATATGATAGTGTTAAATAACATATAATATTCACATGTGATATCACATGTGAAGTGTAATATCATATGTGATTTAACACTAATATCACATGTGATATTCAAATTAGTGTTTAATCACATACGATTTTTCATGCAAATTTAAGTAACGAAAAAAATGTAAAAAAAAGTGAAACATGAAGAAAAAACATTTGTCGAAAGTATATCAAAGTGCATATCTATAGAAAGATAATTAAATGTTTGTCGTAATGGTATATTTTTTTTCGCTTAGCGATTAACGGTTTGAAAGATATTAATATTTGAAAAAAAGAAAAGAAATGAAAGTGAGTTTTTTAAATTGTTTGTATTAATATCATCCATTAGATCAAATAAAAATGAAGGAAAGATGGAAGGTGGAGATTGATTCATTTGTATGTAAAGAATATTTTGTCCTCAAATAATCTTAAATCATAGTTATAAGTTATAATCTCTAATACAAATAAACCGTAAAAACGTTTATTCATATTTAGCGATCTCTTTATGTTTTGTTGATAACAAATATAAAGTTATTATAAGTAAAATTATAAGGATACATATTATTTTGTAAAGTATTTACATTTAGTCATTTACATAAAATGTTGTAATATTAATTTGTTGTAATAGTTTAATAGGATGGGTAATATCCAAGACCCACGACCCATACCCATTGAGCTAATCCATAACCCATGACCCATGACCCAATGTCTAGATACATTGTATCTTGTTGGGTACCAAAGGCTCATACCCATGACCCATGACCCGGTTTGCAACCCAAAACCGGGATGGTACAACCAGTTTGACGGATCCCTTGATTGCCTTTGACGGATCCCAAGTGAGGATCCGTAGGAACCGAACTACAATAGATATTTTGCCTATAAATAGTGAGCCATTTCTTCATTGTTACTCACCCTCTTCTTACAAACTCTCTCATATAGTACTTCTCTCTTCGAATCTCAGATCTCTTGATCTATCTAGTAGTTCTTCTTTCTTTAGATGTGATTCTCATATAGGTCCTTCTCAAAGGCGAGATCACGAGATACTACAAGTCATCCAATCAAGGGGTCCTTGATTGACTTGTTCCTCCGCAAGATTTCTGTAGCAAGATCTTGTATTTCATATTTCACATAGTTGTTGTGTTATAGTTGTGTGGTTTGGTCCGCCGTGTTAAGGAATCGGTATTTAGCTTGGTACCAGATAAAGTGTAAGCGACGTTGTGAGGCTTCTCCGCCGTGTTGAAGGAGCTTGTTGACATAGTGCTTGAACTCTCGGTGGGAACTCGGGAGTGGAGTAGGGCAAGGAATGTGTCCTTGTAGCCAAACCACTATAAATCACTTGTGTCACTCCTCTCTATCCTTTACTTTACTTGCTTTCTCTATTTACTTTACTTATTGCTTTATACTTTCTATCCATCCATACGAATTCACATAAGATCAAATCTAAAGTTTTTGAAACTAAACTTAAAATCGGTAAAACTATTCAACCCCCCCTTCTAGTTTTCCACAATTGGCATCAAGAGATAGGTTTACAAAGTTTTAAAGTAAATTGTATTTTAAAAACTTTTCGATCACAATGAGTTTTGAAAATTATAAAGAAGGGAAATCTATGCAACGACCTCCACTACTTGAAACAAATGGTTTTATTTGTTGGAAAAATAGATTTGAAACTTATGTGAAGTCAAAAAATATTGATCTTTGGTACATCATTGTTGAAGGTGACTTTCAAGCCAATAAAAAAGACGATAAAAACGGCAAGGAAATAAACATCCCTCGTGATCGCCTCACCGACGATCAAAAGAAAAAGCTTTTCAAAAATAGTGAAGCAAAAATGGTTTTATATAATGCTTTACCCAAAAAGGAATTTGAAAGAATTTCTATGCTTAAAACCTCTAAAGAAATTTGGAATTCTTTAGTTGTAACTTGATGCACGTCTGAAGCGCTGCGGGGTCAAAGGAACTTCCTTTTCTTCGAGTAAGTTTTTCAACCACCCAGGCAAAGGAACCTAATCGTTGTAGTGTAGTATTGGGTAAGCCTCGGGATTGATATTGTTCTCTAGGGAATATGAATGCTAGCAAGAAATGTATGACGAGAAGGTGGGGGTTGATGATGATTCTTTTTATCTTTTTATTGGTTTTTTAGAAAGCTAAGGTAAATATCTCTGGGCAATTGGTTATCGTTGTAGTGTGCTCGTATGATGATTAAAAATGTGTTTACCTAGATACTATTACTCCCTAGTTATCTTTTATTGGTCGGTTGAATTGTCACACCTTATCTTAACGCGTTGTATTCCTAAGCTCGTAGGGTATGCGTAGTCTCTAGTTCTTTTAGGTTATCTCTCGGGCATGCCATACGAAGTCGGAAAGCCTTAGCTATCTCATTCATAAGCCACACATTCATAAAGCATACTCAAGCATTAAATAAAACGAATGATGCCTAGTTGCACTCCTAAGCCAATTTACAATTAAGATAAGAAACAACCTAACAATAATCAATAACTAGGTTTCATAGATCTAATCAAACACACAAGAAATTTAGCTAGACATGGTTAACAATCAAGCATACACATAATCAATCGAATAAGGGATAGACATGATGTTACTTTAGATTAAAATACTTATCTCGATGTGTAAAATAGGGTATGGGACCCTAAGATACTGTCCAAATTGGACTACAAACGAATTAGTGTTTTTTCTCCAAAAGTATACCTCCCTAAATGCAGAAAAATCGAATTTTATATATAGATTTACAAGTGCGACGGCGTTGCATGGGACGCCGTCAGCTCGCCGTCATTAGGGCTTTGTCTTGGCCAAGTCATCGATGGGACGGTGTCACCTTAGAGTTGTGACACCGTCATTCTTTAGTTGGGACGTCGTCTTGATTCTGGATCTGGGCCGTCTGAGATGAAAACTCTGAGTGACGCCCTCCTTCTTTATAACGTGACGCCATCAGGTTATATGAACAAAATTTCCACTGAGTCGTCTGGTGCATGTTTTGATCAAGTCTTTATAGAAGGACGGCATCCCCCTTTAATTGGGACGCCGTCAGTACTGTTTGATCAGCTTTGAGAGGCTTCGATCTTGACTTTGCCATTTTCTTCATGTATTTGCTCCTTTTCGTCCAAATATGCCTCATTCCAATATTTTGCTTCCAAGATACCTAAAAAGTGAAAAGGAACGAAATTAAGCAGTAACAAATGTAAAAGTGGTCGATTTAGGGCTTAAATGACCCCTTAAAAGCGTACGTTTTAAATCCTTATCAAATATCCCTACACTTGTTATTTGCTTGTCCTCAAGCAAATGTGCTTTTAGCCAATCATTTTATAAGTTAGGGGGTATAAAGCATGGGTTTAAAATAATTTATAACAAGTAAAAGCACCGCAATAGTCATAACAAGCACGGAAATTATACACTAGCACCTCACAAGGGGTGTTTGGATTCTCTCATCTCTCGGGTTTATATGAAATATAATAAATTGAAATGGAAGATAAACACTCATTACCTGGCATAGTACATAGATTACCATAGGCTTGAGACTAGATCAAACCTCCACCGCTTTGGCGTAAGCACCTAGGAACAACTATCTAAGAGGTCTTTGAAAGGGTTGTAACGTTAGGCTTACGGTAGAGAAACAAAGGGTTTTGTTGGATAGGCGATATTTAGTGGTGGCAAGTCAAAAATCTTATGTTACAAGCATGAAAAGCGTGGCGTTGCTAAGCCAAGACTCAACTCACTAGCTCTAGATAACTTGAAACAAACAAACATAAATTTAATGATATAAACATAAAGATAGATGTAGGATGGTAGGCCGTATGTTTTTTTCTTCATTTTTTCATTTTTTTAACACTCTATTTTTTCGATTTTTTTTTCATACATTTTTACTCTACCATCCTCTACGATAACATCAAAATATAAGGGATTTATAGGATCATCCATACACTTGAGTTTTTATTTCTCTAATACTAATTGACCCGATTTGAAAAGATCAAAAACACTTGGAGTATTTAATTACGTAGACAAAGGGAATTTGAATTTATCATTCTTTCCCGTTACTCCATAAAATATTACTTTTACCCATGAGTCCCAATCATCCCAAAACTGTGTACAAAAGATATGACTCGACTTACCAACCATGCAAGTAACTAGATATTTGAACTAAGGGTTTAGTAATGATAACAATAATGTACTAAATATGAGTGCATACAAGGTAGGCTAAGGCGATTTGGGTGTACATTTGGAGGTGGATTGTAAACAATGTTCTTCATTGATATTCCGAAAAACCGAAACATCACGAGAACCGCGAAAAGGATAGGCTCTGAGGGGTTAACTAGGGGTATCGTGTACTAAAGATGAGTACATCACAAGGGTGTGGGGTAATTACTCAACCGATGTGGAAGAAGTAATTATAAAACAGGTTTCAAACAAGGGTTATCCTAATGCCTCTTATCACTTAGTTATTCCTAACTACACAAGTGTAGTCTCACCAATGATCTCGTAATGAATCACAAAACAAGTTCTAGAATCATTATACTACCGGTACTCTCTCTAAGCATTAAAGGCGAATGCTTTTATTCCTAAAGATATAGGCGAACCTCACATTTTGGGGTGGAATTTGAGTGGTAAACGGTTTTTGTGCTAGTCATATAACTCCTATCCATGAGACGCTTTATTAAGACTAAAGTTTACCTGGTACATGTCATAAATTTTTTAAAATTTGGTGCTAAATTTTCCCTAACTAATATGTCTCATAGTTTATTACACAAATTACCAAAGACAAGACAAATAATCAAGTGAGTGAATAGTTTCTAAGTTCCCGTTTTATTCTCCCTCCCTACACTTAAACTGAACATTGTCCCTAACGTTCGCCGAAAGTATCAAAGTTATGATAAAGGAAGGTAAGTAAGGAAAAGAAACTAGTACTCCCCTGATTAGCTCAGTAGGATCTGTGTGAAGTTGCGGTTAAATTCTTTTTCAAGAAGAATGCATAAGTTTTGTTCCCTATTCACTATCGTAAAACAGTTAAAGTATTTTAAAGGCAAGTTAATTGTGAATCTATGACTGATAAGATGTAAGTAAAACACACTGAATAATTTTCAACATAATATTCTTTATTAGAAATGAATCAAACAAGAATACATTACCCAAGTACTTGCGGAATAGTACTTGGGATTGAAATGACAAAGGGTGCAACTCCTCATGAAGCTCAGGCTAAGTCTGAGCACAACTACAAGTACCCACTGAGCTATCTCAGGGATTAAGATGTATTTGGAGGAGTGAAAGATGGCTTGTGTGTATGTGTGTTTTTACAATTCACAAGCTTGAATCTTTCACTCCATCTCTTATGTTATTTATACAAGTATGAGTTTTAACTCTTTCCTAAGTGACAAGCCGACATTTTCTGTAAGACAAAATCGATGTATTTTGTCTCTATTTACTAAAGACTATTTTAGGTAAGAGACAAGATCGCTTTCCAAAGTTCGGTGATGACATCGAACCTCGATCGTTTTCCATTCTGGGAAAGTTGACTTTGGTTGATAAGGACTTCGCCTTATCTCGATTCAAACTTATCTCGCCTTATCCCGCTCATTCTTTAGTCTTCACATCCTTTAGTCTTCTATTTCATTTGTCTTCGTAAGTAGTCGGAGAGGAGTTTTAGGGATTCGGTGAGTTATTGTCATCACCACCGAATCCACCATCTTCTTCTTGACTTAGTCTTCACCTTTAAGTTCCGCCTTCATCGAGTGGAGACTTCTTCTTTGCCTCTTATCGAGTATCTCGAAGATGGATCACCGAGACTATGCACTCAAGGACTGTTAGTGTTTAACGGACTAAACACTTGGGATATTTTCCATTCAAATCCTAGATTAAGGTGATGCGTCCCAAACAACAAACTAAATCACACAAGCCTCGCCACTCATGAATGGCGGCATCGTAACAAACTTTAAACCGCCTAAGCACGAACTCAATGAAGATCCGGGAGTATAGTGTTTCCCAGTCGTTATGTCCCAAATGAATGTGCGAGAATAGTCGACGCGATGTAGTGATCGAGAGATTTGAACGGAAAAGAGATTTGAAGATGATTATAATCAGGAAAAAGCCCATAAACTAGTGGGCTTAAATGCAAATTAAAGAAAGTTAAAAGATAAAACTATTAAATAAACGCTATCACTATATTTAAAATGATGTTTTTGTTTTTATGTTTTTATAAACCGAATTTAAAACTACGTTACGCATAAGTAAAAACGTGAAACTTACACAATATAAATCCTAAAAATATGAAAATACATTTTACAATCCTAATGATAAAAGAAAATTTATAGAAAAGAAAATTATTTTTATAACTATTTATCTAATTATTATTAATTAAAACTATTTTTAACTATTTAATATTAGCCTAAAATACAAGAAAATAGGAATAAAGCTAGAAAAATAAAATTAAGACTTAGAAAATCTAAAATATCAAAATAGAATTTTCAAAACTATTTTGTAATTTTCTGATTATTTTTCTATTTTCTATGAATTTTAAACTATTAAAAACTAATTGAATTACTAAAAATTACAAAATAAACTATGAAAAATCTGGAAAATTACTTTTTTTACTTTTTATATTTATCTAAACCTAAGAAAAATAAAAACTTATTTTTTTGAACCTTTTCTGAATTTTTTGTATTAAAAGCTATTTAAAAGTGCTTAAAAACTAATTTAAATTAAGAAAAATAGCAAATGAACTTGGAAAAATCTGAAAATTGCAGGAAAAGTCTAAAATGATACTAGGAATATAAGAAAAATGGAAAAACAGGCACTTATGTGGAGAAATTGAAAACTGCTTTACAAGTGCTTATTGAAATAAGCACTTAAATAAGCTACAGTGACACAACAAGCACCAATTGATTACAGAAGCTCAAATATGAAATAAGAACTCTAATGCAACTTAAAACAACAGGTTATACTTTCAGAATCACAATGAACACAGATATGGCTATGAGAACTTATGAGCTAAAGTACTTTAATAAGCCAAATGAGCAAAATAAGCTACCAACAGTCTACAGATGTTCTAGACTACTAAAACTGACCAAATGCAACATAAATAGACAAGCTACAACCACTGATATGCAAGTTTCAATGATTGATGATTATTTAAACTAATAAGCTAAATAGCTTCTGAGTACCAACTTTGAGCACATGCACAAGCTTAAAAATAAGCTCAAACTGAAAACTACCAATTGCAACCTAAAGTAGACCTGGGTGAGATCAAGTGTACCAAAAAGCAGACTATGAGAAGCTCTTTTGAGCCCTGTGCACAAGCTTCAATATCTGTGAAAAGCTAAGTGTCAACTGAGCTTGTGAGCAGGGGACTTAAGGCCTAAAAGAAGAGCTGATTTGAAGCTTTTAAATAAATTGCAAAATTCCACAAAAATGCCTATAAGTACAAAGACCAGTTGAACTTTTTAGAGTGCCAAATTTCACTTGATAAGTCCAAAAAATAAGCTCATGAAAATTCCTTGTAGCTGAGCCCAAAACAGATTTTAGCTATTTTGACTTTTGAAGATATTGATAAACTTTGACTAAATTGAACTTTGGAACCAATTTTTTCACCGAGATTGATGTTATATGTTGTATTGAACTTGTTGCAAGCAATGTTATATACTTCTAAGCACAAATCAATGATTATGCAATCCTAAATCCACAACAAGAAGATAGATAGATGATTTAGGTGCAAGATTGACTTGAGGCTATCGCAGCACAATACTTTGACTCAATTGAACTCAAATACACTTATTAAACATGAACCACTAAAACTTAACTCACCGAATAGACCATTATGACAGATAGAACAAGAAACCCAAACACCCTTTATAACTTGATTTGAGCTCAAAATGATTTAAACCATGAACCTACTTATATTTATGATCAAACTAACTTATTATAACTCGAATTACTACTCTTCGAACAAAGTTTTAACATGTTTAAACCACAATTGCGAGATATTGCATAAGAACTTTGATCTTGACTTACAAATGTCCAAAGCCACAATGGCTAGCAAATGTGAACCAAGTACCACTAACCTATCAAACCCAATCCAATAAGCTATAATTCAACCCATTTCCATATCTCGAACCAACCCAAATCCTTCCCGCATCACTTTTGCCCTCTTTGACTTTTTGTTGACCAATACTCAAATTAGCTTGAAACTTAAATACAAGCTTATAGAAAGCTATTATGAGCTAATATAAACCTGTTTTACTTTGGAAAGAAGCTAATTGAAGCTTGATATTCATAGTTTGACATCACAATTTTCAACAGTTTAACAGAAAATTATGAAAATGAAATAAAACTTGCATTGATACTTAAAACTGGTTGCAATACACTTGAACACACTGAATTGTTACAAAGGAACTTGAAATAACAACTTTTAATCTATTTGAAAGCTTAATAAGTAAAAACGACATACATTGTGAAAAATAAATTAACTACTGCTTCTCTTGCCTTCTTCTTCCCTTTTTTATACACCCAATGTGTTCCACGTGGCCTTCTTCTTGATTCCCACCACTTTTCTTGGCCAATGGGAGTGTTTTGAGCCTTATCACAATTTGGCGGGAAATTGCAATTTGACCTGTTGGCTCTGATTTTAGCTACTAGGGGGGGGGGTGGCATTTAATGGGGTGGTAAAAGTAGGTGAGTATGATGAGGAGGGTGGAAAGGTGAGGTGATGGTGGTCTGTGTTGCAGGCACAAGTTGGAGGGGAAGAAGATAAGGTGTACAGTGGATGGTGGGAAACTCTGTTGTTTGACTTTGGTTGACCAAAGGTCCAAAATATGAGGTGGCAGGGTCAAAAAGGGAAAAGGCAGGGGTCAAGGGATAGTGACAAGTCCAAAAGGGTTTAGGGTTTTAATTATAACAAGGACTAGTTTTGTAATTCACGAAAATCGAGGGACCTAAGTCGCCAATTCATCAAAGTTGCTCCAAGGGTGAAAAGTGACAAGTTTCAATAATGCAAGGACCAAAGTTGCCATTTTCAGATTTTCCAGGGACCATTTTTGCCAATTTTGAAACTTGGAGGACCAAACTTGTAATTTTCTCAAACTTTTTATATTTTTCACCAAAGGACTAAATTTGACAAGTTATGATTTTAAAAGGACCTTTGGTGATTTTACTTTTGAAATTATGTGCTCAGGGACTATTTTTGACAATTTTAGAAACTGGGGACCTGAACCGCCAATTATGCTCATTTTTCATATGATTTTAAACATTTTGCATCCGAAACATATAAAATGCGCTTTAAGATATTTTCGATATTTTGATGCATTTACGAGCATTTTAGACGCTTTGCGCTCAGATTGACCCAAAAATGATGAGTATTTACACACTCATCAATCCCCACACTAAACTATTGCTAGTCCCTAGCAATCTTTTGAGAAAAACTTAATGGATTTGAATCTCTTTACCAAAAGCCATTACTCGGAGTAGCCAAATGTTTCAGTTCAAGTAAGAACTATGGTACACCGATAACCATGTGATTTTGAGCAAACCACCGCCCAACGGATTTGATTTGTCTTTACCGTAAGCCGTTTGCTCGGACTAGCCAACTCTTAGATAAATTATCAATATTATCTTTGGTGAGTCGATTACCAATTATGGTTTTTCCATCGCTTTACCACAAGCCATAAACTTGCGGGCTAGCCAACTCTTCACTTTTTAGGATATGGTGAATAATACCATACAATTTTGGGCAAATTGCAAGTCAACAACGGATTTGATATATCTTTACCAAGAGCCGCTTGCTCGGATTAGCCAATCCTTTTGTTTATTAGACAAGCGGATCGATAACCAATTGAGTAAGTGTAAACACTTACTCCAAAAAAATTTTGGCCAAAATGGGGAATTAGGCGATAATTACATGATAAAATTCGCGAAATTCCCCCACACTAGAATTGAATATTGCCCTCAATATTCAAAGTACCCCATGTTATGCCGAAACCGAGAACGTAAAAGGAAATACTACGCCATTATTTAGCAAGGTTTTTTTTTTTTTTTTTTTTTTTTTTTTTTTTTGATACCTTATATACAATAGCGGGGCAACTCCCCACACTAGGGTGGTACACACGGTGAAAACCCATGTTTTAGCTAATGTTTTTGATTACCGAGTCGCTAGCTTGACTCGACCCAATTCATTTGTTCATGGGAAAGTAACGTGAAAACCAATCTTGATCGGACTTTCGCTCACAATGTTAATAAACATATGAACATCGAAAGTTCCACACCGACGAGACACAACCGCGGTATTGTTAATAGTAAAACTATTAAGAATGATACGGGGTCAAAGATGGTGTCCTCATTCCGAAAGAGAAAAGGAAAGAGTAACCACACCATCTCGTGAAGAATGGAAAAGATATGCATGACAATGCAAGTCCATTCCTCATCGTAAAGAAGCAAATCACCATTTTGACACTTTTAAGCTTAAACTTGAAGCTTATATGGTGATTGTCGATGAAGATGTCCGGAGGTCCCGAGACGGTTCTTCAATTAACAAGCTTTCCGTAAAAGGATGTCTCCTCCGGATCAAGGTAAGTGTTATCAATTCCGCTGGAATTGACTCATCACTAAGAAATGCATCGACTTCATTCCAAAAGTTGTCATCTTCCTCATCGAGATGGCAGAAGGGATGGAAGAGTCGGAATAAGACTAGAAGATGATGGATCATTTTGAGCAATTCATCAATGGGAAGAATGTCTCCATTGGATCACAAACATCATCATCCAACTCGATGAAATGTAAGAGAGTTTCGCTTTCATCCACGTAGTTAACAAACTCGATGCGACAAACCGATTCCTGGGACAAGTGGTGTGCTCTTAGAGCTAGCAGCTTCCACCACTTCGATGAAGTCTCCGATTCAAGATCATCATCATCATCAAGAATACTCTTGACTTCCCCGGTACAACTTTCAAACCATTTGTTTGAACCGGGGTGATTTTCAAAGCTTTCAACTCGTAACGCTTTTGGTGACTCGCCTTAACCGTGAAATTTGAGAGTGTTGCATCAATCTTCGATTTTTGATCAATTGTGGCAACACTCTTGTTTGTCTGAGGTTTGGAGTTCGGTTGATATTCAACGTGAGCTCTTCATTGTCAACCCGTATGGTCAACTCTTCAACAACACATCAATCGAGCACCACTGCTCTCAAGAAAGCTCTCCCAAGATGAGGGAACTCTAGGATCCGCATCGAAGTCTACTACAACAAAGTCAAGAGGAAGTGAAACTTTCCCACTTTCATCACGACATCCTCGGCCATCCCAAGTGGACGAGTTATGGTACGGTCCGCTAGCTCGAGTGTCATACAAGTGGATGAAAGTTTAGAAGAGATGCTTCTTCCATACCGAGAGGGTATGAGGTTAATGCTAGCGCCAAGATCGCCAAGGCGAACATTGAACCATCCCCAAGAAATCACACGGATTAGAAATCGCCTTGGTCTTCAAGCTTTGGGAAGCTTCTTGAGAAGGACCGAGCATTGCTCATTGAGGGAGTTTTAGCCATCTCGCATGCTTGTCTTTGTTGGTCGAGAAGCCTTTAAGCGTGGATGCAAATTTAGGCGTTAGAACGAGTGCATCAACGGCTTATATCAAAGTGTAGCTCATTGAAGATTTGGAAAATTTTTCCATTTGCTCTTTGTTTTTGTCTTTGAGCTTCTCATCATTCATTCTTGATGGGTAAGGAAGTCGACTAGACTTTGAGCCGGATGGAAGTGTTTTCGGCTCGAATGCGTCTTGAACTTGGGTTCCGGACTTAAGGCTTGGACTCATCAAGGTTGGACGTGTGCGGTACTGTGGGCTTGAATAATGCACCTTGTCCGTTGTCTCCTTGGTAACTTGACTCAATGCCACGTGAGGAGGGCATAGGAGTCGAAGGTCCATTGCGCCTTACCACTACGAGTGGTGACGGCTTTCAACTCGGCATTGGGATTAGTAATTGTATTGCTTGGGAGTCCTCCGTAAGATGATGAAGCTTGGTTCATATTCATGTTCATGAAACCGCTCATCATATTCTTCAACTCATTTGTCTGCCGAGACATTGTGGTATCAATTTCCTTCTTTAGCTCAACCTCATGTTATTGATCCGAGTTTGCATTGAACGATGCTTGACTCAAGAACTTTCATGAAGTCATTTGCGGGGAGCATGAGAAGGTTGTTGATAATTTTGCCGATTTGGAGCTTGATATTGTGGGTTGTAATTGTTCCTATTTTGATTATTGAAATTTTGTCCTTGATTCGAACAAAGCGACTTTGATTGCCATGGTTTTGCACAGGAGGAAAACCAGTGGTGTCATACCGCTAGGTGCACGGTAGTGAGGATCACCGTGGTCGGTATTGATTGTGGTTTACCAAGCTACGGTGCTTGGTAAAGGAAGCATCGGTTGCTTGACAATCATAATACGCGTGTGGACCACTACAAGTTTCACACACCTTGTTTACGGCTTTGATCGGTTCCGGTTTATGAATCTCGCTTTGATTTCCTTAACATCCTTAATCATACAACGGATGGCATCCGTTAGAGTCGCTATCGAGCAGCCTAACTCGTAAGAGTTATTGGATGAAGAAGCGGAGTGTTAGGAGTATTGACTTTGTTGCGAAATAGGAACTTTGATTTTTGCTCGCAAATCTCAATCACATCTTTAGGCTTACGATTCAAGATATTGCTACTGCGCATGCATTCAAAGAATCTTGATCGTTACCGCTCAACCCATTATAAAAGATATTGACTTGTTGAAGCTCCGTGAATTCATGATGGGGAATTTCCGAGGAGATCCTTGAATCTCTCCCATGCCTCTCCAAAGTTTTCATCGAAATTTTGACGAAATCCAAATTTCATTTTAAGATTAGTCGCCTTTGATGGAGGAAAGAAATGATTGACAAACTTTTGAACAAGTTCCTCCAAGTTTCGATGGATCGAGGGGTTCTTTTTCCACAAATCCGGCCGTCCCTCAAGTGAGAACGAAATAGCATCAACTTGATGACTTTTTGTGGCACATCCTTGAAATTGATAGTTGAAGTCAACTTGTTAAACCAACGGATGTGCATACGGGTCTTCACGATCAAACCCGTGGAATTGATTTGTAGACACAAGTTGGATCAAATGTGTCTTCAATTCAAAGTGATCGAGTTGATTATCGGTAGAATGATGGCATCTCCATAACCCTCGGTGGGTGCTTGGAGCATTTCGCCATAGCACGCTCGTCCGCCATTTTGTTTGAAATAGTACGAATCTCGAGTTCGACTATTTGGGCGTACGCCCACGAGAACGTCGTCTAGAATTTCTGCTAGATCACGAAGAGGACTCAATGATCTAGAAGAACGAGTGCAAGATGTACTAGAGTTAACTCTAAGAGATCTCGAGTTAAGGAAAGGAATTATGAAATTGGTGAAATGGGGTAAGAAGAATCTTTTGGGTTTTCGGTTCGACAAGTATATATAACAACAAATCCAATTAAAACAAGATCGAGGCAAAACAACGGTGAACTTAAACCAATAATCACAAGATGAGTGGCTTTTTGAAAAGGTACACCACTATCAAGACACAAAGGCAAGTTTTAAATCTTTGGTTCTGAACTTATTATGGTCGCACCCCAGTTAGGTAGTGCACCGCCTTGGTTTCTGTGGTAAGATTTTATGTTGTTATTATTAAACTCGAAAAACGACAAATCTTTTGTATTTTTATATTTGATACATATATAGAAACAAAGGAAAATATTTTTGTGTTTTATACGTTTTAGTCGCTTTTTGGTTTTTGGATTTTTATAGAAATATATATATATATATATAGATGGTATGAACAAGGAGTGTTTATTCAAATCACTAATCTCTGAAAGTAAGACTATTAGCACTGTCTCAAGAATGGGCGCCAAAATTTGATGCTCCCAACAACAACTAAATCACACAAGCCCGCCACTT
>CM040240.1:166061291-166419033 GCA_022545495.1 Chrysanthemum lavandulifolium | reverse complement strand
GGGGGGTTGAATATTTTTACCAATTAAAACTACGTTTTAAAATATTTAGATCGACTTATGTCAATCTATTTAGATGTGTATGTTGGACATTGATAGATAAATATATAAATGTGTAATGAAAGATAAAGAGTAAGAAACACATAACCACGACACGAGTGTTTATAGTGGTTCGGCTACAAGGACACCTTCCTTGCCCTACTCCACTCTCCGAGTCACCTACTCGAGAGTTCGTAATCACTACATGACACCAACTCCTTATGGCGGAGAAGCCTTCACAACGTCGCCTACTCTTTTTCCGGTACTAGGCTAGACACCGGGTTCTTCCACAAGATAGAACCACACCTATCACAACGTCGCGTACCCTTTATCCGGTACTAGGCTAGATACTGAGTTCCATTATAATGGAGGAACTATTACCCAACACTACACAACACCTAACCCAAAGGATACCCACTCCTTATTACAACATCATCAAGGATATCAATATCCTTGCATACCACCTATCTCTATTTGTACATCGATGCACCTCATCGATTATACACCCTTGACATCTTTCACTAATGCCACTTGACTTGACTTCTAGGCATCCTTCACTAATCCCCTTGACACGGACATTTGGCACCTTTCACTAATGCCTTCGTCTTGACTCCTTTGGCATCCTTCACTAATGCCTTTTACACGGACGTTTAAGCACCTTTCACTAATGCTTTCGTCTTGACTCTTTCGGCATCCTTCACTAATGCCTTGGACACAACACTTCTATGGAGGAAGAAAGAACTATCAACAAGAGAACCTCAGTAGTCTTGATGATGACGAAGCATGGCAACTCATGGACTTGAGCTTGCTCGACTTCAAGAGGTGGTGATCTCGCCTTTAAGAGGAACCTAGAGAATCACACAAAAACAAAAT
Source organism: Chrysanthemum lavandulifolium (assembly GCA_022545495.1). NCBI lineage: Eukaryota > Viridiplantae > Streptophyta > Magnoliopsida > Asterales > Asteraceae > Chrysanthemum > Chrysanthemum lavandulifolium. Next base: position 166,418,124 of record CM040240.1, on the reverse strand, counting down.
ACAAACTACATAGAGAGATCCTTAGGATCTGAGGTTAGAAGGTTTACAATACTTGGAGAAAGTATGTGTGGGAGTGGCAACCCAAAATGAAGAAATGGCTCACTATTTATAAAGGAATTTTAGCTATTATTCCACGGATCCCTCACTTGAGACATCCGTCCAGTGTAATCCTGAGGATCCGTGGGACGCTCCTCTTTGCCCATGGGTTTTGGGTCATGGGTCATGGGTCATAGGTCCTAGACTTTGGACCATGGGTATCCAAGTAGATACAATGTATCTTCAAGATGCAATGCATCTAGTCTATGGGTCATGGATAATATCCATATATGACTTATGCATGATGTCATGCAATGGGTTATGGATTATGCTCCATGGGTATGGGTCATGGACTTTGGGTTTTACCCAACAACATTCAATGTATTTGGTCAATGGGTCAAATACTTAAACTTCTACCCATTATATTACCCATTATGATGCATACTAGTTATGTATATATTTGCCCAATATGTAAACACTAGTTGTTGTACATATGTATTACTAAATCATAAAATCACTATTGCTTGTTTAGTGTTTTATGTGAAAATGTATGTGTGTTAGTAAACTATTGGCTCAAACCATTTACGTATTTTATTTGTTTCGTTAAAATGATTTTACGTTTGTTATTGACAAAACATTAGAAGATCGTAAAATATAAATAAACGTTTTACGGCTTATTTGTATTAACAATCTCCCTTTTTGTTGATGACAAAACATAAAATTATTTTAAGGAAAAACTAAAATTGTAAAAGTTTGAATTGAGTAGTTTTACTCTCTTCTCCTCTTTTGTCGAAACAAAAAGAGCGTCGAAAAGAAACTAACATATTTGTTTTAAGAAAAAACATATAAAAGAAAAAGATAATTGTGAAAAAGTAGAGAGCAAGTGACGGTAAGATTTCTCGTCTTAACTCCCCATTTACGAGTCCATCCCTTTGCGAGGGCGTCAAGTAAGAAAAACTATTAAGCTAATGCATTGCAACTATGTTTGCAAATGGTTTCGTCATTGTGATGATAATGCTCCCCCTTGATGATTGCAACTTTGCAAAGGGATGTCATGAAACGTAATCTTAAGATATTTTGCAAATGATTTTGCAATGTATTGCTTTGACACAAAGCTCCCCCTAGCTTAGGGTGTCAAAGTCTTCATATTTATATTGAAAATCTACAAAACAAATGTTAGAAAACAAGTGTATAATGCATAATTTCCTGCAAAAATACTCAAGTTAGTAGAAAACAGGTCTTCTCTTGCACGGATCCCACGGTTCCCTCCTTGGAGAGATCCGTCTAGGAAAAATGGAGGGATCCGTCTGTCTGAAAGCTCAAAACAGCAATGGTGATGTAACAAATGATGTTAACATCAAAGTGAGATATGAAATTTTGCACAAAACATATACTCAAGATAATATGGCATAAAACATGTAAATTCATTCAATAAAACTACGAGAAATTATCTACAAATCTCTAAAACTAAGAGAATGATTTAACCATATAATACATTTTCTACTAATTCTAATAAGTGACCAAAAACTTAAAAAGCATCAATGTGCTTGAATCTAAGGGTGGGTAGACTTGTTGATTTGGTCTAATTGTTCAAGAAGATGATTAAACATGAAATGCAACTCATTTCATACTTCTTGAACAAGTCCTTGGGTGATTAGATAATTAGAGCAATTATTGTCTTGTTTAGGAACCGGAGGAGATTGGATGTTTTAAGTAGGCTCTACAAATGATGGTGGAGGTACATTAAGCAATGTAGGATGAGGTTCCACTAAGAATGGAGGTGGTGGTAATGGAAAGTCCTCTATATGATCAAGTCCTTGGTGGTTCATTGTCTCCAATGGTGGACAATTTGGTGATGTAGGTGGTTCCCTATTTAACGAGAAGGTTGGTGAGTGGGAAGTTCTCGGTGGTGAGTGCTCTAACGAATAGAGATTTGGATGAGAAAGAGGTTCGGTGAAGGAATGTAGTATATGTTCTAGGAATGAAGGCTTAGGCGTTTTACTAGAACTAAGTGCGTTTGGTTTAGAGCTTGATGAACCCTTTTCTAAACCAAGAGGTCTAATACTAATTCTTGCGGTTCTCTTGGCAATTGTTGATTGGGATTGTTGAGGTGGGATTCTAGCATTATGGCCTCTTATGGGTGATGATTCGGTGGATGATATCTCATGGATCATATGACCATTCCTTTTGGATGAACCTTTAGTTGAAGAGTTGTTGCTAGATGCTTTAGTCATAGTGATGGTGAGGATGTAGTAGAAGTTTCTAACTACCGATTTTTAGGAATTTGGTAAGAGTGATGACTTAACCTCTCAAGAGTGTTTGGTTTATAAAGGGTGAATTTGAATTAAGGAATTAAATTCATGACCACTAAGGGAATTAAGCATGCACCAAGGTCAACTATGGTGTTGTTTAGCTCTAGGGAATCATTAAATGGTAACTAAAAGTGTTTAGTTTACCAAAGATGGTTTAAATTTTGAAAGAAAAGCGGATTAGAAGCTTTACAGAGACGGATCCTCTCATTAGGGATCCGTCTGCGGTTATAAGCTGTGGGTCCGTCCGTCGATGTAAATATGGTGAAGTGATTATGCTCTTGTAAGGTCTAATGCCTATAAATCTTGAGGTTTTGACTTTCCTTAGATATCTTAAGTGATAGGTGACTTAAATGTCCAACCACAAAGAGTGAGGATACTTAATGATGGTGTTGGGTAGGAAAGTGGACTTTTTGATAGTGTAACAACATGTTTAAGGATGATACTCATTTATTTGAGTATGACAAATGGTGGCAATTGATCCTAGGGATCAGATGATGACTTAAGAGAAATTTGAAAAATTCCTAAAAAATAAAGAAAAATGAAAAACTAGTTTTAAGCCTATTTTAAGGTAAGAATGACTAAAATCAATTTGATAAAATTGATAGAAATATCAAACTAAGTGTTTTGAGATGTGAGGAGCAATGTGTGAGCATTGGAGCGAAAATATGGTGAGTATTGGTGAGTTAATAAATCAAAAGCACTTAGAATTTGATCCTAAGTTAGCTACGGGTGAATGTGAGACTTTCTAAGCTTGAAGAAGACTTAAGTGGTCCTAAGGCCTTATGTTTAGCTAGTGTGAAGTGATCTAGTGAGCTGTTTTGATGTGTGGGATTCTGCATTGCTCATCTGTCATCACGGATCCCACGGTTCCCTCAAAGGAGGGATCCGTCTAGTACATTCTTAAGGATCCGGCAACTGCAGATCAGAAGCATCACAGAAAGGGATGCAGATTTTGCACAATACTATGTATGCTAATTCTTATTGATCTCTACTCTAAAGAACAGCAAAACAAACAAAATAACTCATAAACCATATCATAAATGAGAATAGTGATGAGAATATCCAAACAAACAAACTAAAGTACTTCACAAACATAAGCATTCATTGTAAATAGATAAACAAAATGTCTAAAATCAAACATAATCCCAATGTCTCTTTTTTCAATCCTTTCTCTTTCTCTTTCCCGACTTCACGACGTAGTTAGTTAGGCATTGGATCATACCCTTCAATTGTTTGAATTCCGCGGTCTCGTTTGGAAGAGTTAGAAGTTGTTGAAAGTCGGTAATGGGGTCCAAGTCGACGTTGGCTTCGGGTTGACGTTTACTTCTTCTTCGTCCGAGGAGTCCGGAGAGCCTTAGGTTTCTTCCATTGACCATGAACCGTTTAGAGGGTTGTTTGGTAAGTGGTACCATGACGTGATCGGGAGGAAATGATCATCATTGATTGGAGATGGTTGCATTGCACTAACATACACAGTCGTGTTAGGAGCATACCATAGGGAAGTACCATGTTGGCAAATTTGAATACCCCGGCCATTCTCTTCACCATGTAATAGGGGAGATTAAATGGCCTTTGGTGAACGAGGCAATAAATCATTTGGACAAGACATGCATTTGGATGGTCTTTGTTTCCGACCAAACTAATGACATTTTCCCTAAGAATTTCTTCCCATTTTCTATAGATGGAATGCATTTCAAAAAGTTCCATTTGAAAGGGATCACGATGAATGAGCTCTTTGTTGCGGTTGAAGCGAGATTGGTCGGCTCTAATTTGGAAAATGGTATCTCGAACAATTGCAGGATCATCAAGAGGAGTAAGATAAATTGGTTTGGAATCAAGTGCAAAGGATTGAGTGGATATTCCCCAATCTTGGGAGTACATACAAATTCCTTCGCAAGGAATGCGAAGGATTTGAGCAAATGTGTTGAGGGGTAGAGTGAAGTTTTGTTTATTGATAAAAGCGATTGAAATGCTAGCATCACTATTTCAAATGATCCTAACGCTTTTGTAGAATTCAAAGATGAAAACCGGACAAATTTGTTCATCAATATCAAGAAGACAACCAAAGTTGATTGCCGAGAAGACTTGACGAATGTCGGTATTTTCAAGGAAACATTCCTTGACCACACGACCTTCGTGGATAAGTCATTTTTCTAGTCTTTTGAAGACTTTGCGATCGGTTTTTGACAACCCCTCTTTTTGATAGTATTTGGTGAGGTAGTGGATGGTATCATGGTGGTCTTGTTGGGTGGCTTTAGGCATGGTTGGTCCTAGAAAAACAAATATTCCAATTAGGTAAATTTGTTGAGATGGGTTTATGGTTTTGATTTGTATTAACAATGTTGTAAGCACAATGTAATCTTAGTTATGTGAAAACCTTTTCTAATGATCAATTTTGCAAAACCTAATTTTATCAATTGATTAAGAAAAATTGAAAAACCATAAACCCTAGGATGAAGATGATGAAGATTAGAACATATTAGTGTAATTACTTACAATGATGTTCTAGAGAAGGATGATTGAGGATATGGAGTCCTATGGAGATGAAAACAACACTTGGGTCATTTTTTGTGTTTTGTGAGGAGAGGAAAAAAAGCAGAATTGATTTTTGAAAGGCGTATAGCTGGTTTCTGTCACACGGTTCCCCCGAATCCCTTGCAATAGGGATCCAGCTAGTACAACTTGAGGGATCCAACTACTGTGGACAGAAAAAGGGTGTTTGTCGTTATTTTTGTAATAAGTTATAAACTAGCTTATGGAACAAAAATAGTTTTGAGGTTTCTAACTGAATAGATGTTTGGTCAATGGGATTTGATAAGTTAATTATCAAGGGTCTATTTGTGACGGCGGCGTTAGTTTGACGAGATCAAGGAGGAATACTATTCCCGATGATGAGTAAGTCGGGAAAGTGGCGAAAAGAGACTTTTTAGAGACTAGCAATTATTAGTGTCTAAATAAAAAAAATGGTATCAACATATTCATGTAGATGTAAACTAGCTAATGATAAGTAAACATACCACTATGCTCTTGATATGGTTTATGGAGACCATAAAACCGAAAATACTTCATGAGCTTTTAAAGTAATCAGTTGTACTTAGAACAAGTAGGTTGCGATTACTTTTAGGTTCTTCCTTGAAAGTTGACTTCATTCTTCGAATAGAAATGAAGACTTTGGAGGGATCCTAACATGAAGATTTCTTGAGAAGAAAAACGTTAGAATAGTCTATCAATATCCAACATAAAAGAAACAAATTGTTTTAAAAAAATTCATTCTTTGTAGTTTTCAAATATACACGGATCGTATCAAGTTTTTAAAGTACAACATACTCTAAGAAACTTGGTAACGAAGCTCTGATGCCAATTGTAGAAAATTAGAAGGGGGGGGGGAGGTTGAATAGTTTTACCAATTAAAACTTCGTTTTAAAATATTTAAATCGACTTATGTCAATCTATTTAGAAGTGTATGTTGGACATTGATAAATATATAAATGTGTAATGAAAGATAAAGTGTAAGAAACACATAACCACGACACGAGTGTTTATACTGGTTCGGCTACAAGGACACATTTCTTGCCCTACTCCACTCCCCGAGTCACCTACTCGAGAGTTCGTAATCACTACACGACACCAACTCCTTATGGCGGAGAAGCCTTCACAACGTCGCCTACTCTTTTTCTGGTACTAGGCTAGACACCGGGTTCTTCTACAATATAGAACCACACCTATCACAAAGTCGCCTACCCTTTATCCGGTACTAGGCTAGATACCGAGTTCCATTACAATGGAGGAACTATTACCCAACACTACACAACATCTAACCTAAATGAGACCCGCTCCTTATTACAACATCATCAAGGATATCAATATCCTTGCATACCACCTATCTCTATTTGTACATCGATGAACCTCATCGATTATACACCCTTGGCATCTTTCACTAATGCCACTTGACTTAACTTCTAGGCATCCTTCCCTAATTCCCTTGACACGGACGTTTGGAACCTTTCACTAATGCCTTCGTCTTGACTCCTTTGGCATCCTTCACTAATGCCTTTTACACGGACGTTTAAGCACCTTTTCATTAATGCTTTCGTCTTGACTCTTTCGGCATCCTTCACTAATGCCTTGGACACAACACTTCTATGGAGGAAGAAAGAATTATCAACAAGAGAACCTCAGTAGTCTTGATGATGACAAAGCATGGCAACTCATGGACTTGAGCTTGCTCGACTTCAAGAGGTGGTAATCTCGCCTTTAAGAGGAACCTAGAGAATCACACAACAACAAAATACAAACTACATAGAGAGATCCTTAGGATCTGAGGTTAGAAGGTTTACAATACTTGGAGAAAGTATGTGTGGGAGTGGCAACCCAAAATGAAGAAATGACTCACTATTTATAGAGAAATTTTAGCTGCTGTTCCACGGATCCCACAGATCCCTCACTTGAGGGATCCGTCCGTGTAATCCTGGTGATCTGTGGGACGCTCCTCTTTGCCCATGGGTTTTGGGTCATGGGTTATGGGTCATGGGTCATAGACTTTGGACCATGGGTATCCAAGTAGATACAATGTATCTTCAAGATGCAATGCATCTAGTCCATGGGTCATGGATAATATCCATATATGACTTATGCATGATGTCATGCAATGGGTTATGGATTATGCTCCATGGGTATGGGTCATGGACTTTGGGTTTTACCCAACAACAATTAATGTATTTGGTCAATGGGTCAAATACTTAAACTTCTACCCATTATATTACCCATTATGATACATATTAGTTATGTATATATTTGCCCAATATGTAAACACTAGTTGTTGTACATATGTATTACTAAATCATAAAATCACTATTGCTTGTTTAGTGTTTTATGTGAAAATGTATGTGTGTTAGTAAACTATTGACTCAAACCATTTACGTATTTTATTTGTTTCGTTAAAATTATTTTACGTTTGTTATTGACAAAACATTAGAAGATCGTAAAATATAAATAAACGCTTTTGCGGCTTATTTGTATTAACAGAGACAACTTCTTCACAAAATAACATTGTTCAACCTCTTTTGATCAGAAAATAAAAAAAAAGTTTAACAAATCCATATAAAGCAAGTAAAAAAACACAAAATTTACAAAGAACCTAAATTAAAACATAACCATAAGTTTACCTTAAAATTAAGAGAAAATGATAAAGTTAGGCATCAAAGTTGCCACGTTTTCCTTTACGGGCATCGAACTTTTTTTTTCCTATTGTAGATCGAACTTGCCTAATTTTCCTTTTGTGACACAAAATCAAACTTCGATGCCCGAAAAGGAAAAATAGGCAAGTTCGATGCTACAATAGAAAAAAAAAATTGATGCCCGTAAAAGAAAAAAGTTCGATGCCTAGAAAAAAAATTCGACCGTTAATTTTTTATTGCACCGTTAGTCCTTTTCGTCCGCTTTTGCACGCCGTCCGCTTTTGCACGTTTTCGTATGTTTTTATGCAGTTTCGTCCGTTTTACACATTTTCTTCCATTTACACGTTTTCGTCCGTTTTGCAGCTTTGTCCTTTTTGCGTTTTCGTCCGTTTTGCGTTTCGTCGCTTTGCATCGTTTCGTATGTTTTGCACAGTTTAGCCCTTTTACACATTTTCTTCGTTTTGCAGTTTCGTCCGTTTTGCGCGTTTCCGCGTTTTGCACGCAAAAGCGGACGAAAACGCAAAACGGACTAAACGGCAAAACCAAGAAAATGTAAAACGGCGAAACTGCGTAAATGCATTTAAAACGTGAAAAACGGATGAAAACGTAAAACGGACGAAACCGTAAAACGGACGAAACGTAAAGAACGGGTGAAAAGGACTAACGGTGCAATAATATAATAACGGTCGTTAAAAGCAGGCGAAAAGGACTAACGGTGCAATAAAAATTAACGGTCGAACTTTTTTTCGGGCATCGAACTTTTTTCCTTTTCGGGGCATCAAACTTTTTTTTCCTATTGTAGCATCGAACTTGCCTAATTTTCCTTTGTGACACAAAATCAAACTTGATGCCCGAAAAGGAAAATTAGGCAAGTTCGATGCTACAATAGAAGAAAAAAAAGTTCGATGCCGTAAAAGGAAAACGTGACAATTTTGATGCCTAAATTTATCATTTTCCTAAAATTAACAAGGAACCTAAATTAAACATAACCCTAATATAACTCCACCAACAAAAAACCTACAAAATACACACAACCTCTTATAATCAACTTCACCATCATTCTTATAAACAAAAAATACCTTACATAAAAATTAATCGAAATTAAAAATGATGAATCCTAGATTTGGGTCATCAAAATTCACCTTGTATGTGTGCTTTTGAAGAATCGGAAGAAGCTTCACCTATCTAAACGGATAGGTGTGGCTAGAAAACCCACCCTCGTAGATCGTACTCGCATACATTCTTACAACCACAAAATAGATGAAAATGAATTATAATATTGATTTTACAGAGATCCACAGATTACTACTCACAAAAACACTATAGATGAAATTTCGGATCGGCCAATGTTTGATCGGACGAACTTTCTTGGTGTGGGTTGAAAGGTGGAGCGGGGGAAGATGTGAGAGATAACCGGTTTTATCCGGACGGGCCCCAAATGTAACACCCCCCGAGATCATAATGACAGCGGAAGACTAATTGGGGTGTTACTCGAATGGAGATCATAGTCAAAAATCATAGAAAACGACTCGAAAGAGACTTTATATTAAAAATAGTTATCATTCATCGAAAACTCATAATTGTTACAAAACATTCCAAATTGTTCAAGTGTTTTCCCAAAATATAGATCATGAGTTTGAAAGAAATGACAACTTTATGTTTACACCGTAAGAAAGGTCTTGGTATGCCCCACTCCGCGGTGCCTCCGGCATAATCTTCACCGATTACCGAGATAACATGCAAAAAGGTCAAAAGTAATGTTGAGTGAAATTCATATGTTTAAATAATAGTTGAACACAAGAATATTAGCATGATAATTGTAAACTAACATTATCATAAAGAAAATCATGATTATTATCGCTAAGCTTATGCAACCAAGACTCAACGCATACATCGAATTCTGGTGTCGTAAGTTTTGCCCCAAAGGAGGTAATAGCCAATTACCTAATGCATTTCAAAATGGTGCGCCCGGTTATTTCCTATAACCAAGGCGGGTCGTTACTCCCCATAGTACTATTCACGATATCTCGTGTTCACTCGCGGTGACTAATGGTTCATGATACAGGGACTTATGGCTAAATACTTAAGCAATTCCAATAATCAACAAGTGAACATTTATGAAAAACCTTGTGTTCTAGTTTAGAGCATGTATCTCCTCGCGGGGTTTGCAAATAAAAGTAAAAGCGAGGCTATGAACTCACCTTGATGATAATGAACATACACAAATAGATCAAGCACAATGTAGCGGAAGTTCCAAACCGAAACCTAAAAATGATGAGATGGCGAGTCTCAGAATATGATAAACATTTTGGTTCACGACCAAAATAATAGAGCATTGAATATTCTTATTCAATAGATCATTGAATTGTCCAATTCAATAGGGTGTGTGTGTGCTTAATGCTTTAATTAATTTTCGTGCTACATTGTCTTAGTTTAATATTTATCAAAGATCCTCACTTACGCCTAAGTGAAATGTTCCCCATTGTGATCTTGTAAAAATGTTGATGTTATTGAGTATTTTAGTTCGTTTAGATCCCACGACGCTTTACCAAATTATAGTTATATAATTATAATCTTATAATATATATATATATATATATATATATATATATATATATATATATATATATATATATATATATATATATATATATATATATATATATATATATATATATATATATATATATATATATATATATATAGGCTTTGGTTCCATTGAGAAGACTTTTAGATTGAGAAGATTGAGAAGAAATCTTAGCCATCCAATTGTATTAAATTTGAATCATTTAATTAATTATTTAAAATGATGATAAGGGTAAATAGGTAATTGAAGCAATGCATTTAATCCCTACATTTTTGCTAATAGTATCACAGATATGTTTTTTTAATTTATTTTTCATCGTGATTTTGTGTTTTCTAAAATTTGATACATATGATACTTTTCTTTTAATCAATTCCTTCTCAAAAGTTCGTATCATTTTTGAAGATGAATAGAAAATCCAATTCTACCTCTAAAACTCGGACTCACAAAGATAGGAATTATTATTTTGAATCATGTTAATTTGTGTGAATGACAAAAGGTTTGATCTTCGTTAGTTTATATTACATGGGTTCTTCATTTTTTCACACGTTAATTAGTTTATTATAAATGTATATTGTTGGTTTTTTGTTATTGTGAATCATAAAGAATGCCATATGAAAGTTGTAGAACAACATATTTGTGAATACATAAAAAATGAATCGAGTTGTTTTTATGAAATCGAGTTGTATAGTGTTGGTTTTTGGTTTTTTTTGAATCATAATATAGCCATATGAAAGCTGCAAAACAGGTTTGAAAATTGATGAACATCGAGCTAGTATGGAATGATGCACATGTATGGTCAAGATTTTAGTGATTCATATTATTTTGTATCGCACCACCCTTGTTGTTATGGAATCGGGTTGTATTTATGAATCATTGTGTAACATAATGAATCGAGTTGTATATAGCCTTTTTTTAATCATAATGAATGCCATATGAAAGTTGTAGAACAAGTTTGAAAATTGTGAACATCGATCTAGTATGGAATGACGCACATGTATGGTTAAGATTTTATGGAATGATGCACATATATGGTTAATATTTTAGTGATTCATATTAGATTTTGTATCCTAACCACCCTTGTTGTTATGGAATCGAGTTGTATTTATGAATCATTATGTATCATAATGAATCGAGCTAGTATGGAATTGAGTTGTATTTATGAATCATTGTGTATCATAAGGAATCGAGTTGTATAGTGTTGGTTTTTTGTTTTTTTTATTGTTTTTGAATCATAGAATGCCGTATGAAAGTTAGCTACTGCCTTGGTTTTGTCTCGGATTAGAGCAGGGAAATGAAAGGTTCATGAAACTTCGAAATTAAATGACCAATAACCGGAAACAAGAGGAAAAATTAAAACGTTTGGTACCATAAGCCTTGTTAGAGTTTACCTCAATCTTTTTTTGGGTTTAAGTGGTGGCCGCTGTTCTTGTTCGAATTCTGCCTTGGTTCTGTCTCGGTTTAGAGCAAAATCAATGGTATGTTAGGTTGAGTTCTACCTTTTACTCTATGATTCATGAGTCAGAGCTCGAGGACTTGAGATCACATGACACAGATGAAGCAAACCGAATTACTTTTTTTTTCTTGAAGTGGAAGCCAACTAATTTTAAATTTGAAGACTGTTCCCAAGTTAAAAATGTGCTAATTTAGACTCAGGCTCTAGTTGATATAAACTCGCATCATCTTGCTGGCGCATACAACCTTTACTCCTGGACATCATAGATTTGCTTGTAATTTTATATTAGATGTCTCTAAACTGACCCACCGCCACTTGCTAATATGATTTACTTTTAGAACATGTTGCAACCACGACACCTCTAGTCAACACAACGTATGTTGTAAAGTTTACCAAGTGATGACAAATAGGGAGAAATATATATAGTATAAGGTATTGCACACCATACTAGTAGATAAAGAGGCATTGGAGCTATACTATAATTATATCGTGAGGGTGGTGAGTTGAAATTTGGGTCTATCCTTTAAAAACACAACAGAAGGCTGATTTTTGAACCAAAGTGCAGCAACAAAACCATCTCAAAGTGGTGGTTGGCTGCTGATTTTTGCAGCAACAATGAACGAAAGTAAAAACCATCTCAAATTGGTGTTTGGCTTTTGATTTTTGCAGTAAAAATGAACCTAAGTGCAACAACAAATACCATGTCAAAGTGCAGCAACAGAACTATCTAAAAGTGGCGTTTAGATGCTGATTTTTGAACCAAAGTGCAGCAACAAAAATCACCTCTAAGTGGTGTTTGGTCACGATTTTTAACTAAAGTGCGAGAACAAAACCCTCACGAAAGTGGTGTTTGGTCTTTGATTTTGCAAACAACAATGAACCAAAGTAAATACCATCTCAAAGTGGTGTTTGACTGCTGCTTTTTGTACCAAAGTGCAGCAACAAAAACCATCTCAAAGTACAACACCAAAAACCATCTCAAAATGACCCAAAATGCAGTAGCAATAAACCAAAGTGTAGAAACAATAAACCAAAGTAGTGTTTGGGAAATCAAGGACCAATAAAATTAACACATTAGATAGCATTGATATTGTGATTCAACAATTTATTAAAATAGTAAAGTGTAAAAAGTCAAACTAAAAAAGCATCAATACCTTAAGAAATAGTGATATGACTCTTGATTCAAAATAACGAACAAAATTGATATAAAAAAAGAGTAACATAGCGTTTTAGTCTTTTAGACCATATGTAAATGCTTGTTGATTTGCTGCATGTTTCTTAGTTGCTTCACTTTTCTTTTGTGCTTCAAGTTTCTTCGTTGATCTTACTCATTTTGCTTCTTCACCGACAATTACACAGTGTCATGTGTCCCATGTGATCCACAATAGTTGCATCGCCCACATTGGTTTTTGAGATTTGGCGATTACCTAGTCTTTTAAACTGGTCATCTTTTCTTACCTCCAACTCCACCTTTGTTACAATCAACATATTATTCTAGAAAATAAACTGGCTCATGTGTAAGTGCTAGAATCTCTTCTTTCTTATCAGAAATATCATGTCGGTTGAAACAACTCCCATAGGATGGAGGGGGAACCGCATCCTTTGTCCAGCGCCTTATAAATGTATCATTTTGGATGCTCGTTAATGTTCAACATACTTAGAACAAATAAACAATGCCGACACAAGAACCCATCTAACTCAAAAAGCTTACAATTGCACATCAGAATAACCTCCAACTCAACAAAATGAACCTGAAAAATAGAAGAATATAAAAAGTGTAATTGCATAATAATTGAATCGTTGGATAAATCAATTTTTTGAATCATTGCAAATGATTGTCCACCACATATGAATGATCTATGAATCATGGTTTGATATAAATTTAAAAAATATATTTGATGCTCATCTCTAATATGTACAGAGCCTAAAGGTTTATTAACGAAATTGAATAATAAAAAATTTTGAATCAATACATTTACCTTAGAAAATTATATTATATTTGAATTAGTTAAGAGCTATATTACGAATGAAAAGCAACAAGAAGAAATCCAAAATTAACTAAAAACTTACAAAAACATGGTCCGCATCAATATAATAGGTTATCATATTTGTTGCATCATTTTCAGGTTGAGCGTCAGACTTGGTAACGGGTTGAGTATGTTACTGATAATTTTTTTTGAAGAAGATGAACAATTATGTAGATTGTTTGTTCGATGCATTCATTTCTCCATAGTGTTGGAAGAAATCGATTTCATAGGGATTCCCACAATCATACTATTAATATATTAAATGAATGAAAACAAAATGTAAATTTCAATCTTACCCTTAACATGGTTTGATAAAATGAATGGACAAGATTGCTTCTCATTCTTCTCAATCTTAAAGTCTTCTCAATCAATCGGATTCTATATATATATATATATATATATATATATATATATATATATATATATATATATATATATATATATATATATATATATATATATATATATATATATATATATATATATATATATATATATATATATATAAGATTAACGATATTCGATGGAAAAATACTTTTAAAACACCTAAATGATCAAAATACTCATTTTTATGAAGTCACAATAAGTTTGTAAGTTTTCTAAACTTTTTCCCGAAATTACACTTTTTACCCTCAAGTTTCAAAGTATACGAGTTTAGTCCCTCAACTTTGAGTAATTGACACTTTTTACCCGAAACATGTTTTATTGATAAGGTTTTAAAATGTACCTTTTTGAGGGGTCGTTTAAGCCCTTATTTGATCACTTTTGTATCCGTTATTACTTAATATCGTTCATTTTCACTTTTTAGGTCTCTCAAGGCAAATTCTTCAAATGGCACTTATTTGGACGAAAAGGCGCGGATATATCGAAGAAAATGGCCAAAGTCAAGAATCGAGACACTCAAGTCTTTGAAATACATGGGGACGGGCCATCGCTAATCGCGACGCCTTGAGCACTTCTGACGGACAAGAGCCAAATTGCTTATTTTCGCCGACGTGTCGGGCTTTAAAGAGAAGACCGTCGCAACTCGGACGACCTAGATTTGATCCAGACGGCATCGATATCAAGGGAGGGGGGGCGTCACAAGCACAAGGTGACGCCGTCAAGAAGACTAACGCCAAGACGAAACCCTAATAGCAGCGACCCGACGGCGCCACAAATCATAAGGTAGCGCCATCGCGATTGTAATCTTATATATAGAATCCGAATTTTCGTTTTAGTGTGTAGTCTTTTGAGTAAAACCTAAACCGAACCAAGGCTGTCTTGTACAAGATTTTAGGGTTCCAAACCCTATCTTACATCAAGATAAGTGTTTTACTTCATTAATTCAATTATGTCTTCAATTATTTGTGTGTATGCTTGCATGTTCTCCATGTCCAGCTAATTTACTTGTGTGTTTGCTTAGGAATATGAAAATTAATTATTGAATATTGATTGGTTGTCTCTTATCTTAATTGTTAATGATCTAGTAATGCGATAGGTCATTCGTTGTGTAATTAATGCTTGATTAATCTTTGTGAACCTTGGACTATAACACTTAGAGCGGTTGTAGGCTAAACCATACAAAGAGTGCCTTAGAGTTAGAGTTTATAATTCCTAGAGGTTTTTGTAGACGAGACCCTTTGGTAAGTTCAAAGAGTTAGGGACAAACGCATACCCTACGACTTTAGACATACAACGCGATTAAGAATAAGGACGTGACAATTCAACCATCAATAGGAGATAATTAAGGAGTAATAAAACCTAAGTAAACACATCTTTAAACCATCATACGAGCACACAATAATTAGACATAGACTACATACACCTTAGATTAGATAAATAGATAAGTAGAGTAATCGGTGAAATACCAATCAGAACACCCCAAATTTTGTTTAGCGGAAGCATACATGACATTCGGGCGTTACGGGATTGGTGGATCATAACACAAGTAATAAAGAATGGAATACATACTCCGTTTAATTTCATAAAACATTTTTAAACATTATCTTACAACATTGTTTAAATAAATGGGCACATCCCATTAGTTTTAGTGGTCCCAATGTAAAACATCGTTTCCGTGTAAAAAACACTTTAGTACTACTACGACCATTTACCCCTCTTGCCTTGTCTTCATGAACATAACTTAAACACCGAGAAAATATGCTAAAAGATCGCATTAAAAGTGGTGAGTTCATAGGTTTAAGTTAAAATAGTAAGTTTGGACCATAAGCAAAGTCATATAATCATTACAACGAATATAATGATATATGGATGAAAGTCTATTACGTTAGCTCTAAGTTCATGCAACCGATACTACGACAGTTCAGTATGCTAAAAGATGTCATACAATATAGGGCCCATAGCAAGTGTTTTGTCCTCAACACTTGATTCCGACATAGTATACATTTCGCCTTGGCCTAAGCATGGCCAACCGAACGGAAGAGTCACCCTCAATAGATCTATTTATAATATTCGTGATTCCCAATGGGGAATTGACGGTTCATGAAAAAAAGGGCATTCTCTAGGGACATAAGTGCTTAGGCTAAACCACGTAATAGTAATCATGTAATAGTTTTGGTCCATAAAAGGTTTTGCATATTTCTCACCCCAAAATGTATAAAACAGTTTATCAAGTAAAGAGGGCTATGAAAACTCACCTTAGCAAAAGTGCAATCCAAATGTGGGATTAGTGATTGTTGTGAAGCGGCACCTACACGCGACCTAGATAAGGAGGGCAATGTTTTAGTTCATTGTTTTAAGTATTACGTACTTAAAATGGTTCATTACAATTTTACTAACACCGATCGTAAATTTGTAAAATATAGTTTTACTAGTAAGCGTATAGAGTGTATATACTTTTTATGTTGACATTAATATGGTTTTAATATTCAAAGTTTGATATGAAAAATAATTATAATATTCCGCTAGTAAGTATATAAATGAGTATATACTTAGTTAAGTTGATACAAAATGGTATTGTCAAAGTTTATATCTAACTGATTTATTTTCTAATTACCTTTAGAAAATGTTTAGGTTAAGTTTGAAAACTTTCAATTTTAATATATAATGAAATGACATTGTGGTCTTTATTTACTTATCATTGTTTGTTCTATATATATATATATATATATATATATATATATATATATATATATATATATATATATATATATATATATATATATATATATATATAGTTCTTAATGCGAAATTCACTTGACATACATTTGTTTACATATTGACGTTAAACGTTGACGTAGACATTATTGGTGAAATATGTTTTAATACACTTGTTGTTTACGTCAAGTCATTACACATTTTTCGTTGGATTAAGATCTTTAACGTTAAGACAATATATACGAAATGGAAGGAAAACTATGCGGTTACAAGTTTGGTATTATAATTGATCTCTAGTTTATGTTTCACGTTAAAATTTTGTCGTCTCGTTTAAGTTATCGAACGCACCCCTAACCACCATGGGTCGCGACTTGGTGTCGATGGTAACGGTGCAGATATGGCCGAGGCCCATAAAATAAACAGACTCCTTTGCTACATAGTTCACTTGTTGGGCTGTGGCCCAGAACTTGGTGTCTAAGCATTAGTTGGTACTTTGTTGTGCACTGTTTGTGCCAACTTCTTTGTGGGTAAACCATACGCAGAGGAAAAAAAATAACAAGTGTTTATTTAACGTGAAAAAGGTACCAATATTTCTAAGGCTAGACTCAAACCAAGGGTATCACAGTTGACGTGCCCCAAGGTATACTCGACTATCCGATGTTTCTAAAATGCCTAGAATATTACTCACGTTTGGTTCATCAACGGAAAGGTTAGAGCAACGATTGTGACGAAACCATGTGTTTGGTCGAGTACTACTCAACACGGTTCCTTGATGAAAATTAGAGACACAAGAAAATGTTGATAACTATAGTGAGCTTTCGGCTCACTCCAAAACACAACATTACGCATGATTTTATACATATTTTTGACGGAAAAGGTTGGTCGAGTAGACATCAAAGTTCTACTCTTCCAATACTCAAATTAATTTAAATCCGGTTTTACTTGATTATCCTACAACTCAAAATTTTGAAAGTCCGACAAGGTGCCATACACAAAATCCTATGTCTAGATTCATGCGAGTCTTAAGGTGTCCAACTCATCGCCAAGTTTCAAAACCACTTGTGATGACAAAGATGATCTCCTCTAACTTAAAATCTATACTTACTTGAAACAACAAGACATTTACGAAGGCTACCTCGATTAAATGTATAGTCAATTCCGACACAAGGTACTAGAGTTTCGTGAAAATTCGAGTATTTAGACGAGAGTGTCGCAACCAATATTAGTTTTCCGGATTCGACACTTAACATTACTAGTATACTATATCAAACTTGACTTATTTTGTATTTCTTGTTTCATGCATCTCGACAAAACATGATTAACGAAGCAAATAAAAACTCAAATCATAAACAACCAAACTCACAACTTTGACATGGCATCCAAGAACATACACAAATCGACATGACTAAAAACATACGACAATTTCATTTATAAAATTTTTCAAGCTTAAAATCATAACAACAACATGAAAACATTACAATAAGAAAGATGAGTAACCTCAACTCGAGAGTGATGGGTGAGGGACGAGTATGGCTTCTTGGATTCGAACCAACCAACACTTGAATTAGCTCCAAAATACCTCGAATTGCAAAACCCCCAAATCAATTTTAGAAAACCCTAACTTTCACAAACCCTAGTTTTTGGGTAAAAAGAATAATGAAACTGAGTTTGGGCGTTTGCATCTCTACTAGAGATAAAGGAGTACTTTGGGAAGGAGCTTGACCTCTCTCTCTTCTTGGCGTTTGGATTGAAGCCGAATTTGGTTAGCTTCAAAACTAGGCGAATCTTGTATATTGGCTCAAGATAGATTGGTATGAAGATATGTTTTTCTTGAATGATTTTATTTTGATTCCCTTGGATTCGCATTTAACCGTAGCAAAGCGCATCAAGGGTGGTTGAGAAGCAAAGCTTTCATGGATTTGGTATGAGAGAGGGAATATGATGGAAGAACATGTTGGGTTTTCCTCTTTGGGAGATTCGGCCTAGGTGAATGCGCAGGTCTAGAGGAAGGGATGAAGATTGATATCTTTTCTATCTCGATTTTGGTGTTTGGTTTTGTCGTGTGTGGAAGAGAAAGACAAAGAGGGTACATCTAATTTTATAAAGTCTTTTCTTGTAAATGTATTGTATGTAAAAATAAAAGTATAATAAGGTAATGTAAGTAAAAGTGAAGGTATATGTAATGTATACTTATAATTAATTTTGTGTACATGCACTGGGTTCCACTTGTATTTGAGTCTTATAAAAGTTCATGTTTAAATGTAAGTGTGTTATATACTTTGTGTCTCGCGATGTTACATTGTGACCAAGGTATCGTTGTTTGATAACTTTTATACATAGTATTTTATTGTTACGTGTTCGAAATATTTTTATCTTTGTAATATTCCATGTCGCGGACATTTGTCATTTGTTTTATCGAGTCCTTATCATAGTGTCAGATGCTGCGTGCGATGTCGGTCACTAGGGAAACGAGATAACTTCTCGTCTTACAATTTAATTCATAAGACAAAATGAGATATTCATAAAATGATATGAATGCAAAAGTGATGTGAAAGTCTCGATTAATGCGAGTTATCTACTCAAATGATTGGGCAAAGCTTATGCATGCTTCATGACTCATGCTTAGTAATAATAAATTACTAATTATCAGTTAAATTTTAGTGAAAATTTACCGTGTGTCACATCCTCCCCGCCTTGGAAGAGAAAACCGTCCTCGGTTTTCAGTTAGAATTATTTGCTGAAATAGAGAAAAGATGTGGGTATTTACGTTTGAATTGGTCTTCACGTTCCCACGTGTATTCTGGACCTCTTTGAGAGTTCCAGCGGACTTTGACGATAGGAATGCGACTTTGCTTAAGCCGTTTGATCTCTCTATCCATAATTTCAATGGGTTCCTCGACAAAATTTAATCTTTCGTCAACTTGGATTTCTTTCGTCAGAAAGACATTTAATCTTTCGTCAGAAAGACATTTCTTCAAGTTGCATACGTGAAACACGTTGTGTACAGAGCTGAGTTATTGTGGTAATTCGAGTCCGTATGCTACCGGTCCGATTCTAGCGAGAATTTTGAAAGGTCCAATATAACGAGGATTTAACTTTCCACGTTTTCCAAAATGGATCACGCCCTTCCACGGCGCAACTTTGAGCATAACTTTATCTCCCACTTGAAACTCAAGTGGTTTCCTCCTTTATCCGCGTAGCTCTTTTGACGGTCACGAGTCGCTTGCGATCGGTTTTGATTTGTACAATCTTTCAAGAGTTTCTTGAATTAACTCCGGACCGATAAGTTGACTTTCTCCAACTTCGCCCAACACATAGGTGATCTACACTTCCACCATAGAGTGCTTCATATGGTGCGGCTTTGATACTTGTGTGATAGCTGTTATTGTAAGAAAATTCGGCTAATGGCAAGTGCTTATCCCATCCATTTCCAAAGTCTATCACACATGCTCTTAGCATATCCTCCAGAGTTTGAATGGTTCTCTCGCTTTGTCCATCGGTCTGAGGATGATAAGCGGTGCTCATGTCGAGGTTAGACCCTAACGCATCTTGAAGTGATTTCCAGAAATTCGAGGTGAAACGGCTATCTCTGTCTAAGATGATGGAGATTGGTACACCATGGCGTGCGATGATCTCCTTCAGGTATAGTTGTGCAAGTTTTTCCATTCCATCACTTTCTTTTATCGGTAGAAAATGTGCTGACTTGGTTAGACGGTCAACTATTACCCAAATAGTGTCGTAGCCTTTAGAGGTTTTAGGCAACTTAGTGATAAAGTCCATTGTTATACGTTCCCATTTCCACTCGGGGATTTTGAATTGTACTAGTAGACCTGAGGGTCTCTGATGTTCAGATTTAACCTTTGAACAGGTTAAACACCAACTGACATATGTTGCAATGTCGGCTTTCATGTTTGGCCACCAGTACAATTTCTTCAAATCGAGGTACATTTTGTCGGATCCTGGGTGGATGGAGTATTTAGACTTGTGGGATTCGTGCATAATAATGTCGCGAATTCCTCCGTAGAGTGGTATCCAACTTCGCTCTTTGAAACACAAAGTTCCATCCGACCTTTTCACGAATCCATTTTCACTTTCTGGCATTCCGTAAAGGTTCTCATTCGGACGATTTTCCTCCTTGAGTGCTTCCAATTGAGCCTCAAGAATCTTGGTTGGAAGAGGTGAACTAATTGTCATACCCAAGGATCTGACTCTAAGAGGTTTTGGTCGCTCTTTCCTACTGAGAGCATCAGCAACTACATTCTCTTTACCTGGATGGTAACGAATCTCGTAGTCGTAATCACTGAGTAATTCCAACCATCGGCATTGTCTCATGTTCAGTTCTTTCTGATCCAAAATGTGTTGTAGGCTTTTGTGATCGGTGTATACGACACACTTCGTGCCATACAAATAGTGTCTCCAAATTCTGAGTGCAAACACGACTGATCCTAACTCCAAGTAATGCGTTGTGTAGTTTTTCTCATGACTCTTCAACTGGCGAGAGGCGTATGCTATCACTTTCTCTCTTTGCATTAACACCGCTCCTAGCCCCTTGTGTAAAGCGTCGCAATAAACAACAAAGTCTTCACTACCTTCCGGTAAGGCCAGAATGGGTGCACTACACAACTTTTCTTTAAGGAGTTGAAAAGCTTCTTCTTCTTTTTCTCCCCAGTCAAACTTAGTGTTTTTCTGGGTTAGCTTGGTTAAAGATTTGGCAATCTTTGAGAAACCTTCAATGAATCTTCTGTAGTATCAGCGAGTCCTAAGAATTGGCGTATTTCAGTAGGAGTTGTGGGTGTCGCCTAATCCTTTATTGACTCGATCTTAGCGGGATCTACATGAATACCCTGACTGTCGATTACATGACCTAGAAATTGCACAGTAGGTATCCAAAATTCACACTTCAAGAACTTCGCATACAGTTCTTCCTTCTTCAACAATTCCAAGATTAATCTAAGATGCTCTTCGTGTTCTTTCACACTCTTGGAATAAATTAGGATATCGTCAATGAATACGATCACAAATTTATCCAAGTAGGGTTTACACTCGGTTCATGAGGTCCATGAACACACGGTGCGCGTTGGTTAACCCAAAAGGCATGACTTGGAACTCGTAATGTCCATAACGAGTTCGAATGCGGTTTTGGGAATGTCTTCTTCGAACTCTTAGTAGATGGTATCCGGACCTTAAGTCGATTTTGAATAAACGCTTGAACCTTGAAGTTGATCGAATAAGTCATCGATCCTGGAGTGGGTAACGGTTCTTAATGGTTAGTTTATTCAATTCACGATAGTCAATGCACATTCGAAAGTTCCGTCCTTCTTTTTGTGAATAAGACCGGTGCTCCCCATGGTGATGAGCTCGGTCTAATGAACCTTTTTCACAAGTTCCGACAAGCGGTTTGTTAACTCTGGAGTTCCGTTGGAGCTAATCGATAAGGTGCTCTTGCCATTTGGTGCGACACCGTGCACTAAATTGATCGAAATTCAACACAGTCGGGTCGGTATGGAGTCTGGCAAATCTTCGGAAAGACTAGTGAAATTCTCTTACTATTGGCACGTCTTCTAGGCGTTTTCTTCCTTTCTTTTCGTCCTTTCCGGTGACTTGTGCTAGGAAGATGTAACATCCTTCCTCGATACACCTTAACACCTTGGTACAGGAAATGACATGCAGTCTTGAAACGCTTCTTCTGTCACTTCTGTCCCCTTCTATTGTTAGGACTTCATCTCCATAGGGTAATTGGACGAGCTTCTCGTCACAAATGATGGCAGCATGATATTTTGCTAACCAATCCATTCCCTACGATGACGTCAAAACTACCCAATGCCACTGGTATCAAATCGATATTGAATGGGTGGTTTAACAGATTCAGGGTGCAACCTCTTAGGATGGTATCTACCCTTTCTACGTTACCGTTAGCTAATTCCACGTTGTATGCATTTCCTAATGCAGTTGGGGCAATATCGAGTAGTGGACTAAATGCATTAGAAACAAAACTCCTATCGGCTCCCGTATCAAACAGTATGGATGCATAACGATTATTTATAAGGAACGTACCCGTCATAACATTCGGGTCTTCCTGAGCTTCCACCTTGGTCACAACATAGACTCTTCCACGAGCTCCTTCTCCATTTTCGATTACTCAATCGTCCAACATTACCACGAATCCTCGCCATTCCATGGCTTCGGATTTCGGTTTCCTTGGTTTCTCCACGGCCTTGGTTCCGGTCTTTCGGCATTCATTCTTATAATGTCCTTTTCACCACAACCAAAGCATGTTATAGCGGCTTTTGGGTCCGAGTTGAGCTGTTTGAACCGTCGCCAATGACTTGGACTGCAGGTTCTGGTTAAGTGTCCGATTTTACAGCGATTCTGATTGACTTGATGCATCGCCCCTTGTGATGCGATGTGCATCGAGTACACAATGGTGCAGTCCCTAAGTACGATTTCCTTTCCCCAACACCCGCTGCATAAGCTCTAGCAACATTTTGCCTCTTGCTTTGATTGTTGCTGTTGTTCCTACTGTTGTTGCCACGGTATTCATTGTTGTTGTAGCCTTGAGGATGGTCGTCCCATTTCCTCTTATTGTCAACCACTTTGTCCATGGAATCCTCAATCACTTGGTCCATGAGTTTGTTGGCTACTCCATTGGTTTCATGAAAATCAGCAGCCTTAGAAGTGGTGACATTGCCCTTGATAGGTTGGGGCGGTCCTCAGATGTATCTCTCTAACAATCGGTCTCGGTGGGAACCATTTCAGACACAATAAGGCTAGTTGATAAGGTTTTAAAAGGTACCATTTTGAGGGTCGTTTAAGTCCTTATTTGATCACTTTTGTATCCGTTATTGCTTAATATCGTTCCTTTTCACTTTTAGGTCTCTTGAAGGCAAAATCTTTGGAATGGCACTTATTTGGACGAAAAGCGCGAATATATGAAGAAAATGGCCAAAGTCAAAATCGAGACACTCACGATTCTTTGAAACTAGAAGCGGCGGCGTCGGTGCTAATGGCGGCGCCGTCCCAAAGTATTGTGACGGTCGGAACCCAAAACTCGTATTTTCAAGCGGCGGCGTCCGGTTGTGAAAGAGTAGGCCGTCGCTACTCGGGCGACCTAGATGCAATCAGACGGCGTCGGAAGGCGAAGAGGGCGTCACGGACATAAGGTGCGCCGTCGCAAGGTTAACGTGGCGAAGCGAAACCCTAATAGCGGCGACACGCGGCGTCACTAAACATAAGGTGGCGCCGTCGCAATTGTAATCTTATATATAGAATCCGAATTTTTCGGTCTTTTGTGGAGAGTCTTTGGGGTAAAACCTAAAACCGAACCTAAGGTGTCTTGTACGATATTTTAGGGTTTTAAACCCTATCTTACATCAAGATAAGTCTTTACTTCATTAATTCAATTATGTCTTTGATTATTTGTGTGTATGCTTGCATGTTCTCCATGTCCAAGCTAATTTACTTGTGTGTTTGCTTAGGAAGTATGAAACTTAATTATTGAATATTGATTGGTTGTTTCTTATCTTAGTTGATTAATGATCTAGTAATGCGATAGGTCATTCGTTGTGTATAATGCTTGATTCATCTTTGTGAACCTTAGAATATAATTACGAGTAGTTGTAGGCTAAACCATCCAAAGAGCGCCTTAGAGTAGAGTTTATCATCCTAGTGGGTTTGTAGACGAGACCCTTTGGTAAGTTCAAAGAGTTAGGGAGAAAAGCATACCTACAACTTTAGACACACAACGACTAGGAATAAGGGCGTGACAACTCAACCATCAATAGGAGATAATTAAGGAGTAATACAAACTAAGTAAACACATCTTTAAACTATCATACGAGCACACATTAATTAGACATAGACTCCCACAACCTTAGTTTAGATAATTAGATAATAGTAGAGTAATCGGTGAAATACCAACCCCAAATCCAATACCGAGATTCGTACCTTTCCATTTCATAAAATATAAAAGATAAAAATAATCTTCCTCAACCTTAACCTTAGCGTAGTAACTCCTTACTAGCATTCCTATTCCCAGAGAGCGATATCAATACCCGTGGCTTACCTAATTACTACACTACAACGATTAGGTTCCTTTGCCTGGGGTGTTATAAAACTTGCTCGAAGAAAGGAAGTTTCCTTGACCCCGAGCGGCGTGTGGCGTTATCAAGTTTTGGCGCATTGCGGGAATAGAATAGCTAGTTAGTAGTCCACCTCGTTTAGGTTTCTTTGTGATTCCTATCAAGTAAACTTTTTCTCATTTTAGCTTTCTCTTAGTCTATCCCCTTCTTCGTAACCTTTGTTCGTAACCTCATCACTTTTCATCATGGAAGGTGATAACCAACCACCACTCGATAACCAACAACCAAACAACGCTTCACCACCAAACAAATACCCACCACTCGATCCAACTTTTGCCAACCAACTCAGAGCTCGCATTGTTAGTGAAATTGGAGCTTAAGAAACTTAATAGGATAATTGAAAATGCACTTGAAAAAGCCCTTGAGGAATCACTGGTACCTTAGATAGTGATTCAACCTCAAGTGATTCGAGAAGATGAAATTGTAGAAGGAGATTATAAGGTTTTGGAGATTATGGACGGAAGTAAGGAGGAGGAGGAACTTAGGGAGTATTTCGATTCATACCCTAATGGAAAGGAAGCGCTTATCACTATAATGTAGTTAACTTCCCCGACCGCCTTCGAACCATGCATAAAAGTGGTGACCTAAAAATATCAAAATACCGTGCATGATTGGTTACTTATATAGGGATCACACTTACATAGATTATAAAGCACCCATGAACATAATGTCTAGGCTCTACTACAATTGGATCATGAGAGAAAATTTAGGACCTATGAGGACCCCTTTTACCCTAGGAAAGTGAGTAACTATGTTGGGAGGGTTAAGGGATTGCATGTCTTCGTAGGGAACTTCACATATAGGTGTGATTTCATGATCCTAGAAAATGTGAAAGGCATTATTGATGGAGTTTTAGGAGATGTGATACTTGGGAGACCATTTATTGAGGACTCTAAGATGGTTTATGATCAAGAGGAAGGAATAGTCAATTTCTCGAATGAGACCGAATGTGTTAAATATATAATGCCCTGCAAAAATAAGAGGTTTGAGGGCATTGATGAGTTAGATGTAGATAGCATTCCGGCCTTTGAAGTTGATTGGAAGGACAAGGTTCCCTATACCGCCTGTCTAGAATTGGGCCACGAATATATTCGTGATGAGAACGAGTTAAGATAATTGAATGGGCTTCTAAGAGGAGGAAAGCGTAGGAACACGACTATGAGTCTAGCTACAAGACTCTTAAATAAAGAAAAGCGCTTCGTGGGAGGCAACCCATGCTTAATTGTTTGCTTGTTAGTGTCTTATATCTTTTATTAATTGTTTATCCTCATGTTTAAATTTGTAAAAATGCTTTATTTTGTTTTAACCTCGTCTTAATTGCATATAAAGGTATTTTACATAAGGGATAAGTGTAGGGAGGATTACACACGTTTTCAAAAAAAGCGTAAACATGAGAATAACAATTAACTAAAAGATATTTATGTTTGTTTGTTCGAGTCAAATGCTTGTATCGAGTCATAATGGATGTTTTGTAGAAATTTTCCGATTCTAAAGATGTAAATTTTCGAATTTTTTCGAAAATCATGAGACCGGTTTTGTCGGGATAACTTTGATTGCGTCGGGATTGCAACTTGGCGTCGGAAGGAGTAAAACATCGATTACTTTTTCTCGTTTTACGAGCTACTTATAAATTTTGGAATTTTCCGGTCTTAATTTTCTTAGAAATTCGTAAACATCCATTCCACAAGCATTATATCCTAGTTTAAATCGAGTCTTATATATATTATTACCGCCGATTTTCTGCGAAGGTTTCGTTTGTTTTCTTCAAGTGTGCGAGGTTTAGTTTGTCAAGAAGAAGTTACATAAGATTGGAAGGAGCTTTTCATAATAATTCTTCTTGGAAAAAGATTTAACCACCACTTTACGGATCCTACCGAGCTAATCGGGGAGTATTAGTTTCTTCGTTTTTAATTACCTTCTTTATCATAACTTTGATACTTTCGGGGAACATTGGGGACAATGTTCGGTTTAAGTGTAGGGAGGAAAATAAAGCAGGAACTTTGAAACTATGCTTATCCTTGACTATTTGCTTTGTCAATTGTGATTGTGTAATAAACCATGAGAAAATGTCGGTTAGGGTAATTTTGGCACCAAATTTAAAATTTTTATGACATATAGGAGTGGGCCATTAGTCTTAACAAAAGCGTCTCATGGATAGGAAGTTATATGACTAGCACAAAACCCTTTACCACCCAAATTCCACCAAAATGTGAGGATCGCCCTTAGATTAGTAGGAATTAAAGCATTCATCTTTAATGCTTAGAGTGTGAACCGGTAGTATATTAGATTCTAGAACTTGTTTTGTGATGCATTCCGAGATCGCAAGTGAGGCTACACTTGTGTAGTTAGGAATAACTAAATGATAAGAGGCATTAGGATAACCCTTGTTTGATACGTAATATAATTACTTCTTCCACATCGGTTGAGTAATTCCCCAGCACCCCTGCGTTGTACTCATCTTTAGTACACGATACCCTAGTTAACCCTCGAGCCTATCCTTTTCGCGGTTCTCGTGATGTTTTGGTTTTCGGAATATCAATGAAGAACATTGTTTACACCACCCCAAATATACACCCAAATCGCCTTAGCCTACCCCTTATGCACTCACTTTTAGTGCAAATGTTTGTTATCACCCTAAACCCTTAGTTCAATTATCTAGTTGCTTGCATAAGTTGCTAAGTCGAGTCATATCCTTTGTATCTGTTTTGGGACGATTGGGATTCATGGGAAAAGTTAAAGTTTATGAAATGACGGGAAGGAGCGTTAAATTCAAATTCCTTTGTTTGCGTAATAATGTACCCCAAGTGTTTTGATCTTTTCAAATCGGGTCAAATTAGTGTTAGAGTAATAAAAACTCAAGTGTAGGGATGTGCCTATAAATCCTATTATTTTGATGTTACCGTAGAGGATGGTAGAGTAAAAGTGTATGAAAAAAAAAAAAAAAAAAAAAAAAAAAAAAAGAAAAAAAAAAAAAATAAGTGAAAAAAAAAAAAAAAAAAAAAAAAAAATACGGGCTACCATCCTACATCTATCTTTAAATTTATGTTTGTTTATTTGGTTATCTAGAGTTTAGAGTGTCGAGTCTTGGCTTAGCAGCGCCATTCTTCATATGCATTTAACATAAAGATTTTGACTTACCACCACTAAATAGCCTATCCCACCAAACCCTTATTTCCTACCGTAAGCCTAACATTACAACCCTTTAAAGACCTCTTTGATAGTCTTTCCTAGGTGCTTACGCCAAAGCGATGGAGGTTTGATCTATTCTCAAGCCTATGGTAATCTATGTACTAGGACGGTTAATGAGTGTTTATCTTCCATTTCCTATTTTGTTATATTTCATATATACACGAGAGAGATGTGAGTATCCAAACACCCCATGTGAGGTGCTAGTATGTAATTCCGTGCTTGTTATGACTTTTTGGGGCTTATATGTGTTGTGGACCGTTTGAATT
Source organism: Chrysanthemum lavandulifolium (assembly GCA_022545495.1). Classification (NCBI taxonomy): domain Eukaryota; kingdom Viridiplantae; phylum Streptophyta; class Magnoliopsida; order Asterales; family Asteraceae; genus Chrysanthemum; species Chrysanthemum lavandulifolium. Next base: position 166,389,840 of record CM040240.1, on the reverse strand, counting down.
AATGCTTCATGACCACTAACTTATAAATTAATTGGCTAAAAGCACATTTGCTTGAGGACAAGCAAATAACAAGTGTAGGGATATTTGATAAGGTTTTAAAAGGTACCATTTTGAGGGTCGTTTAAGTCCTTATTTGATCACTTTTGTATCCGTTATTGCTTAATATCGTTCCTTTTCACTTTTAGGTCTCTTGAAGGCAAAATCTTTGGAATGGCACTTATTTGGACGAAAAGCGCGAATATATGAAGAAAATGGCCAAAGTCAAAATCGAGACACTCACGATTCTTTGAAACTAGAAGCGGCGGCGTCGGTGCTAATGGCGGCCGTCCAAAATTATTGTGACGATCCGGAACCCAAAACTCGTATTTTCAAGTGGCGGCGTCCGGTTGTGAAAAGAGTAGGCCGTCGCTACTCGGGCGGCCTAGATGCAATCGAACGGCGTCGAAGGCGAAGAAGGGCGGCGTCACGGACATAAGGTGGCGCCGTCGCAAGGTTAACGTGGCCAAGCGAAACCACAATGGCGGCGACACGGCGGCGTCACTAAACATAAGGTGGCGCCGTCGCAATTGTAATCTTATATATAGAATCCGAATTTTTCGGTCTTTTGTGGAGAGTCTTTGGGTAAAACCTAAAACCGAACCTAAGGTGTCTTGTACGAGTATTTTAGGGTTTTAAACCTATCTTACATCAAGATAAGTCTTTACTTCATTAATTCAATTATGTCTTTGATTATTTGTGTGTATGCTTGCATGTTCTCCATGTCCGGCTAATTTACTTGTGTGTTTGCTTAGGAAGTATGAAACTTAATTATTGAATATTGATTGGTTGTTTCTTATCTTAGTTGATTAATGATCTAGTAATGCGATAGGTCATTCGTTGTGTATAATGCTTGATTCATCTTTGTGAACCTTAGAATATAATTACGAGTAGTTGTAGGCTAAACCATCCAAAGCGCCTTAGAGTAGGAGTTTATCATCCTAGTGGGTTTGTAGACGAGACCCTTTGGTAAGTTCAAAGAGTTAGGGAGAAGCATACCTACAACTTTAGACACACAACGCATGACTAGGAATAAGGGCGTGACAACTCAACCATCAATAGGAGATAATTAAGGGGTAATACAAACTAAGTAAACACATCTTTAAACTATCATACGAGCACACATTAATTAGACATAGACTCCCACAACCTTAGTTTAGATAATTAGATAATAGTAGAGTAATCGGTGAAATACCAACCCCCAAATCCAATACCGAGATTCGTACCTTTCCATTTCATAAAATATAAAAGATAAAAATAATCTTCCTCAACCTTAACCTTAGCGTAGTAACTCCTTACTAGCATTCCTATTCCCAGAGAGCGATATCAATACCGTGGCTTACCCTAATTACTACACTACAGCGATTAGGTTCTGGGGTGTTATTTGCTAGGGTGTTATAAAACTTGCTCGAAGAAAGGAAGTTTCCTTGACCCCGACCTCGGACTCGCGATGTGTGTACAGAGCGATCACACAATCAATATCCTCAAGTAGCCATACCACTCTCCTCTCAAGCTATGGAGAAAAGCGACTCTGTCCTAATCCAAATGGTGCATCAATATCCATGTCCTCGTGACCTACGAGCCATCCCGGGCTCTCCTATCTCTAGAATACTAGGACAATCTCCGGACCAGGTGTATCCATATCTGTGTTGTTGCTAACATGTCCGGGACACTCTCGATCGGCATAGGCTACGTAGTTCCTCCTCGGGATCCTCTTGGGATCTTCTTAGGGTCTTCCTCTGAGTAGGAATCGGTAGATCTCGAGAGTCTTTGATGAGGTGGTGACTCGGTGGATGATGGTTTGATGACTCAAGTAGTAGAAGGACCCATGTAGCGGTCTGGGTCATCCGAGAAGCTAGTTCGGGCACAAATGAATCTGCATCTCGATATCGGTACCACCATGATCATGCGGGGTATTAGCCTGCGCGTCAACAAAGCTGATGGAGTGGTGGTAAGGGTAGGTATAGATGGAGTAGGTGTAATGTGGCCTGAATATATGGATTAGTGGCTAAGTGTGCAAGCTGACGGATGGTAGGTGAGTGAGCTAGTAAGATGTCCTCCTGAACATCGTGAGTGAAGGCTGGTGAAGGCATAGTCTGTGACAAGACGGTGCATATGTGTAAGTATGTGAAAAAATATGCTCATGATGAATATGAAATAGTGCATAAGTAAATAGGAAATAAAATATGTAATCCTATTTAAATAAACTCTAAGTAAAATAGCAAGTAAGGCAAGCGGTAATCGGTGATCGTAGTATGATATTTTTGGTGAAAAGTAGTTATAGTTTAGGGTTTATATGTACCTAGTTCTCTATAACCTAGGCTACGATGCTAATCATAACACCCCAAATTTTGTTTAGCGAAGCATACATGTTGTTGAGGCGTTACGGTTGGTGGATCATAACAAGTAATAAAGAGCGAATACATACTCCGTTTAATTTCATAAAACATTTTTAAACATTATCTTACAACATTGTTTAGATAAGCGGGCACATCCATTAGTTTAGTGGTCCCAATGTAAAACATCGTTTCTGTGTAAAAACACTTCTTTAGTACTACTACGACCATTTACCCGCTTCTTGCCTTGCCTTCATGAACATAACTTAAACACACGAGAAAATATGCTAAAAGGTCGATTTAAAAGGCGGTGAGTTCATTGGTTTAAGTTAAAATAGTAAGTTTGGACCATAAGCAAAGTCATATAATCATTACACGAATATAATGATATATAGATGAAAGTCTATTACGTTAGCTCTAAGTTCATGCAACCGATACTCTGACGGTTTACGTATGCTAAAGATGTCATACAATATAGGAGCCCATAGCAAGTGTTTTGTCCTCAACACTTAATTCCGACATGGTACTCGTTTCGCCTTGGCCTAAGCATGGCCAACCGAGCGGAGAGTCACCCTCAATAGATCAATTTATAACATCGCGTTCCCCAATGGAATTGATTGATTCATGAAAAAAAGGGACATAAGGGCTTAGGCTAAACCACGTAATAGTAATCATGTAATAGTTTTGGTCCATAAAAGGTTTTGCATATTTCACCCCAAAATGTATAAAGCAGTTTATCAAGTAAAAGGGGATATGAAAACTCACCTTAGCAAAAGTGCAATCCAAATGTGGGATTAGTGATTATTGTGGGCGGCACCGACACGCGACCTAGATAAGGAGGGCAATGTTTTAGTTCATTGTTTTAAGTATTACGTACTTAAAATGGTTCATTACAATTTACTAACACCGATCGTAAATTTGTAAAATATAGTTTACTAGTAAGCGTGTCAGTGTATATCTTTGTTTATGTTGACATTAATATGGTTTATATGAAAAATAATTATAATATTCCGCTAGTAAGTATATAAATGAGTATATACTTAGTTAAGTTGACACAAAATGGTATTGTCAAAGTTTATATCTAACTGATTTATTTTCTAATTACCTTTAGAAAATGTTTAGGTTAAGTTTGAAAACTTTCAATTTTAATATATAATGAAATGACATTGTGGTCTTTATTTACTTATCATTGTTTGTTCTTAATATATATATATAGTTCTTAATGCGAAATTCACTTGACATACATTTGTTTACATATTGACGTTAAACGTTGACGTAGACATTATTGGTGAAATATGTTTTAATACACTTGTTGTTTACGTCAAGTCATTACACATTTTTCGTTGGATTAAGATCTTTAATGTTAAGACAATATATACGAAATGGAAGGAAAACTATCGGTTACAAGTTTGGTATTATAATTGATCTCTAGTTTATGTTTCACGTTAAAATTTTGTCGCCTCGTTTAAGTTATCGAACGCACCCTAACCACCATGAAATTTGCGACTTGGTGTCGATGGTTCTGGTACCGATATGGGCCGAGGCCCATAAAATAACAGACTCCTTTACTACATAGTTCACTTGTTGAAATGTGGCCCGAACTTGGTGTCTAAGCATTAGTTGGTACTTTGTTGTGCCTAACTTTCTGGGTAAACCATACGGAGAAAAAAAAATAACAAGTGTTTATTTAAAGTGGGTACCAAACGAGGCACTCAAACCGGTATCACGTTGGCGTGCCCCAAGGTATAAAATGTTTTCTAAAAAGTATTACTACGCTTGGTTTAAAGGTTGAGCAACGATTTGACGAAACCATGTGTTTGGTCGAGTACTACTCAACACGGTTCCTTGATGAAAATTAGAGACACAAGAAAATGTTGATAACTATAGTGAGCTTTGGCTCACCCAAAACACAACATTACGCATGATGTTATACATATTTTTGATCAAAAGGTTGGTCTAGTAGACATCAAAGTTCTACTCTTCCAATACTCAAATTAATTTAAATCCGGTTTACTTTATTATCCTACAACTCAAATTTTTGAAAGCCCGACAAGGTGCCATACACAAAATCCTATGTCTAGATTCATCGAAGTCTTAAGGTGTCCAACTCATCGCCAAGTTTCAAAACCACTTGTGATGACAAAGATGATCTCCTCTAACTTAAAATCTATACTTACTTGAAACAACAAGACATTTACCAAGGCTACCTCGATTAAATGTATAGTCAATTCCGACACAAGGTACTAGAGTTTCGTGAAAATTCGAGTATTTACGAGAGTGTCGCAACCAATATTAGTTTTCCGGATTCGACACTTAACATTACTAGTATACTATATCAAACTTGACTTATTTTGTATTTCTTGTTTCATGCATCTCGACAAAACATGATTAACGAAGCAAATAAAACTCAAATCCCAAACAACCAAACTCACAACTTTGACATGGCATCCAAGAACATACACAAATTGACATGACTAAAACATACGACAATTTCATTTATAAAATTTTCCAAGCTTAAAATCATAACAACAACATGAAAACATTACAATAAGAAGATGAGTAACCTCAACTCGAGATTGATGGGTGAGGGACTAGATCTGACCTTGGATTCGAACCAACCAACACTTGAATTAGCTCCAAATACTCAATTGCAAAACCCCAAATCAATTTTAGAAAACCCTAAATTTCACAAACCCTAGTTTTGGGTAAAAGAATAATGAAACTGAGTTTGGGCGTTGTATCTCTACTAGAGATAAGGGAGTACTTTGGGAAGGAGCTTGACCTCTCTCTCTTCTTGGTGTTTGGATTGAGGCAGAATTTGGTTAGCTTCCAAAACTAGACGAATCTTGTATATTGGCTCAAGATAGATTGGTATGAAGATATGTTTTTCTTGAATGATTTTATTTTGATTCCCTTGGATTCGTATGAACCGCTGTGGCAGCGCATCAAGGGTGGATTTGAGAAGCAAAGATTTCATGGATTTGGTATGAGAGGGAATATCATGGAAGAACATGTTGGGTTTTCCTCTGGGAGATTCGCCTAGGTGAATCGTGCAGTTCTAGAGGAAGGGATGAAGATTGATATCTTTTATATCTCGCTTTTGGTGTTTGGTTTTGTCGTGTGTGGAAGAGAAAGACAAAGAGGGTACATCTAATTTTATAAAGTCTTTTCTTGTAAATGTATTGTATGTAAAAATAAAAGTATAATAAGGTAATGTAAGTAAAAGTGAGGTATATGTAATGTATACTTATAATTAATTTGTGTACATGCACTTGGGTTCCACTTGTATTTGAGTCTTATAAAAGTTCATGTTTAAATGTAAGTGTGTTATATACTTTGTGTCTCGCGATGTTACATTGTGACCAAGGTATCGTTGTTTGATAACTTTTTATACATAGTATTTTATTGTTACGTGTCTGAAATATTTTTATCTTTGTTATATTCCATGTCGCGGACATTTGTCATTTGTTTTATCGAGTCCTTATCATAGTGTCGGAACGCGTGTAGTGTCGGCACTGGGGAAAATGAGATAACTTCTCGTCTTACAATTTAATTCATAAGACAAAATGAGATATTCATAAAATGATATGAATGCAAAAGTGATGTGAAAGTCTACAATGTGCGAGTTATCTACTCAAATGATTAGGCAAAGATTATGCATGCTTCATGACTCATGCTTAGTAATAATAACTTACTAATTATCAGTTAAATTTTAGTGAAAATTTACCGTGTGTCACACCAACCCCCAAATCTAAACCCCGAGATTCGTACCTTTCCATTTTCTAAAAAACATAAAAAGATAAAAAATAATCTTCCTCAACCCCAACCTTAGCGTAGTAACTTCTCACTATCATTCCTATTCCCCTAGAGAACGATATCAATACCCGTGGCTTACCCTAATACTACACTACAATGATTAGGTTCATCGCCTGTGGGTGTTGAAAAACTTGCTCGATGAAAAGGAAGTTCCTTTGACCCCGAACGATGCGGTTATGCTATCAAGTTTTTACGCCACGCCTGGTAATAAAATAGCTAGTTAGTAGTCCACCTCGCTTAGGTTTCTTTGCTTGATTCTGCAAGTAAAATTTTTGTCATTTTTAGCTTTCTCAGTAGTCTATCCCCTTCTTCGCGACCTTTGTTCGTAACCCCATCACTTTTCATCATGGAAGGTGATAACCACCCACCATTCATCAACCCACCACCAAATGACCCGCCAAGAGCCCGTACTATTGGTGAATACTAGAGACCAAGCCACCTAGGCTATAGGAACACCATTGAGCTTCCCGACCAAGCCCAAACTATGGTCCTGCGATCCGACACCATCCGGTTGGTGCAAACGGATGTGCATTCCATGGAATTCGTTCAAGATCCTAATCAAGATCTTAAGATTTCTTAAAATTGTCGATTCCATCGACTTTGATGCTACCACTCGGGAGACCACAGCGTCTGCCTCTTCCAATTCTCTACGGACCAAGCTAGTAATCGCTGTAGCGACTTCCCGCCAGCCCATCTCAAGTTGGGATGATCTCACCTCTCGCTTCCTTGCTCAATTTTTCCCACCGGGAGAACCACTAAACTTAGAGAGATATCTTAACGTTTCAACAACTTCAAGGTGAGTCTCTCCACAAAGCATGGACTCGATTCAAGGACCCTCCAGAACTCCCCCATCATGGCATTGATCTTTGGCTTCAAATCCAAATCTTCTATGACCATATCAATTTTATCACTCGACGATCCATTGATCAAGCCGTCGTGGAAGGCTCAATGACTTTAATGCAGAGAAATCTTGGGATATTATAGAAGAGCTTGTCGATCAAAGCTACGAAGATTGAATGAATCTCCGAAACCCCGTTAACGTGGTAAATGCCATATCAAATCCTCTTGAATCTTCCGACATCACCGAGGAGCGATGAGTGCTATTGAGAGAAGGATTGATTATCTTATGGAAAGGCATAAAAGAACCCCGCACAAATCCTCGAGAAGCGCCAATTCCGCCAATTCCACCAACCACCCAACACCTTTTCGAATCCCCAAGTCGTGAGCAAACCCCACTCCGGAAGGCGCTCGCCTACTTCCCAATACCACTCTCACCCGCTTTAAGGAACAAATGAGGAGTACATGGCAGCTCATATGAGAGATTAGCCAAATTTGAAAAGGAGGTTTATAGGAAGAGAGAAATGCAAGCAAATGACAGATGATGAACCGTAAAAGAATATACCAAAACAAAAGTCCCAAAAGGTACTAGTAAGAAGCAATGATTGTCCTCCCACTGCTTGTTAACGCCATTTCCATTATGCCATAGGATGGAAAGGTTGAGTGAGAAACCGAGGAAAGCAAGAGGAGGAGTCCGAACCTAATTATGAGCCCGAGACCATTGAGTACTACATTAGCACGAAATTACAGTAAAACCATTGCAAACCAAGTAAACAACTTTAGGTACAATGAGGTTCTTAGGAAGCCCTTGAAGGAAAAATAATGTAAGAAGAGTATGGCCACACGCCTATGGGACCTCTGTATGAGTTGGTTCTAAAAACCAATAACAAAAAACGAGACACCACGTGGAACTTTGTGATACCATGTAGCATAGGTGATATTGATAATATAAATGCCTTAGCTGATCAGGGGACTGATGTGAACATAATGCCATTATCAATCTATAATAAGTTAACTAAGGAGAAGCCAGCCAAGACCGATCTTAGACTTTTCTTAGCTAATAACACCTACGTTTACCCCATAGGAATCGCGGTGGATATTCTAATAGAAGTGGCTAATATCGTTTATCCGGTGGATTTCGTGATCATAGATGTTGAGGAAGATAGAAATATGCCACTCATTATTGGGACACCATTTCTGGCCACCGCCAAGGAAACCATCAAATGCGGGGAGGGCATCATGATACTTAAAAGCGGGAAAGGGTACGCTAGGATACCCATAATTCCAAGGTATCATCTTAAGATCATGGAGATGATTACGGTGGAAATCCACAAGCCCTCAGCAATATAGTTGAGAAGAAATGAATGATCGGGAAAAGGGCTTAGGATTTTATGGTTCATGGATTGCATGAAACGCATGGAAGGCCGATAAGAAGTTAGGAAATAATCCCACTCGATACCAAAGGCACAAAGGAACCCTAAGGAATTTCTAAAGGGAGAAAAGTATCAGACAAATCACTTGATAAGGGCATTACAGTAGAAACAAACCAAGTGGTTTGGGCCTTTACGATGAAGTGGAACAAATCTAAAGGATAAAACCGTCACCATAATAGACGACGCTGGCAAGGAATCCACGGTAGCATACAACATCTACGCCTTTCGACAAAGGGAAAGCGACGAAGAAGATGACGAAATGAAGTCACGAAGAGCACCACTCACGAGTCTAGCTACAAGACTCATAAATAAAGAAAAGCGCCTGGGAGGCAACCCATGCTTAATTTTTGCTTGTTAGTGTCATATATCTTTTAGTGATTGCTTATTCTCATGGTTAAATTTGCAAAATGCTTTATTTTGTTTTAATCTCGCCTTAATTGCATATAAAGGTATTTTACATAAAGGATAAGTGTAGGAGGATTACACACGTTTTCAAAAGAAAAGTAAATATGAGAATAACAATTAATTAAAATATATATATGTGTGTTTGTTAGAGTCAAATGCTTGTATCGATTCATAATGGATGTTTTATAGAACCTTTCCATTCTAAAGATGTAAATTTTCCAATTTTTCCAAAAATCGCACCGCTTTTTGTCGGATAACCGACGGCGTCAGATTGCAACCGACCGCCGTGAAGGAGTAAAACATCGATTACTTTTTTCTCATTTTCCGAGCTACTTATAAACTTTTGGAATTTTCTGTGTCTTAATTTTCTAGAAATTGTAAACATCCATTCCACAAGCATTATATCCTAGTTTAGTCGAGTCTTATATATATTATTACCGCCGGCTTTATGCGAAGGTTTCGCTTGTTTTTCAAGTGTGTAGGTTTAATTTATCAAGAAGAAGTTACATAAGATTCGAAGGAGCTTTTCACGCACACATTCTTTTGGAAAGGATTTAACCACTACTTCACACACGGATCCTACCAAGCTAATCAAGGAGTATTAGTTTCTTCGCTTCTCATTACCTTCTATTATCATAACTTTGATATTTGGGAACATTGGGACAATGTTCAGTTTAAGTGTAGGAGGAAAATAAAACGGTGTTAGGAATTAGAAATTCGTGTATTAAAGATTCGGTCACCTCAAGTATATGTAATCGTTAGAAAGCTCGAGTCGTAGTTCTTTATGTTAAGTAGTATTTAGTTAAGTAACACCGTGAAGGACGGACGGGTCTTTACCCATCGTATGCCCGATCCACATCCCGTTGTGTGGCGCTTATTGTAAGATTATAAATACTCTCTACCTTCCAAGGTAGAGTTGGAGCTCATAATAAGAATTTTCTTTCTCTCACTAAAGTTCTCTAAACCTCTAACTTTCTCTCTAGAATTCCACTTATACGCCCACTTTGTGTTATGGTTTGATGTGTATGTGAACCAATATCCTACAATTGGTATCGAGCCATGGTTAGATCATATCTTACATATCTTTGGATTTCTAGTGGTTTTAGGTGGTTTTGAGTTTGAAAAGTTTAGTGGTTTTTGCATCATTTGTTTGATTTCTAGTGTTAAAGTTTGATTTTGGTAGTACTTTTGTGTTTAGAATCATCTCAAGTGTTTAGGTTTTGATTTTGAAGGTTTGAATCATAATGGTTGGGTTATTTTTGGATTGAAAAGTGGTGTTTATGTGTTTTCATGCTAGCGACTTGAGCCACGGAAAAGTTTTCTTGGTAGCGACTTGCTTTACAATTTGGTAGCGAGTTGTTGTTTAACGCCTTAGCGAGTTGAGCTAGCGACTTGTCTATTGAGACAAGTCACAAAAAGCACAGCTTAGTGGATTCCCACCACGAGTAGCGACTTGGTTTAAGTTAGCGACTTGTACTTTATATTGTTAGCGACTGGTGTTAGCGAGTTGGTACCTAGCGAGTTGCTATTTAGCGACTTGAATATTTAGCGACTTGGTGGTTAGCTTAATGTCGCCAAAATTTTGTTAGCGACTTGGATTGTAGCGAGTTGTTATATAACCACTTGGAACTTTAGCGACTTAGCACTTTGCGACTTGGTTCCACGCTTTCCTAGCGACTTGAGTGATTTCCTTTAAATACGGTTTCTCTTGATTCAAGTAAAACTCGTGAAAGAATCTATTTCCGGCTTAATCATAGAGTTATAAAACCCGCTTTATTTGTCATCATGTCTACCAACGCTCCTACAATCATCTCCATCGTTCATCGAGGATGTTCAAGCGGTGGTTCGGATACTCGCCCACCCATGCTCGATAGAACTGACTACGACTCTTGGGCTCAACGAATCGATTGTAATTGCCTTGAAAGGAAAATGGAGTCAACATTCTCAAATCCATTGATGAAGGACCATATCGGGTCGAGATGACTAGAGACTTAATTGATACAATCAAGATGGAACAATGATCTATGTGTGGAAAACTAGAAGGGGTTGAATAGTTTTACCAATTAAAACTTCCTTTAAACTATTTAGATCGACTTATGTCAATCTATTTGGTTGTGTGTGTTGGATGTTGATAAACAAGCATATAAAGATATGTAATGAAAAGATAAGAGTAAGAAGCACAAAACCACAACGCGAGTATTTATAGTGGTTCGGCACAAGGACACCTTCCTTGCCTATTCCACCCCCGAGTCACCTACTCGAGAGTTCATAAACACTACACCAATCTCCTTATGGCGAGAAGCCTTCACAACGCCGCTAACCTTTTTCCGTACAAAGCTAAATACCGAGTTCTTTCACACCAAGGCGAACCACACCTACACAACGTCACCTACCCTTTATACTTGCTAGGCTAACCACCGAAGTTCTTTTCATACCTTAGGTGAACTACACCTTCACAATGTCGCCTACCCTTTATTAGGTACTAGGCTAAGCACCTAGTTCCATTGCAATGGAGGAACTACTACCGCACTACACCAACGACTAATCCAAAGGAGATCTACTCCTTTACAACATCATCAAGGACATCAATATCCTTGGATCTAATGTTATTCTATCTAGTACATCAAACACACTATATCGAATGTACATCTAAGGCACCTTCACTAATGCCTTTGACTAGATCTACAAGACACCTTTCACTAATGTCTTGTGTCTTCACTTTGAAGCACCTTTCACTAATGCTTCAAGTCTTAACTTCTAAGCACCTTTCACTAATGCTTCTTGTCTTGACTTCTAAGCACCTTCACAAGTGCTTATCCTATAGGCGATAGATACCCTTCACTAATATCTTCATCTTGACACTGAGACATCTTTCACTAATGTCTTCAACACTCACTTCTTTGAAGAAAGAAAGAGACCATCAAAGTGGACTTCAATAGTCTTGATGATGAGGAAGCATGGCAACTCATGGACTTGACTTTGCTCGACTTCAAAGATGGTGATCTTGCCTTTAAGAGAAACCTAAAAGATCACACAAAGACAAAATACAAACATAGATCTCTTGGATCTAAGGTTAGTGAGATTTAACTCTGGGAGAAGTATGTTGAGAGGGTGAGATATAATGAAGAAATGGCTCACTATTTATAGAGGAAAATCCTTATCGTTTCCCTGATCCCACGGATCCCTCATCACACAATTCTCAATTTCCGGTCATTTCTTAAACTCAATATTCATCATATTAGTTCATGCATGATTTTCATTTCACGATAAACGATAATTTCATATTAAATAAACGCTATCGCGTAATTAATTATTTTGAACATTTGACCCGATACTTCCAAAATTATTCCGATATATTTTTATACTCATATTAAGATGATAAAATATTATTATTAGTTTACCCGTGTTTTATATTTATTTAGTATATAAATTGTTATATTTACATAATTACGACGGTTTTCTTAAATATTACACGATAATTATTATTTCACTCAATTTTTGCAAGTAAAGTATTTTATAATTTTTATGACTTCAATACACTTTATTTTGATCAATTAAAATTTAATTCTATTTAATGCTACCCTAAATGCTAAAATATGTATACAAGTTGCTCACTATCTTTAATAAACATCACATTTACTTACACATTACTACTTAAAAAAATAAATAAATAAACTAGTCAAACCATCAACTCTCCTCAAATTGTGGATCTTGTCTACAAATTTATGATATTATACTCAAACAATAATTCCTACTACACATACACACAAAATTCAAAGTGTGAAAAGATTTTCCTCTTCTTCCTTTTCTCTTTGTGACCGCCACCATAAGAAGACCAAGAGGAATCCATAAAATTTTGCTAGTCAAGTTTTATACACTCTAGTATCACTCTTGTTAAGGTTTTGTAATATAAACCTCAAGTGATTAGGAAAACCTTTTGTCCATAAACCTCATCATATCACTAGTAAGCATTCATAATCATATTTTTATTTCATATTCATTTTATGGTCATATCATTTTATTTGAGAAACATGCAAGCCTCATGATGTTTATACCATTTTAAAGGTTTTTAAGGTTTTATGTGCTAAATATATATAATCCATCCTATAATTACTCCTTGTTATATTTTAGTTTTGGTGATGTCTAGGAACCCATGACACCCTAAGAAGGTGTATGGTAGGATTAGAATAGTCGAGTTGTTTTGAATGGGTTAGAATAGGTTTGGCGAGAAAAACTCATTTCGACACGCTTTTGAAAAGGGTCTGTCCTTAAAATTTATTTCTGGAAAATCCGACAGTAGGTTAAAATATTTGGCCTAGATATTTAGAAAATATACTTTAAAACGAAACCGTGGCCGCTTGAACGGATAAAAACGGAGTTATAACGAAGAAGTTATGAATTTTTCAATTTGGCGACGAAAAATATAAATTTCTGGAAAATTCAGCATATAAATGTCACTTTTTACGAGTCAAAAATGAGGTTTAAGCGTTATGAAATGTGTCGACTTATCGAAAATATATTAGTATACTTTGACACGAAGCTAAGGGTATAGAAAACGTAGAAAACGGACTTGTAACGAGTAAATTACACGCGATAAACAAAGTTGCCGTAACTTTATTCTATTAGCAACATTAATATATTTTCTATTAAACATATACTACGGCAACTAGGGGCCATGTTGAGGGTCGTTTTAACATTGATAGGATACTCTTTATAAAAGATGTCTTCTAATAAAATCAAGTTCGCCAACCATATTTTCCAAAATATCCAACCGCTCGTCAAGCGGAGTTGTAATGAATAAAATATAGTCGCTCAAACTTTGCCGAAAACCCATCCTTAAACTATATTTTGGACTAAAAGTACCATACTTAACCTCTAATTTTCTTTATGTACGAGACCTCTAGGACGAAAACTTAAATGCTAAAACTTTGAGATTATCATACGAGCTTCCCAAAACCGTTGAGTTTATTTCCTAACACTCGATGTGCACCATTTTACGACTAGCTTTCCGAGGCCATATAGTCACTTTCATGACTTGTCAAATTATATTATTTTGCGACGAAAAGTTATATTCTCTTAATAAATCACTAAATGACTATCGTAGGATATTGTTTCGACGTAAATACTTGTAAGGTAATTTACAATTTATCAAGACGTTAAAAGATTATATTTTCGACGAGAAGTATTGTTTTCAAAAATACATAAGTGGTATAAATATCATCCGAATTGCGTGCACGACATTGTTTCATGACTTATATTAGAGCATATCATTCATTATAGGTCGCGGTTAGAGTGTTGAGTCTCATTTCGTGCATCCACTTGTCATCATAACTATTGCATCAAGTGAGTAATCACATCCCCTTTTACCGTTTTACTATATTTTGGGGTGAATGCATGAACCATACTTGAATTAAATTGATTCTTACTTTTGTGAACTCTTTTGACTAGAACTTGTGAACTCAAATCAAATCCTTGAACTTAATTACAATTTATGACTTGTTGGAATTTATTGAACCGTACATGTTATGACCTTGACCTAAAGTCTCCTATGTTCTATAAAGAGCATCACTATAAAGTCTCCTATGTTCGAGCATCACTATAAAGTCTCCTACGTATATCTTTGGGAAGAGGTATATCTTTGGGAAGAGGCACCAAGATATCTTTGGGAAGAGGCAAGATATCTTTGGGAAGAGGCACCCAACATAACTTTGGGTAGTGGCACCAAAGATAATTTGGTTTCATCAGAGCATCCCCGAATTATTATATACGTGGTACTATATTATGGACTATTATGACCATTTATATTTGACTACTTGACGCGCTATATTTTGTGCAATGGGTTGTGTACACACAGTTGCAAGTTTTGTATGGGCGGAACTTGAACCGAGTGGATATACAATTCCTTTGCTTTGTGGACTATTTCCGATAACCGAAACCTTGGACTCTTTCATACGAGTTTTCTTATTTTACTAAACATGTTTACTCACCAACTATTTTCATAGTTGACTGCGTTTTCTCTCATGCATTTCGGTGATCGTTAGTAAGCTTTTTCTACGTGTCTTGTATAATGAAGTTTTCACTTGTCACTACAAATCGTTATGTAATAGAACGAAATATTTTGGAATCTAAACTTTGTAATATATTTGCCGATGACGGCTAAACCGGTATTGTAATGGTGTACTCTTTCTTTAAATATTAACGTTGGTATGTTCTATTATCTTGTGCTTATGTTCCTCCGTTACACCTCGTGTTTCGCCTCCCGTGAGGTGTGATGATTGGTATCGAGACAAGGTTATAGAGATTGCCGATTTTTCAAAAATAAAAATCACAACTATAACCGGAATTATTTTTTATTAAACATTGAACATCATCCGAGTCATCTAGTCTATCGTTGCATCGTTAATCATAAATTATACATAGCCCGATCAACTATGTCTAATTTATGAAGAACCATGCAATGATAAGAGTGGTAGTTTTAAATCATGTTTAGTCGAGTCTTTAGAGTCTCGTCACCTGAAGTTGCATTGGTCGGTGGGTATGCATAGCATGTTTTTACGCTCACGTCTACATTACCGTACCTTGTTTATATCTCTCTTTCCACCTTTCGACTTGTTAGACATAGCATGTCTCTGTTCCGTCATATTTCGATTACTATAACACATTACCACCGTTCTACACCTCATCCGACTTCGCTCGAATGTCGTTTACTCAACCCGATGTTTTGGTCCATCAGGATCATGGCGCAAGAAACACACGCCGGGAGGTAGCAACAACGGCAACCCAAACAACAATGACAATCCAAACAACAACGTGCTTTGGAATAGCGGATCTACTCACTCAAATTATAACACATCTCGATGCTAGACGAACCAACGCCGGAGAAGGTACTTCAAACGCCGGTCAAGGATGCAACTACAAAACTTTCATGACATGCAAGCCAATGGAATTTCATGGTACCGAGGTGCCATTGAATCGCTAACCCGGTTCGAGAATGTTGAGTCGAAACTTAGTATCACGAAATGTATTGAAGGAAACAAGGTTGAGTTCTCTTGGTCTACTACGGTGGTCGAGCATTGACACGGTGGAACAACCAACCGCAGACTAGAGGAAGAGGGTCGCAAATGCGTTATCTTGGGAAACATTTAAGAAACTACTAACCGATGAGTACCGCAGAAAAGATGAAGTGCGAAGCTAGAAGCGGAATTTTGGAATCACTGATGGTTGGAGTAGAAGTCGACAAGTACACGATCCGCTTCCACGAGTTAACTAGGATGGTTCCTCACATGGTTTCCACCGTGGAGAAGTTGATTGACCGATATATATGGGGATTGATATCGGAAATTAGGAGGACGTCACCTCATCAAACCCAACCACTGCAAGTCGTGGGTATGGCGATCGCTTGACAAATGATGTGATCAGTGCGGAGAACTAACAAAAGCAAACGACAATGGACGAAAGCGGCGGGAGGATCACCAGGAAGCCGAGACCGAATCGGCAAAACAAGAGGCGCCGAATAACCCGAACTATGGGCGACCACCAGAGCGCAAAGGATATACAGTCCACATCCTTTGTGTACTCAATGTAATTATCATCACTCAGAGACCGCCGAAGGTGCGACAAATGTGGATGACGGCCACTTCGCGAAATTGCTCAAACAGCTCGAAATCAAGGACGAGAGAAAAGCATGTTACGAGTGTGGAAGTCTAGATCACCTTCGCAATACCGTCCAAAGTCGAAAAGAACTTCCAATCAAGGAGGTAATCGTCCAAACTGGCATTGGCAATGGAAGGCCCACAAGATCGTAACATTGAAATTCCCCCGCACGTGGTCGAGCATTCTATCTGGGTACCGAGGAAGCCCGCAACGCGTAACGGGTACATTCTTTCGAACAACTACCTTATTTCTGTACGACATGATTTTGAGTGCATAACTTCCTTCCAATTTTTACCACGTTCACGACATTGATTAATTTGAGACCTATCGATATTGACCTTAGTTGTTATATATTTTGTTGATTTGATTTGATTTGTGTAAGCAAATCCAATATCGAGCGAATCTTTCAAAAGACTTCATTCAAAAGACTTGTTTCCTAGCTTGATCTAGTGACAGTTCTTGTTTGATGAGTTGCGAAAGTCAAGCTAAGAAACAAGTTTACTCAAGTCACTACCTAAAGGTCTTTTGAGAGCTACGTTTGTGTAATCACGGGCATGTAATTAGTTGGATGAGGAACCCTTATGCATGAGCATTGACATGATCATTTAGACTATTCGTACGAGCATGAACTTTTAGAACTCTTGTCGAGGTTCGGACCATAGTATCGTTAATCGAATCACGAGGACGTGATTCCGCTGACATGGGAAGAATGTCACAATTCCCAATTTCCGGTCATTTCTTAAACTCAATATTCATCATATTAGTTCATGCATGATTTTTCATTTCACGATAAACGCATAATTTCATATTAAATAAACGCTATCGCGTAATTAATTATTTTGAACATTTGACCCGATACTTCCAAAATTATTCGATATATTTTATACTCATATTAAGATGATAAAATATTATTATTAGTTTACCGGTGTTTTATATTTATTTCGTATATAAATTGTTATATTTACATAATTACGACGGTTTTCTTAAATATTACACGATAATTATTATTTCACTCAATTTTTGCAAGTAAAGTATTTTTATAATTTTTATGACTTCAATACACTTTATTTTGATCAATTAAAATTTAATTCTATTTAATGCTACCCTAAATGCTAAAATATGTATACAAGTTACTCACTATCTTTAATAAACATCACATTTACTTACACATTACTACTTAAAAAAAAAAATAAAATAAAAATAAACTAGTCAAACCATCAACTCTCCTCAAATTGTGGATCTTGTCTACAAATTTATGATATTATACTCAAACAATAATTCCTACTACACATACACACAAAAATTCAAAGTGTGAAAAAGATTTTCCTCTTCTTCCTTTCTCTCTTTGTGACCGGCCACCATAAGAAGACCAAGAGGAATCCATAAAAATTTTGCTAGTCAAGTTTTATACACTCTAGTATCACTCTTATTAAGGTTTTGTAATATAAACCTCAAGTGATTAGGAAAAACCTTTTGTCCATAAACCTCATCATATCACTAGTAAGCATTCCTAATCATATTTTTATTTCATATTCATTTTTATGGTCATATCATTTTATTTGAGAAACATGCAAGCCTCATGATGTTTATACCATTTTTAAAGGTTTTTTAAGGTTTTTATGTGCTAAATATATATAATCCATCCTATAATTACTCCTTGTTATATTTTAGTTTTGGTGATGTCTAGGAACCCATGACACCCTAAGAAGGTGTATGGTAGGATTAGAATAGCTTCGGAGTTGTTTTGAATGGGTTAGAATAGGTTTGGCGCGAGAAAAACTCATTTCGACACGTTTTGAAAAGGGTCTGTCCTTAAAATTGATTTCTGGAAAATCCGACAGTAGGTTAAAATATTTGGCCTAGATATTTAGAAAATATACTTTAAAACGAAACCGTGGCCGCTTGAACGGATAAAACGGAGTTATAACGAAGAAGTTATGAATTTTTCAATTTGGCGATTTAAAAATATAAATTTCGGAAAATTCAGCATATAAATGTCACTTTTACGAGTCAAAATGAGGTTTAAGCGTTATGAAATGTGTCGAATTATCGAAAATATATTAGTATACTTTGACACGAAGCTAAGGGTATAGAAAACGGACTTGTAACGAGTAAATTATACGCGATAAACAAAGTTGCCGTAACTTTATTCTATTAGCAACATTAATATATTTTCTATTAAACATATACTACGGCAACTAGGGGCCATGTTGAGGTCGTTTTAACATTGATAGGATACTCTTTATAAAAGATGTCTTCTAATAAAATCAAGTTCGCCAACCATATTTTCCAAAATATCCAACCGTTCGTCAGCGGAGTTGTAATGAATAAAATATAGTCACTCAAACTTTGCCGAAAACCCATCCTTAAACTATATTTTGGACTAAAAGTACCATACTTAACCTCTAATTTTCTTTATGTACGAGACCTCTAGGACGAAAACTTAAATGCTAAAACTTTGAGATTATCATACGAGCTTCCCAAAACCGTTGAGTTTATTTCCTAACACTCGATGTGCACCATTTTACGACTAGCTTTCCGAGGCCATATAGTCACTTTCATGACTTGTCAAATTATATTATTTTGCATTTAAAAGTTATATTCTCTTAATAAATCACTAAATGACTATCGAGGATATTGTTTTGACGTAAATACTTGTAAGGTAATTTACAATTTATCAAGACGTTAAATGATTATATTTTCGACGAGAAGTATTGTTTTCAAAAATACATAAGTGGTATAAATATCATCCGAATTGCGTGCACGACATTGTTTCATGACTTATATTAGAGCATATCATTCATTATAGGTCATGGTTAGAGTGTTGAGTCTCATTTCGTGCAACCACTTTGTCATCATAACTATTGCAACAAGTGAGTAATCACATCCCCTTTTACCGCTTTTACTATATTTTGGGGTGAATGCATGAACCATACTTGAATTAAATTGATTCTTACTTTTGTGAACTCTTTTGACTAGAACATGTGAACTCAAATCAAATCCTTGAACTTAATTACAATTTATGACTTGTTGGAATTTATTGAACCGTACATGTTATGACCTTGACCTAAAGTCTCCTATGTTCGAGCATCACTATAAAGTCTCCTATGTTCGAGCATCACTATAAAGTCTCCTACGTTCGAGTATATCTTTGGGAAGAGGCACCCAGATATCTTTGGGAAGAGGCACCCAAGATATCTTTGGGAAGAGGCACCCAAGATATCTTTTGAGAAGAGGCACCCAACATAACTTTGGGTAGTGGCACCCAAGATAATTTGGTTTCATCGGGAGCATCCCCGAATTATTATATACGTGGTACTATATTATGGACTATTATGACCATTTATATTTGACTACTTGACGCTATATTTTGTGCAATGGGTTGTGTACACACAGTTGCAAGTTTTGTATGGGCGGAACTTGAACCGAGTGGATATACAATTCCTTTGCTTTGTGGACTATTTCCGATAACCGAAACCTTGGACTCTTTCATACGAGTTTTCTTATTTTACTAAACATGTTTACTCACCAACTATTTTCATAGTTGACCCGTTTTTCTCTCATGCATTTCGTGTGATCGTTAGTAAGCTTTTTCTACCGTGTCTTGCATAATGAAGTTTTCACTTGTCACTACAAATCGTTATGTAATAGAACCAAATATTTTGGAATCTAAACTTTGTAATATATTTGCCGATGACTGACTAAACCGGTATTGTAATGGTGTACTCTTTCTTTTAAATATTAACGTTGGTATGTTCTATTATCTTGTGCTTATGTTCCCTTCCGTTACACCTCGTGTTTCCGCCTCCGGCGAGGGTGTGACACCTACCACAAGGGATCCGGCTAGCACAAAGCTAGGGATCCGTGGTCCGCTCCTCTTTGCCCATGGGTATTTTTGGTTATGGGTCATGGGTCATGGGTTATGGGTTGATCCATGGTTTTCTTTCTAGATATAATGTATCTTAAGGATACAATGAACTTGGTTAAGTGGTATATATAAAACCATGGGTCAAAAACCATTTGCTAGTATTTACCCATTTAGTATATACTTGTATTTACCCAATTTAGCATACACTTAGTTTTTACCCATTTTAGTATACTTAGTTTAAGTATATGTTTAACCCAATATGTAAACACTAGTTGTTGTACATATGTATCTAAATCATAAAATCACTTATACTTGTTTTAGTGTTTTATGTGAAAGCGTAAGTGTGTTATAAAACTATTAGTTCAAACCATTTACGTATTTTATTTCTTTCCTTAAAATGATCTTACTTTTGTTATCGACAAAACATTAGAAGATCGTAAAATATAAATAAACGTTTTTACGGCTTATTTGTATTAACATTCTCCCCCTTTTTGTTGATGACAAAACTTAAGATTATTTTAAGGAAAAGCTAAGATTCGTAAAAGTTTGAATTTGTAGTTTTTACTTTCTTCTCCCCCTTTTTGTCGAAACAAAAGTGTTTGAAAGAAAGCAACACATTGTTTTTAAGAAAAACATGTGAAAGGAAAGAAAAAATAGAGAGAAAGTAACGGAAAGGATCTCGTCGTTACTCCCCTCGACGAGTCCATCCCTAAGTAAGGCGTCAAGAAACTAATTCTAATCTAGTTCATTTGCAACTAACTTATGCAAAATATTACGTCTATGTGACGGGTGTACTCCCCTAGATGATTGCAATATTTGCAACGGAAGTCATGAAATTTAAATCAAAGGTTGCAAGTAATTTTGCAACGTATTGTTTTACGAAGCTCCCCTAGCTTTAGGATGTCAAATTCTTTATGTGTTAATTGAATAATCGCAAACAAGGGTTAGAAAACAAGTATAATTCACAATTTCTGCAAATGTGATTTAAGTTAGAAAACAAAACTTTTCGACTTCACGGATCCCACGGTTCCCTCCTAGTAGGGATCCGCTCAGTAATCTTGAGGATCCGTCGGTGATGACTAAAATCGCAAAGGTGATATAACACGTAATATTATCACATAAATGAGATATGAATACATATTCTCGGAAAAATAACAAGTAGCATGTAATTCCATTTAATAAAACAAGAGTTATGATATACATGACTCTAAAAATAAGAAAATAGACAATACATGACTAGGAATTTCTAGACTATCTAACGCTTGATGCTAGGACACCACTAAATTCTTCTAGCTCAAGTTTTGTTTAGGTTTGATCTCGTCGAAATGTTCGAGGAGATGATAGAACATGAAACGTTGGTCTTCTCGTACTTCATGTATCAAACTTTCAACATGTTGACAATGATAGCAATCTTTGTCATGGCTAGGTAGTGGTGGTGGAGGAAATAAAATGGCTTGATGCGAAGGATCAATTGAAGCGGCTTGGGGCTTCAAACGATGGAGGGATTGGTGGAGGTGCATTTGAGAATGGATCACCAAGAATGATGGTGGTGGTAAGGCGTCAACTTCCATATGGTCGGGTGGTTGACTTTGATGATTTCTCATAATCCATATAGGATTATATGATGGAGACAGCGAAAAGGAAGCCGGAGCAAGTGTTGACTCAACACCTTGATTTTGAACCATTATTCCTCCTAATGAGGAGAATGTTGTCGTGAAAGCGGGTGAGACGGTCTAGAGGCAAGTCCTCTAAATTGTAGAGGTGTGGTGATGATAGTGGTGAAGTAAATGAAATATTTCTAGGAACCAATGGTGATGGTTTAGTGGAGATGATATTGTTTGGTCTAGGAGGTATGGTGGTGTTAGGCAAAGGTAGTTTTGTGGGTACTATCCTTTTAGGAATTGGTTTGATTGGATGATGAAGGATTCTCTCATTTGTTGGTTTGACGGGAGATAATTCGGTTGAGGAAATTTCGTGTATAACACGAACCTTTTTCATGGGTGGTTCTTTGTTGGATAAGTTACTACTTGGGTTTTTTCTCATGATGAAATTATTTCAAGGGCTGAAAGTTAGAGTGAGAGTGATGACTATGGAGGTCCTAATAAGGTGGTTTATAAACTAAGAGATTTGGCAAGTGCATTTAAGCCACTAGGATTCATTGGAGTGTGATGATTGACATGCACAAGAGTCAACTTCAAAAGTTGGACTGATCTAGGAACTCATTTAAGATGAGATGGAGTGTTTGAGTTAGGAAAATAAGTTGAAATAATTGTTTTAGCAAGATTTGACCTATACTGTCATCCGGATCTCACGGTTCCTTTCTCGAGAGGATCCGTCTAGGCTAATCCTAGGGATCCGCTATCGTGACTATAAAAGAATGGAAATGATGTTTCTAAAATCTAAGACCTATAACATCTTGAGTGTTTCAGTCTTCCTAAGTGTCTTAAATGGAGGGTGCTTAAGTACTTGAAGGTGGTGAGTGATGTAGCTAATGATTGTCTTTATGGAAGGATTTGGAACTTTCATGAGTACCAATGAATGAGCAAGGATGACACTAAAGAAGAGAGTGTCAATTGAAGCTAAATGATCCTAGAGATGAGGTTGTGACTTAGGATTGTGTTTTAGAAAATATCCTAATGGTTTTGAGATAGGAAAACTAGGATTTGATCAATTTTGAGGTGAGATTGATTTATGATCAATTTTGTCATAATCGAAGGATTTCTAACCTAGATGTGAGGGATCATGTAAAAAATGAAGTGTGAGTTTTGAGAGCGGAAGAGTGATGGATTAAAACAAAGTGATAAATCTATGAATATCTTAGAGTGTGTTCTATGTGAGTTGGAATGAGTAGGAAAGATCAACCTGTCTTGATAAAGTCTTAATCTACCTTAAGACACTATGTTTAGCTTAGTATGAGGTGTTCTAAGGATGTGTTTGACATACAATGCTTGCAATTACATTTTCTGCTTGCGGATCCCACGGTTCCCTAGATGTAGGGATCCGTTTAGTACAACATTTGGGATCCGTCTATCTGCTAGACAGAACCTTTACTAAAGGTATGCAATGATCTTGAAAATGCATTATATTCCAAGTTTTGTTTGAAGGAGTTCTAAAACTAGGATATCAAATGTAAGATGTTTTATTTCATGAAAGAAAGAGGATTACATTGATAAACAATGAGTAGAGTAGAATTGATCCTATTTGACTATTCTAGGTTCCTTGAGCGTCTTCGCTAGGAGGATCATTATGTGATTGATGGGTATTGGTGGAATCTAGAATGAAGAAAGTCTTCATGAGAGATATGTTTAGCGGTTCCATCATCTTGTTCAAGTACGCACAACGGACTTTGAAATTGAGGATGGAAGTGCATAACATTGTGATAGAGGCGTGTCAAGAACATTCCATAAGGGATGAGTTTTCTCTTGGAGCCTTGAAGATTTGCAATTCGCCTTAAGAAGTAGGCGAGATTGTATGGTTGTTGTGTTAGCAAACAAGACAACATGTGAGCACAACAAGCGGGAAGAATATCTCGATTTCCTAAGACTCCAAACATTTTCACGTAGAATGAGAGCAAGAGGCTTGTACTCTTCTCGGATATCCGTGTATGGATAATGTTTGGATTGGAGTAATATGGTCGAGGTTTGCATATCATGCGCGTTAAATCTTCCGGAGAGGTATGTGTGAACAATATGGACTATTTTCTTCACGAAAGTTGAAGAGAGAATCAAGATACCAATCTTGGTGAAGGCACTTTGTCCATGATTTGGAATCCGGAGAGTGTGAGCAAAATGCCCAATGGTTAGAGTGAACTTTTGGTTTTGATGTAAAACCAAAGAGATGAGAGCGATCCTCGTTACTAACGAGTTCGACTTGACGGAAGAATTCCATTATGAACCTTGGACATATCTTTCGTTGATTTCAAGAAGACATTCTAGTCCTATGGCTCGGAAGGAGGTATTGATACCTTCTTGAATTGTAGAAGGTGTCACAACACGTCCTTCATGGAAGTGACGGTTTTGAGATTATTGAACCCACGGACATGATTGCGGTGTGTTGGGCTCAAGGAGATGTTCGGTGTAGACGCTAGTGAGTGAAAAATCAAACTCGTATTCATGCGTCATAGTTGAACCTATAATAGTGATGGGTTAATAGGAGGTGATGTTTATGGTAAACCTATAATAATCTAACGTTTTTACTAGATTTTATTAACAATGGTATTTAACACTTAATTAACTCATGGTTTTGAAATTCTAGTGGATTATTACTTTTAGAAAGATAGTGGTTTTAATCTTGCATGAAAACTGTTTTCGAAGAGGACGGATCCCACGGTTCCTTTACAAAGGGATCCGCTAGTATATCTTCCGGGATCCGTGGATCAGTAATATGAACATAGATTTGATAAAAGGTTTCTGCTTTTATACCACGAGATATGTTTTATCCTACATTTTATTTTAGCATGCATACATGATCTCTAATGTATCACAAAATATAAAACATATAAATCAAAGGAATGATAAACACATAATAGTAACCTAGATAAACTAGATTAATAATATTGCATTTCAATACTAAGGATGATACAAAAGATTGGGTATATGACCCCAATATAGATTAACAACACAAAGTAAATGTCTCCGTATGTGAACTTCATCATAGGGAACACAAATGCGATGAGTGTTAGGGCGATGAGCACGAGTGCGATGTAAACCATGTTGATGACGGATCTTCTTGGTTTCGGATGAGATGGAGTGAGGAGGAAGATGAAGTTTTTAAATGAGAGGGAACTTTTTAAATTGGAAAATTTTAAAAAGTGAGGATTGAATAAAGTGGGTGTCTAGTGGGATTATTAATAGGGAGGGAGGAATATTGAAATTTGTGTTTTTGTTTTATTATAGGATTAAAAGAAATAAAACATATACTATGACTATAGACGAAAAATGTAACACGTATGAGAGAAAAAGGCTTCCTAACGAAGCTTCATGTAGATCATGTGTAAACACAAAAATCTACTCAAATAAATACCTAACACATAACACTTATTTACTAAACTAATATCATTCAGATATAAGTGGAAAGTCATACCTCGAGTGCACTTAGGAATGTCTTTACAAATGACAGATGTCACTTAAACGATTCCCGCTCCTTTGTGTTTAAGATACCTTCTTAAGGAATGTATTCTTGTTACCAAGCGTCTCCTAAAGATTGGTGGGTATGAGCTTTGACTAATCAACATCACAAAGAAGATTAGTGCAATTAAATGAAAATATATATAAAAAAAATGTTGTTATCAACTCAACATCCAAACATATAGTTTTGAAAAACATGGTGTTTGTTTTATGAAAAACATTCTTTGTAGTTTTCAATTAACTATGGATCGTATCAAGTTTTTAAAGTACAATATACTTCAAGAAACTTGGTAACGAAGCTCGATGCCAATTGTGGAAAACTAGAAGGGGGGTTGAATAGTTTTACCAATTAAAACTTCCTTTAAACTATTTAGATCGGCTTATGTCAATCTATTTGGTTTTGTGTGTTGGATGTTGATAAACAAGCATATAAAGATATGTAATGAAAAGATAAGAGTAAGAAGCACAAAACCACAACGCGAGTATTTATAGTGGTTCGGCTACAAGGACACCTTCCTTGCCCTACTCCACTCCCCGAGTCACCTACTCGAGAGTTCGTAAACACTACACCAATCTCCTTATGGCGGAGAAGCCTTCATAACGTCGCTTAACCTTTTTCCGGTACAAAGCTAGATACCGAGTTCTTTCACACCAAGGAGAACCACACCTACACAACGTCGCGTACCCTTTATACGGTGCTAGGATAACCACCGAGTTCTTTCACACCTTAGGTGAACTAAACCTTCACAACGTCGCCTACCCTTTATTAGGTACTAGGCTAAGCACCTAGTTCCATTGCAATGGAGGAACTACTACCACACTACACCGACGACTAATCCCGAAGGAGATCTACTCCTTTACAACATCATCAAGGACATCAATATCCTTGGATCTAATGCTAGTCTATCTAGTACATCAAAACACACTATATCGAATGTACATCTAAGGCACCTTTCACTAATGCCTTTGACTAGATCTACAAGACACCTTTCACTAATGTCTTGTGTCTTCACTTGAAGCACCTTTCACTAATGCTTCAAGTCTTAACTTCTAAGCACCTTTCACTAATGCTTCTTGTCTTGACTTCAAGCACCTTTCACAAGTGCTTATCCTATAGGACGATAGATACCCTTCACTAATATCTTCGTCTTGACACTTGAGACATCTTTCACTAATGTCTTCAATACTACACTTCTTTGAAGAAAGAAAGAGATCATCAACAAGTGGACTTCAATAGTCTTGATGATGAGGAAGCATGGCAACTCATGGACTTGAGTTTGATCGACTTCAAAGGTGGTGATCTTGCCTTTAAGAGAAACCTAAAAGATCACACAAAGACAAAAATATAAACATAGATCTCTTGGATCTAAGGTTAGTGAGATTTAAGTCAGGGGGGAAGTATGTTAGAGAGGGGTGAGATATAATGAAGAAATGGCTCACTATTTATAGAGGAAAAATCCTACTGTTTCCCCGGATCCCACGGATCCCTACCATAAGGGATCCGGCTAGCACAAAGCTAGGGAACCGTTGTCCGCTCCTCTTTGCCCATGGGTATTTTTGGTTATGGGTCATGGGTCATGGGTCATGGGTTATGGGTTGATCCATGGTTTTCTTTCTAGATACAATGTATCTTAGGGATACAATGAACTTGGTTAAGTGATATATATAAAACCATGGGTCAAAAACCATTTGCTAGTATTTACCCATTTAGTATATACTTGTATTTACCCAATTTAGCATACACTTAGTTTTTACCCATTTTAGTATACTTAGTTTAAGTATATGTTTAACCCAATATGTAAACACTAGTTGTTGTACATATGTATCTAAATCATAAAATCAATTATACTTGTTTTAGTGTTTTATGTGAAAGCGTAAGTGTGTTATAAAACTATTAGTTCAAACCATTTACGTATTTTATTTGTTTCCTTAAAATGATCTTACTTTTGTTATCGACAAAACATTAGAAGATCGTAAAATATAAATAAACGTTTTTACGGCTTATTTGTGTTAACACTATGGAATTGACAGACCAAAGACATATGATGAGCTCGATGATAAGGAGAAAAGAGATTCGATCTTGATATCGTGGCTTCTAACATCGTACTTCAAGGTCTTCCAAAAGATATCTACAAGTCGATCAATCACAACATCAAGCAAAGGTAGTATGGGATAATGTCAAGATGCTTCTCTCGTGTTCGAATTAACTATGGAAAGCAGAGAATCATAACTATATGATGAATTTGAACACTTCAAGATGAAACCAGATGAGAGTGTTTATGAGTACTATGTGAGATTCCACAAGCTTGTTAATGATATGAGGAACATCGAATGACTATGCCTAACATTCATTGAACTCAAAATTTGTGAACAACATGAATCCCAAATGGCACAAGTTTGTCACTTCTATGAAGCTCACTAAAGGATTGAAGAATACAAACTATGAGCAACTATATGCCTTCCTCTTTCGGAATGAGAGACATGCCATGTTTGAAAAAGGATTCTTAATCGGTTCAAAACCAACCGAGGAGAGACAAGCTCTTCAAATGACTCAACCGCCTTCTACTCAAACATCGGAATCACAACCAAAGCCTTACAAGTCATACCCATGGGTAATGGAAATCACAAACTCATTCGGATCCTATGTTCAAACAAGTCGATCTTTGATGCACACGTGGAAACTTCATCAATCAACTAGCTCTTCGATTAGTCAAAACATGAACTCTCTTCCACACACCAACAACAATCTCGAAGCGCTTCCAATCACATAATCAAGCCACCGCCGAGATGGGAAGGTTATGGTGCGGCCCGGTTCAAGAACGACAGACGAACAAGCAAGAGGTGGGTGGTAGAGGTTATGCCGCAAATCGAACAGAGGAAGGAATGGAAATCGTGGTCAAGCAAAGCCAATCAAATGTTACAATTGTGGAGGTGAGGACACATTGCAAGGCGCACATCACCAAACGCCTCGGAATCTTGAGTACTTGAGGATAAGATGTTGCTTGTGCAAGCTCGGGATAATGGTGCGACTTTGGATGAAGAGGAATTGTTGTTCTTGGTCGAGGAAATGCTAAGACATATGATGCATATGTGGATGAGCAACCAATTCAGAGATAGGCCATAATCATCGAATGCCTTTCAAGTAGCCGATTGTGATGCATACGACTCGATGTTGATGAAGAACCCATCGCATAAACCATCTTCATGGCTAGCATTTCTCCAATGGTCTCTCCTAAAGTCTCTTCATCACCACAAGCTCGTCCATCCAAAGACAAACTCATCTCGAGGTATTAAAATTATCGATGAAGTTGATGAGCAAAAGATACATAACGAAGTACAATCAATCTGTGTTTATTGAATCGATATTGAAAATATGGGTAATATCAATGTTGTCCCATATGATCAATATGTGATACAAAGTGAAAGTGAAATTGTACCAAGTGATGCATCTTCTGCATCAATAATGATTATGTTTTTCATGAATTCACCGCATGTGCCCTCGATGATTCGTAATTTCGAACTTAATGCCTATAAAGAACGTGTTGCTATTTATGAACAATGTGCAAAATTTGAGTTGACCACCCATGAGCAGGAAATGGATGACCAAATGCGCATAACTATTAGAAAAAGTAGGTTTAGAGAAGAAGTATTAAAACAAGAGTTAAACTCCTTACAAGAAAAGCTTTCTAAACTGCTAAGCAAAAGCAAGAACTTCAAGAAATGTTAAAATGCTTAAGCAAGAATTCAATGCTAAGGAATCAAAACTATTGAATGATTTTTCTAATCTAAAACCTTTAAAACAAACTTGAAAATAAGTTATACGTACAAGGTAATACCATTGATCGCTCACTTAATCACTAAGCATAGAGTCTTAGCGATAAGCATAGCATTCCCTTGTTGAGGAACCAAACCAGAGGTCATTAAAAGGCTAGAAATGCTCATAAGGTTCTTTATGATGGCAATGAAATCCTTAAACCTAGACAGAAACCTAGTTGCGTTGAGTGCACTAAGGAAGATAAGAAATCAGATGAAGTCACTAGGGAAAAGATGAACAAGAAATTACATGATCCTAAATGTAAGGAGAAGAAAATAAAGATCACACCCCATGATTACAAGAAGGAGAATTGGATTTCCTTGAACATGTTTAAGCCTCAGACATTGTTAACACCCGAACAAGTGTTCGGAAAAGGATTTAGATAAGCAAAAGGCGAGAGAATCTTGTTGTAACGAACCCTCCTTTAGGAAAATGCCTTGACGATCGTGTATCCTCCCATACACCAATGCATTTAGTTCCTAGGACTATTTCCACTAAAAGCAAGACCTTAATCATCAATATGTTATTTTTCAACTATTTGTTGATTTTGAGAAAACTTGTAAGAAAAGGATCACACCCATTGGCATAACCAAGGGGAAAGGGTTTTGAGCAAACGAAGAATGTTATTTAACTGAAGTTATGCCTTTCTTTAAACAACTAAAAGATCATTTTGAAAGTCTTAAAAAGGAATAAACTTAGACATTAAAGAAATGGAAAAGGAGTTTGATGCAATGATAGTTGAGGTTAATGACTATGAGCGAGCACTAAAATATAATGAGATTGAGAGGAAGAACTTGCATACATTAAATGAGACTCTTATTACTGAATGTGTTGCTCGGGATGTGTTTTTCATCGCTATAAATTGTTCTATTAATGCTTCCCAATTTCATGAATTATATGTTGCCTCGAAAGTCTCCCATGATCGTGTCATTGAGCTTGAAAGACTAATTCTAAACTAACGAGAAAATTGAACTGGATAATCACGACAATTTGGTTAAACATTTTTCTAAACTAGAGGTTGAGCATTTTAATTTACAACTAAAATATCAACATCTTAAAGAAAATGTCAAAACTTCAAATATCAAGACATCCTCGGATGCTCCGAGTTTAATGCGCTTTTCAAATTAACAAACGTGATGAATGATTCAAGCTCATTGCAACACGATCGAAAGTTGAAAGCCCAAATCTCTCAATTAAAGGGTCAAAAGAACAATATGACAGCTCCCAAATGCCTCCTCCTTAGATTCTCGGAATTCTCAAACGTTTCATCTTCAAAACTTAGTAAATGCATTACAAAGGAAACGAAAGTTTTCTAGAAGAAAATGAAAAGGTTAACGTCTTTTCAATGAGTTATTTGAATCAATAAAGGTCACTCGTAACAAAAATATCGAACAAATAGCTTCATTGCAAAGGAAATTGAGAATCAAGAGTCGTAAAAGGAAAATGCCAATGACCAATGGGAGAATGGTGTATCAAAGGTTCACTCTTGTAATAAATATGCTTTGTCTGTGAAATATGTTCCCCCTCATCTCATGAATAACAAACTCCTTAGGTGAGAGAGTTAATCCTTTGATTCCATGTTCGATGCCTAGTGCCAAGTATGATATTCATTCGATGCCCAATGTTTTAACTGTGAACCATAGTGTGCCCTTAAGTAGTTCAGATTCCAGATCTGTTAATGCTAAGAAAGCGAACTCCAGTGTGCCTTCTAGAATTACAAATCTCAACACTTCTAATGTTAGGAAAATGAACCCTAGTGTGCTGCATGTAGCTCGGATCCCAAAGACATCTAAAGCAGGAGAAGCAAAGAGTAGCAAAACCAACTAATGTTCCCATTCCTCTACAGAGTAATCGGTGACATTAAAGCAAGCGGTCAAAGTCTCAAGAAAATACAAGGAATGACAGGACCTCGCAAGCTAAGAATGTGCATTGGAAGAGAGAGAAGACCAACCTAGGAACCTTAATTTTGAGCCGAATAAAATGAATCGTGTTGATTCTAGTATTAGCCATAGGCGCATTGTAATTAATTCGAATTCGATACTATTTGCAAACCTTGTAATGATGTTTTCTTGAATTGCATTTCTTATCATGAATGTGGTGTGAATGTCTTGTCTAATGTCACAAATCCCCAATTAACTCGTTAATGCAAAATATCATGCTAAGAAGGCAAAAGGCAAAGGCGAAAGAAAGTTAGAAAGCAGTGGAAGCCCAGGAAGAACATTTAGTAAGATAGGTTATCAATGGATACCGGTTGGCCATAAGGTTAATCGACAATGCCCACTAGAAAATGGATGCCTCTTGGTAGAACTATTCCTTAAGAAGTGAACATACTTTAAATAGGGCAATACGGACACTATTATCGCATCTATTCATAATAACTCCATTGATTCAATTTGTAATATGAATGCTTCTATTTCGATGTGGGTGTTCCAACCATTGTTACTAACCAAATGGAACCCATTCTTGCATGGGGATCCCAATTATCTAGTTATCCATTCTTATCAGTGTTCAACTGCAGATCATTCAAATCGCTCGTGGTACCGGACTCAGTTGTTCCAAGCATATGATGGCGACGGTCGCGCTCATGAATTTCGTGAGCAAATTCATCGGGACAGTTAGATTCGGAATGATCATTTCGGTGGAATTATGGGTTATGGAGATTATGTTGTTGGCAAAAGTGTTATCTCCGTGGTTTACTATGTAGAAGGTCTTGGTCATAACTTGTTCTCTGCTGGTCAATTCTGCGATTCGATCTAGAAGTAGCCTTGAAAACATACCGCTTCGTTAGAGAACTTGATGGTAAGGAACTTTTAAGAGGTCCACGTGGTTCAAATCTATACACCATCTCTATCGAAGATATGATGAAGTCTTCTCCAATTTGCTTTCGTCAAAGGCTTCTAAAACAAAGTCATGGTTATGGCATCGTCGTCTCAATCACTTAAACTTCAAAGACACCATCAATGATCTCTCGTAAAGGACTTAGTTGTAGGTTTACCTAGACTCAAGTATGAAAAGGATCATCTTTGTTCAAGATGTCAATTGGGAAAAAGCAAGAAGTATGCCCATAAACCCAAACCTACTAACTCGTCACGTAAGTTCTTCATACAATTCATATGGATTTATGTGGACCAATGAGAGTGAGAATATATTTGGAAAGAAATATGTGTTAGTTGTGGTTGATGATTACTCTAGATTCACCGGTCAAGTTCTTAAGGACAAAGGATGAAACTCGATATCATCATCAAACTCATCAAACAAATGCAGTTCGACTTAACAAAACCGTCGTAATCATCCGAACAGACAATGGAACCGAGTTTGTTAACAAACAACTTAGTGAATTTTATGAAAGCGTTGGAATCGACCATCAAAGAAGTGTTCCACGATCTCCTCAATAGAACGGTGTAGTTGAAAGAAGAAATCGAACTCTTGTAGAAGCCGCTAGAACAATGCCGATTTACTCAAAGGTTCCAATGTTTCTCCGGGTCAAGCTATTGCCCGCATGCTACACACAAAATCGTTCCCTAATTCACATTGTTCATGGAAAAACTCCATATGAACTTGTCCACAACAAAACCTAATCTCTTTCCTTCGTGTGTTTGGTGCATTGTGTTATCCAACTAATGAGGTCAAGACTTAGGCAAACTTAGAGCTAAAGCGAGACATTGGAGTATTTGTAGGGTATGCACCAAAGAAAAGGGATACCGAATCTACAACAAAAGAACACGTAATATCATGTAAACAATTCACGCACGTTTGATGAGTGGCGGTCAAATGGCTCTGGACAATCCATTCAGACCCGCACTTCAAAGCGATCCCATTGGTTCATCCTTGTACCTAATTCGTCTCCAAAGAACTCCATATGTACTCCATCTAAAGATGATTTAAAGAAATTGTTTGATCCTATGTTTGATGAACTTTATGAGCCAAGTACTAATGAGGTGTCGATTTCTACAACAGAGGTCGCCATATTCCCGTGAATGAAGTCAATCCTTGCCTCAATATCATTAAGTCTAGAAGCTACTGATCTCGATCCTTGCCTCATCAACAAATCATCATTCTTCAAATGTACATCATGGAACAATTTCGCATCAATGATGAAGTTAATCCTTTGCTACTCTCGAAGATGCTCCATTTGAAAACATATTTGCTCTCGAATCTTCATCGTAACCATCTTCCTCGGGAGACATCGACATCGCTACTTGGTCCCTCAACAACTACCACATGAACACCTCATAAAATGGACTCACGATCATCCGTTAGACAACATCATTGGAAATCCTCTCGTCCAAGTATCCACACGGAAACAACTTGCAACCGATGCCTTATGGTGCTTCTTCAACTCCGTACTCTAAGATCGAACCAAAAGATGTTAAACCGCCATGAATGAAGATAGGCGGTTCAATGCCATGCAAGAAGAAATTCATGAGTTTGATCGACTTGATGTATGGGAGTTAGTACCGCTCCAGTTGTGCTATGATTATTGCTCTAAAATGGATCTTCAAAGTGAAACTTGATGAGCATGGTGATGTGTTGAAGAACAAGGCTCGATTAGTTGCTAAAGGATACCGTCAAGAGGAGGGTATTGACTTTGAAGAATCTTTTGCTCTGTTGCTCGAATCGAGGCAATCGTAATCTTTTGGCTAATCTTCGCTAGTAAGAACATGGTAGTCTATCGATGGATGTAAAGACGGCATTTCGAACGGAGATCTTAAAGAAGTCGCTCACGTCACCAACCCGAAGGATTTGTGAATCAAGAGCATCCTACTCACGTTTATCGTTTGAAGAAGGCTCTTTACGGTTTAAAGCAAGCTCCAAGGGCATGGTATGATACATTGTCAAAGTTTCTTCTATCTACCGGATTTAGCAAAGGAGCAGTTGATCCAACATTGTTCACCGGAAGACAAAACATTTAATTCATGTTCAAATTTATGTTGATGATATTATCTTTGCCTCGATCGACCCCAATGAGTGTGACCATTTTTCAAATGAAATGAGTTCAAAATTTCAAATGTCAATGATGGGACAAATGTCATTTTCTTGGGATTACAAATTTCACAAAGTCCGGAGGCATTTTCATAAATCAATCTAAATATGCAACCGAGATCTTAAAGAAATTTGGATTTGATTCAAGTGACCACTGACACTCCCATGATTGATCGAACCAAACTAGATGAGGACCACTCGGGATCATGATTGACCAAATAAAATATCGTAGTATGATTGGATCACGATGTACCTCATCGCTAGTAGACCAGACATCTTGTTCATTGCTTTCATGTGTGCTAGATACCGTGCTAAGCCTACTAAAAGGCACCTTGAAGCGGTTAAACGGGTCTTCGGTATCTCCAAGGAACCATCAATATGGAACTTTGTACCAAGGACACCGGTATGTCACTAACGCCCTATGCAGATGTCGATCATGCAGGATGTCAAGATACTCGTCAAGCACGTCGGAGGTGCTCGATTTTTGGGTGATAAGCTTGTGAGTGGTCTTCAAAGAAGCAAATGAGCACTTCTATTGCCTCTACAGAGGTGAATACATAGCCATGTCATCGTGTTGTGCTCAAATCCTATGGATGAGATCCCAATATATCGATTATGGCTTTGTATTCAACAAAATCCTTTGTCTTGTGATAATAAAAGTGCTATTGCTCTTTCATGCAATAACGCTCAACACTCAAGAGCTAAGCATATCGACATTCGACATCATTTCATCGAGGAACAAGTGGAAAAGGTGTGGTGGAACTCTATTTTGTGAGGTCCAATACCATTTAGCGACATCTTCACTAAAGCTCTTCCATGAGAACGTTTGAGTTTATTCTTCCACGACTTGGCTTGAAAAGCCTTCAACCGTAAACACTCAAACGCCTTCGTGAGGATGACGAGGAGTAAAAGGTTTCCTTCATCTATCTCTTGTAAATATCTATTCGAAAAACAAAATACAAAATTATAAAACCTTCAAAAATCAAATAGAAAAATATAAAACCTTCAAAATCCATAAAAATATGAAAAATTCGGAAAATCTTCAAAAAAAAATATTGTCTATTTGTTATGTTTTTTCTTTCCCGGTTCGTCTATATCTACGGTCTTTGTGCTGTCATTCAAAGAATGACACGGGACTTTAGATGTTGTTCGAATTCTAAAAAAAAAATAAAATAAAATAAAATAAATAAATAAATAAAATAAAAATTTGAGAGAAAGAGAAAAAATGGTTTATTGTCATGTCAGGAAGTAATCCGCTTTTCAAAGAAAGAACAGAGCCATACTTTATCATGTTTTCAAAATTCCATGCTCGATTCTATAAATATTTATCTCTTTGAAAACTAATCGCTTTGATAAAAAATAACTCGGACTCTATTTTGATAATCATCTTGATTTATTTGTCAAAATATCTATCTCTCAATCAACAACCTATGTCATTGATTGGGGAGAATGATTTCAATTAAATTAAAAAGTTATTTGTCATTCAATTGTTTTTCAAAGATATTCATGCATGTTTTAACAATGGAGTTTAAAGTTTTAAAATCCGATCCTTATCGCTTAAAACGCTTTCATAATCATGTCACAATTCTCCTCAAAAGCTTTCAAAATCAATTTAAATCTATAAGAGATCACAAATCTCAAATGATTTGATAATTGTGATCGGGGAGAATGTGTGATTTAAATTGGATTTAAAGCGATAATTGGTAAATGGTTTTATAAGGATGTACAAGCTCTCCTTCCCACATGTGACAAACGATTTCAAATTTTCCATGCACATGTTGAGGGGAGCATCTATCTTAAACCTATGATTTGAAACGTGATCACTTATCTCAATGTGCAGTTCCTCTAGTATGTGCAAAACTCTTTTCAAACCTCGAGGCACATATTTTGGGGAGCAAAATTATGAAAATCTCATCCTTCCCAAAATGCTTTATCTACTTGATTTGATCAGGGAAGTGAGGTTGATATCTTTTAGAAAATGGTAATCAAAGAAATTAATTCTTCCTCTTGCCTCCGTATGCAAAACGATTTCAAACATTTGATGCACATGTTGAGGGGAGCACTTGTTCTAAAAATATCAAAACAATTCGGTACAAAATGTCTTGATAATATATCACAAGTATCCGGATTGATTTTCAAATGGTTTTCAATTGGTTCAAATGGCGGATGAACAATACCAAATAGACCGACCAAATTTACTTTATATACGGTGATATAAGGATGATAAGGTTAGGTATTTGTTCCCATGATCCGCTGAACCGGAAGGATCTACCAGTGGACTATCCTCTAGTTAGGGTAGAGTTCTTAGGTATGATGATAAAGGAGAAAATGAGATATGGGAAGAGTGCGGATCGAGCGAGCTAGTAATCGAATAAACCCAACAAGGTTCTAGCTATGAAGTATCGGTAAGCACCGAATGGGTTGAAGAATTAAAAGAGTTGAATGAGAAAAGGGTGAAAACAAATAGCCCTCCATTGATTCAACCTTAGGCGTAAACCGGTTCAATTCATTTACTCTGGCGGTTACCAAGGTAACACGGTATTGAAGACAAGACGTCATGGACCCAAAGGACGACTGCACTTCATTCTTCCCAAACCACTCAAGTTCCTCTTAAAAGGGCTTGTTTCATTCTCACGGGGAACCTACATTATCTATCGACTTTCTCTTAGAGATTGTTGATATTGAAGAAGGAGACCCTCTCCCTAGTCTCCGATACAGGATCCAAATATGCACTAATTGAGTCTAGAGCCACGAGATCATCAATAAATCTCATTAGGACACTTTCAATGAAGACTCTCTGTTTCACACAATGTGGAAAGAGATTATATCTTGAGTCCTCGCATTATCCTTGTGGTATTGCGGAACATCGAGTGATATGCAAACATATTCACAATGAAGATGGAAAGCCCTCTGGAGCCAACATCAAACAAGCTCTCGGTGGGTGGCATGTGAGATCTATTCAATAGATCAACCATGTGACAACCGAGCGAAACAATGGGGCGATTCAATCTTTTGAATCAATCACGGTTCAGTTATGGATTGACGGATACCTTTGAAAAACCGGTCATTGTGCTTAAAACTCTTTTCTTTAGCACATTGACCGTGTTCAATATTTCAAATCAAAGGTGTTTATGATTGATAATTGATTTTCATTAAAACCTTCGTTGTATTGCAAAACAATTTCTATTGAGCAATACACGATTGTCTTTCAAATCTCTTTCCATCAATCGGTGAATTTCTACTTTGGTTCACTCACTCCGTGTTGTCTTCTTTGAGATGTTCGGTTTGAGAAGCATTAGAGCAACTTGAAACCCGTCAAGGAAATTCTTGAATTTTACGATCACGAGCAAGCTTGTATCGATCAACGGGAATCGTGTACCTCAATTCAACGAAAGTGATCAAAGACACTTTCATGCGCTTTATTGCTAACGGTTTTATGCGGTACACCCGACGTTTGCGGTGATCGTAATGAAGCGGTCCATCCATAGCCGCATGCTCACTTAACACATTCATCTCAAAAGAAATCATGATTAGTGCATCAATGACTCGATATTTTCACTCCATGCTTCGCTACGCTGCGCCAATATCATGAATCAACGAAAGCTTCCGTTACTCGATGAGAAGATATCATGATCCGAATGTGAGCTTGTCGGTCCGAAAGTCACAACATCACATAATACCAACACCACAATGGATGTCTCGTAGATTTTTTTGCCGATGATCTCAAAAGGCGGCTCAAAATTATTATCACGTGGATCGAGAAAGACCTCCACTTGGATTAACCAAACATGCAATGAGTGGAATCAATGACTACGAGCTTGAGCAAAGTACTACATCAAGAATGCAAGAACACTTGTTAATGTAATATCGATTGTATTCAATGTAATTTTAGTATATGTTTGAGGTGACCTCCTTGGGGAGATTGTTAGGAATTAGAAATTCCGTATTAAAGAGTCGGTCACCTCAAGTATATGTAATCGTTAAGCTCGTAGTCGTAGTTCTTTTATGTAAAGTAGTATTTAGTTAAGTAACACCGTGGAGGACAGACGGGTCTTTACCCACTGTATGCCCGATCCACACCCGTTGTGTGGCGTTTTATTGTAAGACTATAAATACTCTCTACCTTCCAAGGTAGAGTTGGAGCTCATAATAAGAATTTTCTTTCTCTCACTAAAGTTCCCTAAACCTCTAACTTTCTCTCGCTAGAATTCCACTTATACGCCCACTTTGTGTTATGGTTTGATGTGTATGTGAAATCCAATATCCTACAAATGGGAACTTTGAAACTATGCTTATCCTTGATTATTTGCTTTTTCCAATTGTATTTGTGTAATAAACCATGAGAAAATGTCGGTTAGGGTAATTTTGGCACCAAATTTAAAAATTTCATGACATATAGGAGTGGGCCATTAGTCTTAACAAAAGCGTCTCACGGATAGGAAGTTATATGACTAGCACAAAACCCTTTACCACCTAAATTCCACCCAAAATGTGAGGATCGCCTTAGATTAGTAGGAATTAAAGCATTCATCTTTAATGCTTAGAGTGTGAACCGATAGTATATTAGATTCTAGAACTTGTTTTGTGATGCATTCGAGATCACTAGTAAGACTACACTTGTGTAGTTAGGAATAACTAAATGATAAGAGGCATTAGGATAACCCTTGTTTGATACCGTAATATAATTACTTCTTCCACATCGGTTGAGTAATTCCCCACACCCTTTGCGTTGTACACATCTTTAGTACACGATACCCTTAGTTAACCCTCGAGCCTATCCTTTTCGCGGTTCTCGTGATGTTTCGGTTTTTCGGAATATCAATGAAGACATTGTTTACACCCCACCCCAAATGTACACCCAAATCGCCTTAGCCTACCACCGTATGCACTCACTTTTAGTGCATTATTGTTATCACCCCAAACCCTTAGTTCAATTATCTAGTTGCTTGCATGAGTTGCTAAGTCGAGTCATATCCTTTGTACACAGTTTTGGGACGATTGGGACTCATGGGAAAAGTTAAAGTTTATGAAATGATTTGGAAGGGAGCGTTAAATTCCTTATTTGCGTAATAACGCACTCCTAAGTGTTTTGATCTTTTCAATTCGGGTCAAATTAGTGTTAGAGTAATAAAAACTCAAGTGTAGGGATGTGCCTATAAATCCCTATCATTTGATGTTACCGTAGAGGATGGTAGAGTAAAAGTGTATGGAGAAAAAAAAATATAGAAAAGAAAAAGAAAAAAATAGAGTAAAAAAAAAAAAAAAAAAAAAAAAAAAAAAAAAAAAAACGGCTACCATCCTACATCTATCCTTTAAATTTATGTTTGTTTGTTTCATTATATAGAGTTTAGAGTTTCGAGTGTTGGCTTAGCAACGCCATTCTTCGTATGCTTGTAACATAGAGATTTTGACTTGCCACCACTAAATGCGACCTATCCCACCAAACCCTTTGTTTCTACCGTAAGCCTAACATTACAACCCTTTAAAAGACCTCTTTGATAGTCTTTCCTAGGTGCTTACGCCAAAGCGATGGAGGTTTGATCTATTCTCAAGCCTATGGTAATCTATGTACTATGACCGGTTAATGAGTGTTTATCTTCCATTTTCAACTTGCTATATTTCGGCCCACCCGAGAGATGTGAGTATCCAAACACCCCATGTGAGGTGCTAGTATGTAATTTCCGTGCTTGTTATGACTTTTGGGGCTTATATGTGTTGTGGACTGTTTTAAACCAATGTTTCATGACCCTAACTTATAAATTAATTGGCTAAAGTACATTTGCTTGAGGACAAGCAAATACCAAGTGTAGGGCTATTTGATAAGGTTTTAAAATGTACCTTTTGAGGGTCGTTTAAGCTCTTATTTGATCACTTTTGTATCCGTTATTACTTATTATCGTTCCTTTTACTTTTAGGTCTCTTGAAGGCAAATTCTTTGGAATGGCACTTATTTGGACGAAAAGGCGCGGATATCTGAAGAAAATGGCCAAAGTCAAGAATCGAGACACTTCTTTCTTTGAAATACAAGGGACGCGTCATTGCTTAATATGACGCCGTCGAGCACTTCGCGACGGACAAGAGCCAAATTGCTTATTTTCGGTGACGGTGTCGAGCTTTAAAAGAGAAGGCCGTCGCAACTCGGACGGCCTAGATTTGATCCAGACGCATCGACATCTTGAAGGGACGTCGTCACAAGCACAAGGTGACGCCGTCTCAAGACTAACGTGGCCAAGACGAAACCCTAATAACGGCGACCCGACGACTTCACAAATCATAAGGTGGCGCGTCGTGATTGTAATCTTATATATAGAATCCAATTTATCGGTTTAGGTGTGTAGTCTTTTGAAGTAAAACCTAAACCGAACCAAGGTTGTTTGTACAAGATTTTAGGTTCCAAACCCTATCTTACATCAAGATAAGTGTTTTACTTCATTAATTCAATTATGTCTTCAATTATTTGTGTATGCTTGCATGTTCTCCATGTCAAGCTAATTTACTTGTGTGTTTGCTTAGGGAATATGAAACTTAATTATTGAATATTGATTGGTTGTCTCTTATCTTAATTGTTAATGATCTAGTAATGCGATAGGTCATTCGTTGTGTAATTAATGCTTGATTAATCTTTGTGAACCTTGGACTATAACACTTAGAGCGGTTGTAGGCTAAACCATACAAAGAGTGCCTTAGAGTTAGAGTTTATAATTCCTAGAGGTTTTTGTTGACGAGACCCTTTGGTAAGTTCAAAGAGTTAGGGACAAACGCATACCCTACGACTTTAGACACACAACGCGATTAAGAATAAGGACGTGACAATTCAACCATCAATATGAGATAATTAAGGAGTAATAAAACCTAAGTAAACACATCTTTAAACCATCATACGAGCACACAATAATTAGACATAGACTACATACACCTTAGATTAGATAAATAGATAAGTAGAGTAATCGGTAGAAATACCAACCCCCAAATCCAAACCCCGAGATTCGTACCTTTCCATTTTCTAAAAAAGATTAAAAATAATCTTCCTCAACCCCAACCTTAGCGTAGTAACTTCTCACTATCATTCTTATTCCCCTAGAGAATGATATCAATACCCGTGGTTTACCCTAATACTACACTACAACGATTAGGTTCATCGCCTAGGTTGTTGAAAAACTTGCTTTCGACGAAAAGGAATTTCCTTTGACCCGAACAGGCAGCGTGTAAGCGTTATCATTTATATCAAAACTTTCGAAATTGATGCTTTAGTCCTTAAATGAAACATTTCTGACGCCCTCATGATACACTTTAACGATATAAACCTTAAGGTTTCAAACTTTACATTTCTAACCCAAAACTTTTATTATACTAGTTTCGACATATTACAAAAATGGTCCTTGTAGTTTCAACGCATACGTGCATGCGTATATATTTACCCTTTACTTTTGAATATGTGCATGTTCAGTCCCTCGACTTCCCATGCAAGTTTATTTTCGTACAAACTAACCCTTTAACTTTATGAAACGTTCTAATATCTACCCATGGGCTATACGTTTTGCAATTTAGGTCCGAATATCCATTTAACTTACGAAAACTTTTCAAAACTTCACAAGCTTATTACTAGCTTATTTTTAAAGCTTTTTAGCTTATTTTTAACTTATTGGGTCGGGTAGTGGGCTGTTTGGGTTTGGATTGCGTATATTGGGCTCGTGTAGTGGGCTTTAAGGCCCGTTTGGTCTTTGGTTGATTTATTAAAACGTACGAGGGGTTAGGGGGTTTCAAAGGGTTTTATAACTCAGTTTCACTAAGTTTTTCAAGTCATTATAGGTTGCATGTTAACTAGTGAGTGAGTGAGTATGTCAAGTGGTGATAATACGAGAAAATACGAAGAAATTATAAAGCATAGGGTGCGTTTTTAATATTTAACGTGTGATATGAGTGTGAAATAAGAAAACAAATCGGGAAGAGGATTTACAACACCCTCAAGGAGGGGTGACGACACGAGACTACGATGGACGAGTAGAATAGACTTGAGGATCCCCTTGTTCTCCTTATAACTTGTCCGAATAATACCCAAGTTTCCTAGTTTCCTTCTATGGCACCTTTTCCCCTTTTCTTCCTTCGATGGTAACTAAGTGGACGGATGGAGGTTTTAGTGAACACAAATGTGTATTTTTTAGAGTTATGGTGTGAGTATCCTAAGTGTGGATGAGGTTTATAAGGAAAGCTCAAGCATGGTCTTCAAATTATTTTATGCTTGAGATTTTGTATACTTGTGAGGCGTGGAGAATGGGCAGCGGGTCTCAAGGGCATGCAAGCCTAGTCCCATCGATACTTAGCAAAGAAATATTTTAACCATTGGTTCCTAAAGTCAAGTGAGTCAAATTGAGGTTTAGGGTATGTTTATGCTATTAAAAAAAATAGTTTTAGGGTGGCTAAAGTGGTCTTGCTTGTCTCCTATCTCATCTCTTCTACACGCTAACAATTTAGGACAAAAAAAGTGTTTTGGTTTTTGCTTTTGTTTTGCTTTGTCGCTACCACAGAAACTCAAGAAACATAGTTTCAGTTTTTTTGTATTTCCACTTATAAGGGTACATTTATCAAATTATTTCCAAACGGGCCACTAAGTTTGTCTGTAAACAGTACTTTGATAAATGTTAAAGAGTTATAATATATGTTTCTGGGTGGGAATGATGTGCCCCGTCCCCGCCCCCTCTTGAAACCCAATAAAAATCAATGTTAATGCAACCCTCTTCGTAACCTAATTAACATGCCCATACGACCGAAAAGTTCGAGTTTCAGATTTCTCTATCCATAATCTCATACGACTTTACGAGAACACGAAGATAAAAGAAATGAATCACTAAATGATTTAGACTTACCAACTTGATTAATCATATTAAAATTTATGGCACATAATTTTTTTGGTTGTTCAAGCACTTTTTCTCTAATAGATTATGCAAGTAATATTTTATATCCAATATCTCAAATCATTTTAGACAATCCTTATAATAAGGGGGTTGATATTCACACCATTTTTTTTATACATACATCATATTATACAACACTGTAATGTATACTGTACAACACTGTAATGCACAAATATGATGTATGTATCAATAAAATGGTGTGAGTATCAACACCCTTATAATAAACAACATAGCTATATGTACAAACTAAAGTTCAATGTGGATGATGAAGATAGGCTAGGGAAGCAAACGAGACAAGTTTTGCTCGAGTGAATAGTGCAAGTTTAAGTTGCGATTTTATTGCTTTTTTTTTTCCTTGCAGTGAAACATTAAAAAATGGGTACCTCCTCAAATCTTGGAAGCTAAAAACAAAACAAAATACACCCAGCTCAATTCCATTGAGGAACACTAATTTTATTTATTTTTTTATTTTTATTTATTCAGAAAATAAAAGATGCCCGTAATTTTTTTAAACATATGCTAGATCTTACTATTTCCCAGAAATAAGCTCGGTGTTTGGTCCACAAAATAAAGTATGGAGTAGAGTAAACAAAATAAAAGCATGTGAAGAGGATAAGGATCCTCTCATGTTCAAATGAAGATGAGAGATCATGTTATGCTTAATGTGATTGTACATTATTATTATTGTAAAGTATTTACTTTATTTTAATTTAAATGTACAGTCAACTCAACCATAACATGACCTCTCATGTTCATTTAAACATCATAGGATTCTTATCCGGTGAAGCACGTAGTGCAAACTTCCTACGTACAAAGAAGTTTAAAAGTTTCAA
The DNA here is from genome assembly GCA_022545495.1 of Chrysanthemum lavandulifolium. NCBI lineage: Eukaryota > Viridiplantae > Streptophyta > Magnoliopsida > Asterales > Asteraceae > Chrysanthemum > Chrysanthemum lavandulifolium. Next base: position 166,345,788 of record CM040240.1, on the reverse strand, counting down.
GGACATTACATAACGTCATCAATTTGAGTACGAGTGTCACGTGTTTCGTCATCTTATGTAACTTATTTGACACAATTAGATTTAAGTTCATGATTCAACTGTCATTGAAGTTTAAGGTATATAAGGGTTGTTGTGCAGTGGACCAAATTCATGGGTTTAGTAGAGCACTCTGTGTCTTAGCTTGGCCCCCCGAGTTAAAGCTTCAGGTTTTCGCGTTAAGGGTGCGTTAATCACACTGAGTTCATGCGTTAAAGCCGCGTTAAACTCGCACGTTAACCCTTTAACGCAACGTTAAAGCAACATTTAAAAAAAATCACTTACACCCCCTTAAAAGGTTTATAGCTGTTGCATTTATAAAAAAAATCACTTACACCCCCTCAACGTTATAAAACAGCTAGTTTGCTTTAAAAAAAATCAAAACCATTTTCCCACCACTATAAATACCCAATTAACACACAATTTTTTTTTTCACACTTCCACAACTCAATCTAATCTATCATATACTTCTATTTGCTAAAAAAAATGTCGAGAGCCAACAACAACTACAATTCTTCTTGAATCTCATCGGTGGGTGGAATAACTTAAACGCGGGTTCATCTTCAAAACCGAACGCGGGTTCATCATCACCCAACATCTCTTTTCCTAACCCACTCGGCTTGTCGAGCCAAGAACTTTACCTACAACATCAACGATTTCTATATTGGGAACAAAGCCAACAAAACTGTAAAACCCTAAAAATCTAAAACGCGTCAAAGACTATTTTGCCCCTAAATATTTAAAAAAACTAGAAAAAAAAATATATATATCCGTTAAGCTCACTAAATGTAAATTCAACCTAACTTATAAATTGTTCGCCAAACCAAATATATGATATCGATTTACGGTTACATTTAAATTTTCATTATACGTTTATACATTACATGGACCGAAATTACTAAGTTATAAAGCATATTAAATTAAATGTAAAAAGCCCAACAAATTTGGACTTGGCCCATGTTTCTTTTCTTTTGGTTCGGCTAAAACAACCTATATCCCTTCCCCCCATTTTTTTTGTACGCTCCACCTCAAGACTTCACAAACCGAAACCCTAGCACACCAAAAATAAAACCCTCGGCTACTCTTTTTCATCAATATTTTCGATCAAAGGAAGGCAACAAGGTTCCATTCAGAACCTTGGGAAGGTCATTGAGGTCGTGGGAGGATTCAAGGAGGCTTTTGATTGTGTTTGGTTCGAATAAATAGCTAGGTCGTGGGTTTAGCCATCTTGGTCGTGAGTTTTGAAGCCTTGGTATCCTATCTTTTGTTTTAATTCGAACCTAGGTATAATCCATTTTTTTTCTTGCTTTGCTCGACTTTTATACATGTATGAACACGAATGAAAACCCTAAACTAAAACCGAAAATCATAGGAACTTAATTAGATCGTATAGGGGCTGTTTGGTTTGAGAAAATTGAGATTGGGGCTGTTGGATCTACTTGGGTGAGTTAAGCGTGTGTTTGGTTCGATTACGTGTGGATTTGGGTCGTGTATGGTGTGTTTGGAATAAGGGTTTCGTGTGTTATGTGTCATATTCTCTGAATGGTATTAGTTTGTTAATTTATGATTTTGTATGAATGAATTATGTTGTAAATGATTATGGGTATGAATATGTAATGATTCTTATATGTTATTAGATTTATATAAGTGTCGTATGTTCGTTTTTGGAATCATTGTAAGGTTTTATAAACCATTTTCATGTTAAACTCTAATTATGAATTCATGATTTTATGTGGACATGTTAGCTTTAAAAATGATACTTAGGATATGAGAATTTGGAAACGGATTTCATAACATGTTTATATGTCATATAGAATGAGTACATGAACTTTCAATAATTGGTGATAACATGCTTATTGATGAAATTGATAGCTTAGAAGTTCATGATTTTATGTGAAGATTATGGTGATGTTTACTTAACTAAAACTTGTAATCTTGTGAGATAGGACGGGGAATTGTATGAGATGGATGATTAAACTTTTATTTCTGTGATTTATTGATATTTGGTGGTGGTTGCCTTGTGGATATGATTTGGTGGGTGATGGATAGGTTTGCAACATGTTTAGGACTTGTTATTAGCTTTCTACATGAAATTATGGACTTATAATATGTCAAAATGCTTGATATTATGCTCCATTGGTTAAATTGATGACACCCCTGTACAATTCATGCTATTAGACCCTAAACATGATGTATAATGAGTTTTGTTATGTTTGGCATGCTTAAAAGATGATTGGTGACTTGTTTGTTGCTTGGTTATGATTGCTTGTTAAGCTGTCTAGAATTTAGGTTGGATTCATCTAGGTGTTATCTGATGATACTTACATGTTTTTTAGTGATTCTTGAGCCTAAATGGTAGTACCTTGAAATAGCTTTCTGGAAATATAAGTCTTGTATCATTTGCATACCTGTAAGTATGATTTTTACATTTTTTGAGTTAGGGTGTCTGAATCTGAATTTCTGAGTTAAAATTTATGATGTAGTATTTGATTTTTAGTATTTAATCTATGAGGTTCTGGAACTTTTCCTTTGGTGGCTATGATTTTTATATATTGTGTGACACCTGTAGCTTTTGGTTTGATGTGTTGAGTAGGGTGAGTGTGTTTGTTGGGGCTATACTTTTGGTGTGTGTAAATCTGGGTGAGTTACGGACAGTCTGGACTTATGATTTTCCATAGGCCATTTAGCATGGAAATAGAACCCACCAATTTTGGAGAGTCTTTTAACTCATATGGGAACCCTGGGATTTTACTTGATTTCATTTGAGCTAAGTAAGTATTTTATAAAATCGCTAAAGTCTGGTGCAAATATGAGTTTAAGAAAATGAAAGAAAAAAAGGATATCAATAAGTAAAACACTTACACATGCATAAGAGGCTTATAAAATGAGTATATAAGTAATATATGATATCAATTCGTGTAGATTCGTTAAAGAAGATTCGACGTTGCTTTCTAGTGTTACTTTCCCGTTTGCTTTCATTTCAATTGCTAAGATACGAGATATTCGACCTTTTCGATAAAGGTTTCTCATGATTTTCTTTCTTTGACCTTTCTCTTATGCTTATTAGGGTTTCTATGCCATTGCTATGAATCCCTTATGTTTGTCTCGAATCTCTGTTTGTCGAACTTCATTTGTTGAACCTTGTTATATCGATTTGGACTTTCCGATTTGGACCTTATGATTATGAACTTTCGATATGTATTTCGTTTGACCTGTATGATTACCTATGATCGTGTTATTTCGACATTTGTTTGACCTAAGTTAGTTTGACACCGAGCCATTATTTCACTAGGCATGGGGTTCCATGTCCGTGTCGATGATGCACCTCGACATGACTCTAGGGCGATAGTAGATGACTAAACCTTTATGATTTTATGTATTCTGTTTATGTGTGATTTCCCAATACACCATAATCCTTCTCATCTTATATTTTTGTACTTGATGAAAATACTCAAGTACTGCAAAATCATCGAAAACACTCGAAACACATCAAAATGATCAAAATATCACAAACAAGTGTTTTATGTGTTTTAAATGCAAAAATATCAAAATCGGATGAAAAACATATCAAATTTGCAAAATTGCGGTTTAGTCCCCAAGTTTCAAAAATTGTCAAAAATAGTCCACGAGCACATAATTTCAAAGTAAAGTCACCAAAGGTCCTTTTAAAATCATAAGTTGTCAAATTTAGTCCTTTGGTGAAAAATATTAAAAGTTTGAGAAAATTGCAAAATGGTCCTTGACTTTGAAAATTGGCAGAAATGGCCCCTGGAAAATTGCAAAATGGCAATTTTGGTCCTTATACTTTTGGAACTTGTCATTTTCAGCCCTTGGAACAAGTTTGATGAATTGGCAGTTAAGGTCCCTACATTTTCAGGATTTACACCATTAGACCCTTGAAGTTTAAAACCCTTTCAAACCAATTTTGGACCCTTGACTAACCTTGGACCCCTGTCAAATTTAATTGTGAACCCCCTTCCAATTATTAATACCTGGTCAATATTGGTCAAACAAGTCCCATGGCGCCAAAGTCCACCATTATCAACCTGCTTCCTACAACTAGCCTTCCCCATCCCCTCCCTCCAATCACTCTCCCATGTTCCCCACTCCATAACAAGCCTCCAAACTTCATTTAATGCTTCCCCCTCCTCACTCAACCCCATTTGGCAAGATAACCATTTGGCGCCAAAACCATTTTGAATGGTTGAGATCATTTCAAGGCCATCCAATGGCTAGAATTGATGGGAAAGAATCGAAGTGAGAGAAAAGACATTGGGTTATAAAAGGAAGGAAAGAGGAAGCAAGTAGTAGAGTGTTTTAGTTTTAAATTTACTCTTATGTCGTTTTTATAATTATGTCTTAGTTAAACTCTAAAGTTGTAATCTTTTGTTAAAAATATCAATCCCAAGTTACATTTTGTATTATCCAAGTTTTAATCATTAATTCAAAGTTTCATCATTTTCATGCTTATGTGCTCCTTGTTAAATTTTCAAGTTTCAAATTTCATAAAAGCAAGCTTCATACGACTTGTTAATCGATTCAATAAGCTTATATAAGCTTTTTATAGCTTTTATAAGCTTATAGTTAATTTTAATCATTTTGAATTTTGGTCAAACAAAGTCAACTGGGTGGGTAGAATTGGAAATGGAGGTTGGAAATGGGTTGATTCGATTGCCAATGGGTTGATTCGGATGCCTATGGGTTGATATTTAGGTTAGTTGTTCTCTTGGTAACTTGTTTCAAACCATAGTGGTTAAGGACCCTTGTAAGTGAATTTTAAGTTCATTTGCATATTCTGGTTGTGCAGTAATTAGTAGTTTAAATTTGTTGATTTAGTTGTATTTATAGTATTTAAACTTAATTGGATCAGTATCATGGATTAATTCAGTGTTTTGATTAGTTTTATTGCATAACAGTAGTGTAAAAGGGTGTTTGAATTTGCTGATTTCTCTGTCTCAGAGGTCTATTCAGTGGATGATTGTTGTTAGTTCATGTTTACTAAGTATATTTAGGTTCATTGAGTCAACATTTTGAGTCTGCTAGCACCAAAAGTCAACATCTCCTTAAAATTTGTCTATCGATAAACTGTTGGGATTTAGGAATAGCAGACCCTTGTTTTGTGTTTAGAAGAGTTAAACAAAGCTTGCATCGGTGTTATTTCATCATATATATCATTTCGGTTCATAAAATTGGATCAAAGTTCAAGAAAGTCAAGTTTTTAGTTTTGCAAAAAGTCAAAAGTTGAAAATTCTGTTTTGAGCCAACTACAAAAATTTTGGTGAGCTCATTTTTGGACTCATCAAGTGAAAATTGGTATTTTATAAACTTCATATGGTCTTGTTACTTATTAGCATTTTGTTAAATTTTACAAATTTTTTATAAGTTTCAACAAGCTCATCATCTTGGGCCAAAGTGCCTGCTCTCATTGTCGATTAACACCGAGAGTTTTCTCAGATTTTGCAGCTAAGGCACAGGGCTTATTAGAGCTTACCATGGTCTAATTTTTGGTTTAAGTACTCTCAACCAGGTCTTTTATAAGTTCCAAGTGCTAGTTTTTATTTTGAGCTTAATTTGAAGCTTGTGCTTGTATCAAAAGTTGCCCCCAGTCACTGTTTCTAGCTTAAACTCTCAATAAGCCAAATATGTCTTAGCTTGTGATTCTGTGGTTTAGGCTTGTGAATCTTTGTTTCATTTTGGTTCTTATTGCATAAATTTGTACGTAAGCAGTTGGTTCACTTTGGTGCACTTTAGCTTATCCAGTGCTTATTTCTAAAGCACTTTGCACATCAGATCCCATTTTCTCCACATAGCACCTTGTTTTTCCATTTTTCTCAGATTCCTTATTTAATTTTAAGCTTTTCCTGAAATTTTCAGATTTTTCTAAGTTATTTTGCTATTTTTCTTAATTTAAATTAGTTTTTGAGACTTTTTAAATAGCTTTTAATACAAAAAATTAAGAAAAGGTTCAAAAAAATAATTTTTCAATTTTATTAAGTTTAGATAAATATAAAAAGACAAAAAGTATTTTTCTAGATTTTCTTAGTTAAATTTGTATTTTCTAGCATTTTAATTAGTTTTAAATAGTTTTAAATCAATAATAAATATATAAAAAGTCTAAAAATATCTTTTCAGTTTTAAAATTAGTTTTATCATATTTTAGATTTTTCTAAGTTTTAATTTTATTTTTCTAGTCTTATTTCATATTTTCTTTTATTTTAGAGTATTATTTAATAGTTAAAATAGTTTTAATTAATAGTAATTAATTAATTAGTTATAAAAATAATTTTCTTTTCCAAATATTATCTTTTATCATTAGGATTGTAAAATGTATTTTTCATATTTTTAGGATTAATATTGTGTAAGTTTCACTTTTTTTTTATTTTGTACGTTACGTAGTTTTTAAATTAAACGTACGTTTTAGGTTTTAAACGTTCATCACTTTAAATATAGTGATAGCGTTTATTTAATAGGTTTTATCTTTTAATTTCCTTTAATTTGCATTTAAGCCATTTTAATTTGTTGGCTTTTCCGTAGTTATAAATCATCATAATCCTTTTTCATTCAAACTCCTCGATCACTAAACGTTTGATAATCCATTGCACAACTCATTTGGGACATAACGACCGGGAAACACTATACTCCTCAGATCTTCATTGCATTTCGTGCTTAAAAGTGTTTTAAGTTTCTTACTTGCGTGAGAAAACTTGGCGGTTTCTTGCACCAGATCAAATTTTTGCGCCATTGCGGGAGGTCTGTGCTTGATTATCTATCGTCTAGCAGATTAGTTGTTTGAATCCTCACTCATTTGTTCATATCATCCATCTATCTATATATATATATCCATATTTTTATTTAAAAATCCAAAACCCAAAAACATCCAAAAGCGTATAAAACACAAAAATATTTTTTCTTTTGTTTCTATATATGTATCAAATAATAAAATACAAAAGAATCGTCGTTTTCTTTAATAATAACAACTTAAAAGATTACCACGAAAACCAAGGCGGTGCACTACCTAGCTGGGGTGCGACCATAATAAGTTCCCGAACTAAAGATTTAAAACTTGCCTTTGTGTCCTTGTGATTGGTGTACCTTTTTCAAAAAGCCATTCATCTTGGATTATTGGTTAAGTTCATTGTTGTTTTGCCTCGATTTTGTGTTAATTGATTTTGTTGTGATATCGACGTTTGAACCGAGAAAACCCAAAAGATTCTTCTCACCCCTTTTTTTATAAAGCGTCTTCATAATTCTCATTCTCATCCCGAAATATTTTCATAATTCCATTTCTCTCCTTAACTCGAGAGTCCTTAGAGTTAACTCTAGTGCATCTTTTCGTTCTTCTAGATCATTGAGTCCTTTGCGTGATCTAGCGAAATTCCTAGAAGGCGTTCTCGTGAGCGTCTTTGCCCAAATAGTCGAACCCGAGATTCGTACTATTTCTAACAACACCATGGCGACGAGCGTACTATGGCGGAAATGCTCGAGCACCCACCGAGGGTTATGGAGATGCCATCGTTTTACCGTTATCAATTCGATCACTTGAATTGAAGACACATTTGATCCAACTTGTGTCTACAAATCAATTCCGCGGTGCGATCGAGACGACCCGTATGCACACATCCGTTGGTTTAACAAGTTGACTTCAACTATCAATTTCAAGGATGTGCCACAAAAGTGATCAAGTTGATGCTATTTCCATTCTCACTTGAGGGGCGGCCGGTTTGGTGGAAAAAGAACCCCTCGATCTATCGAAACTTGGGAGGATCTTGTTCAAAGTTTGTGAATTATTTCTTTCCTCCATCAAAGGCGACTAATCTTAAAATGAAATTTCGGATTTCGTCAAAATTTCGATGAAAATTTTGAGAGGCATGGGAGAGATTCAAAGATCTCCTCGGAAATGCCCCATCATGAATTCACGGAGCTTCAACAAGTCAATATCTTTTACAATGGGTTGAGCGGTAATGATCAAGATTCCTTGAATGCAGCAGCGGTGGCAATATCTTGAATCGTAAACCTAAAGATGTGATTGAGATTTGCGAGCAAAATCAAAGTTCCTATTTCTCAACAAAGTCAATGTTCCGAACACTCCTGCTTCTTCATCCGGTAACTCTTACGAGTTAGCGACTCCGATAGTGCTCTAACGGACATCATCCATTGTATGATAAAAGAGGTAAAGGAAATCAAAAGCGAAATTCATAAGCCCGAACCGATCAAAGCCGTAAACAAGGTGTGTGAAACTTGTAGTGGTCCACATGCGTATTATGATTGTCAAGCAACCGATGCTTCCTTTTACCAAGCTCCGTAGCTTGGTAAACCACAATCAATACCGACCACGGTGATCCTCACTACCGTGCACCTAGCGGTATGACACCACCGGTTTTCCTCCGTGCAAAACCATGGCAATCAGAATCGCTTTGTTCGAATCAAGGACAAAATTTCAATAACTCTCAAAATTTCAATCAAAACGGAACAATTTCAACCAACCTCAACCATATCAAGCTCCTAATCATCAAAGTTATCAACCACCTCCTCAAGCTCCCATGCCAAATGACTTCATGAAAATGGTGAGGCAAACATGCGATCAATGCAAACTCGGATCAATAACATGAGAGGTGAGCTAAAAGGAAATTGATACCACAATGTCTCGGCGAGACAAATGAGTTAAAGAATATGATGAGCGGTTTCATGAACATGAATATGAACAAAGCTTCGCCATCTTACGGAGGACTCCCGAGCAATACTATTCCTAATCCAAATGCCGAGTTGAAAGCCGTCACCACTCGTAGTGGTAAGGCGCACAATGGACCTCGACTCCTATGCCCCTCCTCCTGTGGCATTTAGTCAAGTTACCAAGGAGACAACGGACAAGGTGCATTATTCAAGCCCGAAGTACCCGACACGTCCCACCCGGTAGTCAAGTTTTAAGTCCGGAACCCGATGTTCGAGGAAAATCTGAGCGAAAACACTTCCATCCGGCTCAAAGTCTAGTCGACTTCCTTACCCATCAAGAATGAATGATGAGAAGCTCAAAGACAAAAACAAAGAGCAAATGGAAAATTTTTCCAAATCTTCAATGAGCTTCACTTTGATATAAGCCGTTGATGCTCTCGTTCTAATGCCTAAATTTGCATCCACGCTTAAAGGCTTACTCACCAACAAAGATAAGCTATCGAGATGGCTAAAACTCCTCTAAATGAGCAATGCTCGTGACCATTCTTAATAAGCTTCCGAAAAGCTTGAAGACCACAGCCGGTTTTAATCCGTGTGATTTCTTGGGGATGTTTCAATGCTCCGCCTTGGCGATCTTGGCGCTAGCATTAACCTCATGCCACTCTCGGTGTGGAAGAAAGCATCTCTTCCCGAACTTTCATCCACTCGTATGACACTCGAGCTAGCGGATCGTCTGTAACTCGTCCACTTGGGATAGCCGGGATGTCGTGATGAAAGTGGGAAAATTTCACTTTCATCTTGACTTTGTTGTAGTAGACTTGATGCGGATCCTAGAGTTCCCTTATCTTGGGAGAGCTTTCTTAAGAGCAGTCGTGCTCGATTGATGTGTTTGCGGAAGAGTTGACCATACGGGTTGACAACGAAGAGCTCGCGTTAAATATCAACCGAACTCCAAACCTTTGTACAAAAGAGTGTTGCCACAATTGATCAAAATCGAAGAATCAATGCAACACTCTCAAATTTCACGGTTAAGAGTGTTCACCAAAAGCGTCTTGAGCTCAAAGCTTTGAAAATTACCCCTGGTTCAAGCAAATGGTTTGAAAGCTGTACCGGGGATGTCAAGAGTGTTCTTGATGATGATGGCGATGATCTAGAATCGGAGACTTCATCGGAGTGGTGGAAGCTGCTAGCTCTAAGAGCACACCACTTGTCCCACCTCCGGCATCGGTTTGTCGCATCGAGATTGTTAAGTCGTGGATGAAACCAAACTCTCTTGGTTTCATCGAGTTGGATGATGATGTTTGTGATCCAATGGGAGACATTCTTCCCATTGATGAATTGCTCAAAATGATCCATCATCCTCTAGTCTTATTCCCGACTCTTCCATTCCTTCTCTCACCTCGATGAGGAAGATGACAACTTTGGAATGAAGTCGATGCCTTTCTTAGTGATGAATCAATTCAATGGGAATTGATAACACTTACCTTGATCAGGAGGAGACATCCTTTTTCGGAAAGTTTGTTGATTGAAGAACCATTTCCACCCTCCTCCCGGACATCTTCTTGACAATCACCATCTAAGCTTCAAGTTTAAGCTTAAAGATGTCAAAGCGGTGATTTGCTTTCTCTCTTTGAGGAATGGACATGCATTCTCATATACGTCTTTATTCCATTCTTCACGGATGGTGTGGTTGCTCTTTCCCTTTCTCTTTCGGAATGAGGACACCATCTTTGACCCCGGTATCATCCTTTATAGTTTCTACTATTAACAATACCGAGGTTATATCTCGTCGGTGTGGAACTTTCGATGTTCATATGTTCATTAACATTGTGAGCGAAAGTCCGATCGAGATTGGTTTTCACGTTACTTTCCCATGAACAAATGAATCGGGTCGAGTCAAGCTAGCGACTCGGGAATCAAAAGATAGCATGCAATATGGGTTTTCACCCATATTTACGTCTTCTCACCTCTTTCTACCACCCTAGTGTGGGGGTAATGTTCTCAAAAAAAAAAAAAAAAAAAAATCCTTCTTTCTAAATAATGGCGTAATATTTCCCTTTACGTTCTTTGTTTCGCATAACGCGGTACTTTGAATATTGAGGGCAATATTCATTTCTAAGTGTGGGGATTCTCACGAATTTTATCATATAATTATACCAATTCCCGTTTTGGCCAAATTTTTTTTTTTTTGGAGTAAGTGTTTTACACTTTCTCATTTGGTTATCGATCCGCCATGTACGTAAGACAAAAGGATTAGCTAATCGAGAGCAAGCGGCTCTTGGTAAAGATATATCAAATCCGTTTATATGGCTTGCAATTTGCCCAAAATTGTATGGTTCTCAACTCACCATATCCTAAAAAGTGAAGAGTTGGCTAGCCCCAAGATTATGGCTTGTGGTAAAGGCGATGGAAAAACCATAATTGGTAATCAACTCACCAAAGATAATATTGATAATTTATCTAAGAGTTGGCTAGTCCGGAAAAGTGCGGCACGGTAAAGACAAATCAAATCCGTTGAAAGGCGGTGGTTTGCTCAAAATCACATGGTTATCGGTGTACCATGGTTCTTACTTGAACTAAAACATTTGGCTACTCGAGTAATGGCTTTTGGTAAAGAGATTAAAATCCATTATGTTTTCTCAAATCATTGCTAGGGACTAGCAATATCTCGATGTGGGGATTGATGAGTGTGTAAATACTCATCATTTTGTACAAAATAAGCTGCAAAATCATCGAAAACACTCGAAACACATCAAAATGATCAAAATATCACAAATCAGTGTTTTATGTGTTTTAAATGCAAAAATATCAAAATCGGATGAAAAACATATCAAATTTGCAAAATTGCGGTTTAGTCCCCAAGTTTCAAAAATTGTCAAAAATAGTCCACGAGCACATAATTTCAAAGTAAAGTCACCAAAGGTCCTTTTAAAATCAAAAGTTGTCAAATTTAGTCCTTTGGTGAAAAATATTAAAAGTTTGAGAAAATTGCAAAATGGTCCTTGACTTTGAAAATTGGCAAAATGGCCCTGGAAAATTGCAAAATGGCAATTTTGGTCCTTATACTTTTGAACTTGTCACTTTCAGCCCTTGGAACAAGTTTGATGAATTGGCGGGAAAGGTCCCTACATTTTCGATTTACACATTAGACCCTTGAAGTTTAAAACCCTTTCAAACCATTTTGGACCTGGTGAATAACCTTGACCCTGTCAAATTTAATTGTGAACCCCCCAATTATTAATACCTGGTCAATATTGGTCAAACAAGTCCCAAGGCGCCAAAGTCCACCATTATCAATGCTTCCCCCTGACTAGCCTTCCCCCATCCCCCTCCTCTCCAATCACTCTCCCATGTTCCCACTCCATAACAAGCCTCCAAACTTCATTTAATGCTTCCCCCTCCTCACTCAACCCCATTTGGCAAGATAACCATTTTGGCGCCAAAACCATTTGAATGGTTGAGATCATTTCATGGCCATCCAATGGCTAGAATTGATGGGAAAGAATCGAAGTGAGAGAAAAAGACATTGGATTATAAAAGGAAGGCAAAGAAGAAGCAAGTAGAGAGTGTTTTAGTTTAAATTTACTCTTATGTCGTTTTATTAATTATGTCTTAGTTAAACTCTAAAGTTGTAATCTTTTGTTAAAATGTATTCAATCTCAAGTTACATTTTCGATGTATTCAAGTTTTAATCATTAATTCAAAGTTTCATGATCATTTTCATGCTTATGTGCTCTTGTTGAAATTTTCAAGTTTCCATTTCATAAAAGCAAGCTTCATACTTTACTTGTTAATAAGATTTAAATGAGCTTATATAAGCTTTTTACAAGCTCATAGTTAAGTTTTAATCATTTTGAATTTTGGTCAACAAAAGTCAAACGGAGGGTAGAAATGGAAATGGACATGGAAATGGGTTGATGCGATATTGCCATTGGGTTGATTTAGATAGCTATGGGTTGATATTTAGGTTAGTTGTTCTTGCTTAACTTGTTTCAAACCATAGTGGTTAAGGACCCTTTGTAAGTAATTTTAAGTTCATTTGCATAATCGGTTGTGTAAGTAATTAGTAGTTTAAATTTGTTGATTTAGTTGTATTTATAGTATTTAAACTTAATTGGATCGATATCATGGGTTAATTTAGTGTTTTGATTAGTTTTTATTGCAAAACAGTAGTGTAAAAGGGTGTTTGGATTTACTTGATTTCTCTGTCTTAGGAGGTCTATTCGGTGGATGATTTTTGTTAGTTCATGTTTACTAAGTATATTTGAGCTCATTTGAGTCATTATTTTGGAGTCTGCTAGCACTTAAAGTCAACATTTCCTTAAAATTTGTCTACTCGATAAATTGTTGGAGATTTAGGATAGTGGACCCTTGTTTTGTGTTTAGAAGAGTTAAACAAAGCTTGCATCGGTGTTATTTCATCATATATATCATCTCCAGTTCATAAAATTGGATCAAAGTTCAAGAAAGTCAAACTTTTAGTTTTGCTTCAAAAGTCAAAATTTGAAAATCATGTTTTGAGCCAACTACAAGAAATTTTGGTGAGCTCATTTTTGGACTCATCAAGTGAAAATTGGTATTTATAAACTTCATCTGGTCTTGTTACTTATTAGCATTTTTGTTAAATTTTACAAATTTTTATAAGCTTCAACAAGCTCATCAACTTGGTGTAAAGTGCCTGCTCATTGGCTCGATTAACACCGAGAGTTTTCTCGATTTTGCGGCTAAGGCACAGGGCTTATTAGAGCTTACCATGGTCTAATTTTTGGTTTAAGTACTCTCAACCGGTCTTTTATAAGTTCCAAGTGCTAGTTTTTATTTTGAGCTTAATTTGAAGCTTGTGCTTGTATCAAAAGTTGCCCCAGATCCTTGTTTCTAGCTTAAACTCTCAATAAGCCAAATATGTCTTAGCTTGTGATTCTGTGGTTTAGGCTTGTGAATCTTTGTTTCATTTGGTTCTTATTGCATAAATTTGCTACGTAAGCAGTTGGTTCACTTTGGTGCACTTTAGCTTATCCAGTGCTTATTTCTAAAGCACTTTGCACATCGATCCCATTTTCTCCACATAGCACCTTGTTTTCCATTTTCTCAGATTCCTTATTTAATTTTAAGCTTTTCCTGAAATTTTCAGATTTTCTAAGTTATTTTGCTATTTTTCTTAATTTAAATTAGTTTTAAGACTTTTAAATAGCTTTTAATACAAAAAATTAGAAAAGGTTCAAAAAATAATTTTTCAATTTTATTAAGTTTAGATAAATATAAAAAGACAAAAAGTATTTTTCTAGATTTTTCTTAGTTAAATTTGTATTTTCTAGCATTTTAATTAGTTTTAAATAGTTTTAAATCAATAATAAATATATAAAAGTCTAAAAATATCTTTTCAGTTTTAAAATTAGTTTTATCATATTTTAGATTTTTCTAAGTTTTAATTTTATTTTCTAGTCTTATTTCATATTTTCTTTTATTTTAGAGTATTATTTAATAGTTAAAAATAGTTTTTAATTAATAGTAATTAATTAATTAGTTATAAAAATAATTTTCTTTTCCAAATATTATCTTTTATCATTAGGATTGTAAAATGTATTTTCATATTTTTAGGATTAATATTGTGTAAGTTTCACTTTTTTTTATTTTGTACGTTCGTAGTTTTTAAATTAAGCGTCGTTTTAGGTTTTAAACGTTCATCACTTTAAATATAGTGATAGCGTTTATTTAATAGGTTTTATCTTTTAATTTCCTTTAATTTGCATTTAAGCCGTTTTAATTTGTTGGCTTTTACGTATCAATCTATAATCATCATCCTCGATCCTTTTTGATTCAAACTCCTCGATCACGGAAACATTTGATCGGATCCATTGCCAACTAAGTTTCTTTGGGACATAACGACCGGGATTCTATTACACTATACTCTCTCGTTGGATCTTCATTCCATTCACGTCGGGTTGTTATATGTTTATTGGATTTGATTATGCTATTCATGTTTTATGTGCGATTACTACTGTTATGATATGATTAATAACGATTTCGGTATCCGCTTGTTGTGACCGCCATGTTTACATTTACGCCTATGCTACGGCATGATTGGGTAAATGGTTCAACTTATGACGTCTGCTTGTTAACTTATTTAGTTGCCTCGCTATGTTCTTAATTCATTCAATTATAATGTTTGTCTTTGAATTCCCTCTTTGTTACATGTGGTGCCATGTTTTGATTCTTGATTATACTTCATTGTTATGATCGGTTATGTTAATTGTTGTGGCTACTTGACTTATGTGATTGCCATGCTCACTTACTAAATTAATTTCTTCCGCTTGCTTTTAGACTTCATTTGACTTGTACGTATTATGTTTTCCTAATTTATTGTATGTCATTTATATGTTGTGTGGATCGGCGTCATTATGCTTGCTTATGTTCGAGACTTGTATGCTGGTTTGTATGTGCTTGTATATACGTCATCGATGCTTTGCTTTGCTTCGTTCTCTTTGTTATATGTTCTTTTGGATATACGTATATTTGTGCTCTTGAGGATCCTCTTTGACTCATTGTTCTCATTTCATAACGACTTTGTTATCCGTTTCCTTTGTTTCATTTGCATTTGATTTTCTTTAGCTTTCTTTTGTTATATCATTCCTTTGGGCTTTTTAAGCTCGGTAGCATTTCTTTTTCTGCGGCGGGTTTTTAGGTTCGAAGATGGGCTTGATGGGCTGAGAGTTGGATTATTCGAGTAGACCGACCTTAGTTACCTTACCGTTTTGGTTTTAATTTGAAGAACTATTGTTTTTAGATTTCACTTTCGTTTTAGGCATGGGATGTTGTATCTTCTTTATAAGTCATTTATTTATATGACTTGGTAATTTATTTTATAAGGCTTCCGCTTGTAAAAGTTTATTTGTATGTTCTGATATGACACCAGAATGTGACACTTCTACCCTTGCCGGGTTGGGGTGTTACAAAAACACACTAAACACCAATTTTCAAAATCTACAATTCTCACAAGATTCACAAACCAAAACACATGAGGTTCCCGAAACACATGAATGAGGTTCTCGAAACACCTGCGTCTCTTCCAAATCCCAAAATTCGTGGTAAAGAAAGCCCAAAAAATCCAAAGACCCCGAACCAATCGATTAGGATGAAGAAATTCCCGACTTCGTCAATACACGTTGGCAAACAAGTGAGGAAAAATTACTTGACATCTGTATGTAGCCGCTGCTGAGGATCCACTTGTCGGGCGTGCACAAGCTCGCAATATGCTTTGGCAACGGGTAAAAAATGAGTTCAATACACCCAATTTTCAAAAACGCAACAAGGATATGATACAAGGCAAGTGGAAAACATTGAACCGTGATTGCACAAAGTTCAACGCGTATTACAAACGTTCGAAACGGGAAGAGAAAAGTGGGGAAAGTGAGATGGATATCCTCAAACGGGGGAAACAAATGTATCGTGACGAGCACAAAACTGCGACGTTTAACAACGAGGAGACTTGGGAGGTTTTGCGTGGTCATAAGAAATGGGATGCGCCGGATCCGCTTGATTTAATCGGCGATGTCCCAAGCCAAACAAACGAGGCTTTGCTTGGTCATGATGAACAACCACGTCCCATGGGCAAAAAGCGTGCTTCGAAGAAAGCCAAATCCAAGAGCACGATAAGTACCAGGGGAGCAAGCACCGGAGGAACGAGCTCGTCAAGCCAATTCACGGAGACTATGACAACCAAGTATCGTGAAAGCAGAAACCGCCTAAGCGGCGATCGAGGCCCCGAGTAAAAGATGAAAGCGATAACAAGATTGGAAGAAATGAATTTTTGATGATTGACACTGCGCAGGATCCATACGTTGTGGCTTGGATCAATGAAGAAAAGGATCAAGATCAAAAATATAACACAACCTCGTCACTAGATTTAATTGTATTTTCGTAATTTCTTTATGTTGTAGTTTGCTTTGTGTTGTATTCTTTTTTTTTTTTTTTTTTTTGTAACCTTTTTTTTTTTTTTTTAATTTCGTATTGTAATATGTTTAGAATTAATGCTATGTTTTTAATAAATGAAGTATTAGTTTTAGTTTAGGGTTGAATTTGAAAATATTTGAGTTAAAGTTGAGTTATGATAAGGTGTGTTTTTTTAGTTAAGGTGAAAAGATGAAAGGCGATGTCTTGTGACGCGACACTCAAACTTTAACTCGGGTTATGACACCCAATGCTCGTATAGTCATTTCAATTTTTGTTCATAAGTTCTTGTCATTGTGATTTGGTTAAAATTTTCCTGTACATAACAGCTAACTATATGCTACAAATGTGATTTGACGAAACGGGCGGACCACATGTGTAGGTGTAGCAACTGAAATCTTATGAAGCCATGAAGGTCATAGCTAGATAGATAACGACTTTTTGGACCTGTCTTACAAAAATGGTAAAAGACTACCATGCAGTGAACTTATAACAGAGTGAGGAAAAAATGAGATCCAGGCTTGTTGATTTGTTAGCAGTTTTTATTTTAATTTAAACAATTGATTTTATTGAAAAATCGAGCAACTAGATCGATAACATGCACAAAATAAATTACAAAATTGGGTTACAACTTACAAGCAGGTTTAGGGTTTGTGATCCAAACAGATTAATTATCTTAGAAGAATGCCATGAATGCGGTGGCAAGTGCGATATTATTTTATAAGCGAACAAATGTTTTTCGTTTTACGTCTAATTCAAGTAAGTTTCTCTTTTCAACCCCGCTTCTTCCCGACTACTAAAGAAAACTCATAAAAATATATCAAAATGGATGTTGAATTAAAAAGACAAAATTTTAAAAATATGGTGAAATTAGATCATAAAAAATTAAACGGATTAAAGATATTTAAATTTAAAAATAAAGGTGATTAATTAGTTAGGAGTGGCGTGTGTCCATTATTATTAGGCTCTTTATTTTAGTTTATTAGAGCTCCTCCATTTTGTTATTTTTTAGTTAGAGAAGTATGGCATGTCACCAATTATCGGAGCTCCTTATCTTATTTTTTAATTCTTTCCATAATAAGCAGTAAAAAGTCAATTTTAAGATTCTAATTTTAGAAGCGTAATCGTTATAAAGTAGTATAGATATGTTGAGCCAACCCACTCCTATTTAAGATCTAACAAATATGAAAAAAAAATACAAAAAGTTTCGCATCATTAAATAGTTGAAGATGAACAACTTTTAGAGTGCTTCGGTGTGGACGGAACGAATAACACGTTATCTATCTGCTGCCTCAATCACATTATCGCACTAACAAACACACCAACAACTAAAACCTCTAAAAAAAACCCGATACACGTTATTTGTCCATTTTTTCCTTTTGTTTTTGTTTGAAAACAAACATATTTTACTAAACTTAAACTAAAATTACAATACATAAAATAAAATACGACATTCAAATAAAAAAATTAAGTTGAGCCAAAATGTTTTGCTCGGATCGCGTTTTTAATTTTTTTTCCGATACCCAACGCATCTTCTGGACGCATCCCGTCAGTGTTTAACATTAAAAAATTCAATTCTTCCGCTTTTGTCCAACCGGTAGTTATGACGTCGGTTTTCTTTGGTCTCGGCTTTTTCTCTGACGAAGAAGACGATGGTAATATATTGTTGGTGTTTTGTTGTGACATTCTGGTTTGAAAAATGTATGTGTGAAAGTGTATGTGAAAGTGAAATTATATGAATTGGGGTGAATGTATGAAAAATGTGTATGTAAAAGTGGGTATTTATAGTAGGTATGTTTTTTTAGCCGTTACAATTTCAAACTTGTGGGACAAGCTTTTCTTTTTTTTCTTTTTTTTTTTTTTTTCAAATTAAACACATTTTATTTTACTAAAATTAAAAGTACATTACGAAAAATAAAACACAACAACTAAAAACCATTACAAGAAAATACGAACACAAACGTTCTACTTGTTTTCTTTATGCATCCAATGAACTTTATAAGCGATGTTATCTTGGTTTTCGCTTTCAATTGATACAACTCATTATGAATCTCGTAATCTTTCCAACCTTCCTCTTCTAAAAACTTGTTAACCACAAGCAACTTTTTTGGCGGAATGTCTTTGCATTCCGTGTATTGTTCCTCATATCATTTTAGAGGAAGATGCTTTACTAAACACCTTAGCTAATTTGATTGCATGTTCACGACGAATGGTATCACTCTCAATTAGTTTTTGAACGCCTTCATTGATTTCTTCGATAGTTTGTGGAAGATTACAAGCAATAATTTTTGGAAAAGAAAAAGGTATGAAATATGAAAGAGTGGATGAAAATGTATGTGAAAGTGTATTTAAATTGTGATTTAGTTGGATTGTTTGAAGAATGTATGTTTTTAAGTGGTATTTGAGGTGGGGGGGGGTTAAATTTTTTAGCCGTTGTAAAATCTGTTAATATAACATATACAACGCTAGTGATTGCACCGACTATGGCACGGATTGCGAGGGGGTGGTGCAGCAACAACTCGCCATTTGCTCGTTGTTGGGCGAATAGCGGACCGAAAATGGTTCCACACCATGTCTCTTAGAGAGAATGAAGATAGATAAACGAAAATTATGTTGGAACTTAAAAAATGAAAAAAAATAATAAAAATAAAAATAAAAATAAATAAATAAAAATAAAAATATGATAAAAGGGTTACTCCGGTAAAATATTATTACTCCAAAAAAATAATTAAGTACAACGGGTGTGGGTGAATCTCATACATCAGCCCCAAAAGGCAAACCAAACACACCTACAGTGCTTAAGACCTAACCCAACATAAGAATAACAAACCACTCTTATGAACAACTACTATAAGGATAAGAAATAAAACTGTTTTTTGAACTGACCACAAACATTTATATCCATGATCAGCAAATGGTTGTTTTTCCGGAGTTAAACCTTGAAGGTCTTAAGTGTCATATAGATCAAAATCTTCATCTCCTGTAAACTAGCATCATATGTACCTCCACTCGTCATGAAACGAGAAGTTTCATCATCAACATCTTCGACTTTATCATCACTATCGATTATGCGAAATAATCAAATTCCAACTTTAGAAAGCGGATTACCTACCTTTGAAATAACACAAAGAGCATCATTGGATGAGCTAAGGATATCTTCATTGTTATACCCACATGTCCCACATTAGCCACCCTTTGCATAGGGCGCTTTTCATCATCACCCGTAAACACAAGCTTTTCCTCAATTATTTGACTTTCGCTTATTAATCCTTTCAACAAGAGGCCGGTGTAGTAATTGGGTTATTAAATGAATTAATAGTAACACTTGCCTGTTTATCCATGATCTAAAATCTATTATCAAAATTCGAATCTTTACCAACAATGAAATTCTCATCTAAATCACCAAGAGCATTAAAAGCATTAAACGTTAACCACTTAACTAAAAATTAAAACCAATTTGAATCTAATAGAAACCAATTTAAGGAAGCTCGGATCAAATATAAACTACAACCACTAAATATAAAATTAACTCAATTGTGGTCATAGTTAAATGGGCTAATAACCTATTAAAGCATCATACTTGTTACAAAAAGCACTTCGACGTAGCGAACAAACAAAATAGCCCCTTTGGCTACTAAACCCGACTATGTTGTCTTTTATTGGGCATTTTTCCACTTACCCAGCCGGTTAGTGCCACGTAACCGGTTTCTTGTACGATCATTTTTCCACCTACCATTTTCCACATACCATTTATCTGTTTCTTATCTGTTTCCACCCACCATTTATGCATATCAATAATTTATCTGTTTCCACCTACAGCCGGTTATAAGAATATGAGTTATATGTCTTTTATCTGTTTCCACCTACAGCCGGTTATAAGAATTTTTCCACCTATATCATTTTTCCACCACCATTATCCCAAATGAATAAAGAACCAAAAAAGTAAACGTTTACCACTATCACCAAGATCTTAAATAATATAAAACCACTATCACCATTAGTCAATAACCATCTACAAAACAAAACCCACAATGATTTCGGTTGAATCTAGCGTGAAGGACAACAAGAACGGCAGGTTTTGGTTCCAATTAACATCACGAGGATGGGAAGAAAGTTATTGGATACATTTACATAGCAGTTTTAGGGTTGGTGTTTGGATTAGTGGTTTCGTTATGGTTTTTATTTTGTTGATAGTTTAGATGTGAAGGTGTAATGGGTTTCGGATGGTTTTTATGACGAATGAAAAATACATTGGCCATTGAAATATGCCGATTGAAGCTTTGGTGTTGATGGTTTTTTTTTTTTTTTTTTTTTTTTTTTTTGGGTTTTAATATTTGTTTTGATAAGTATTTGATTAGATCCACTGGTTTTGTTTGGGTTTTGTTGAAGAAGCAAGTTCATGTTTTACGGGTTTTGTTGATGTGCGGTGCTAATGGCTAATCATTCGGGTGACAAGAAATGATGGAGGTGAGTGTGGTGGAGATGGTGCTTGGTGGTGGTGAAATTGGTGAAGACAAGGATGGAAGAGAAGAGGGTGTTTGGAAGTGAGATTTATAAATGTGATGTGGATTTATATAATGACATGGCACAAATAAAATATTTTCAAAATGGATAATTTACCTGCTACTTGTTTGGTAAGTGGTAAAATGACCATTACAGGACAACATAATCGGGTTTAGTAGCCAAATGAGCTCTTTTTTTTGTTCCCTACGTCAAACTATTTTTTGTGACAAGTATGATGCTTTAATAGGTTATTAGCCCTAGTTAAATCAAGAAAAGATTAATACTTGTAACATTGTTAGCCTCCTTATCCATT
The DNA here is from genome assembly GCA_022545495.1 of Chrysanthemum lavandulifolium. Taxonomy (NCBI): domain Eukaryota; kingdom Viridiplantae; phylum Streptophyta; class Magnoliopsida; order Asterales; family Asteraceae; genus Chrysanthemum; species Chrysanthemum lavandulifolium. The sequence continues at coordinate 166,324,319 of CM040240.1, read as the reverse complement.
CCTATATTTGGACTTGAACAACAAATGTGTACACAATAATTAGTTGACCAGCCACTACCAACAAAGTGACCCAGATAGCAATTGTACCACCCAGAAACCTACCTCTAACCATACAAACACATAACGCAAAACTATACACACTTAATATGCTAGCCAAATTCCAACGTTACCATATCAAACTAACGTCATTATTGTATAATTCTCTTTTAGGCTACACATAACGCTAAGTAACCTTATATTATTAATCACTCCGCCAGGTTGACATATGTTTTGTAATATTTTAGCTAAAATGTTAAAATGTGAGAGTTTTTGCTGGTGCAAACAATTTTATTGTTGTCACGTCAACTCGATCCATAAAAGTAAAAGCTTTACCTATGTTAAGTTTGTGTAACGATTGTCTCATGCCCCGTGTTGATTAATTGGTCAAGTGGTTAAAAGACACGGTTAAGGAAAACTTATATAACTAGATGCATATATGCAATCATTTTTGGGACATAACATTCTACTGCTCAGTTTTTACTGACACTTTTGAAAAGTGTAGGTCAAAGGTTATTGGTTGTAGACTTGTAGGTTTTAGCGACATTCTTTTAATCAAGAAATCACGTAACAAAAAGTTCAAAACATTTTGTTATAAGAACAAGCTTATGTAGCAGTCTATATTATATGCGTCATATTTTGTCCCCCATTGATAAGTGATAACGATCCTCTGCCGTCAACTTGGACACCATCTTCAATTCTTCATAACACTTGAACATCATTTCGAGCATTGCTAGCTTTTGGAATATCGACCACTATCCAACTTGAAGTCAAGCAATTAATACTTTCGGCAGTCGGTACCGCTATACATGTTTTCACATGATCATATAAATATAGGTCATCATATACGTATAATATTTCTAGAAACAGTACATATACTGCGGGTACCTATAGTAATATACTAGTAACAGTTAATTAACTTTCTCAGAAACGTATTAAATGCACATGTTAATAACGTATTTGACACTTGATATCTTTCTTACTTTCTAAATAATCGATCTTTTGTAAAGTTTAGGACGTACTAGAACATAAATCAAACCAGTACATGTATATTTGGTGCGGCATTGTTTCACTTATAACTAATGATTTCTTTTTAAGCGGCGATCGAATAATTAGCAACATTTGGTATGGTAAGTTAGAAACATGGCGAATCAGACCATGTTTTCTTTCTCTAAAGCTAGAATATCGAATCACTAGCTAGTCGACTAGGTAGAGTGGTACTACAATTATATCTTCTTATGTCGTCTCAAACCCCTCATGTAACCACTGCCCTTAGCTCCTCGTTAGGTTGTTTTAATTTGTTCTAATATGTAATCCCAGCAGTTCCAAAAATAAAAACTAGTCAACAGTAATATGTACATTATGGAATTGAGAGAAGCTGAGCTGACGATAAGGTCAGGGTGACCCCAGAAAACCTGATGTCGCCACTACGATTAGCCTAATATACAACCTGTTTTTTTTCTTCTTATTTTCATATATCTTCGCCACGTACAGCTCATATTTTCAGTTGCAAAACAATGCAATATCAAGTTTTATACAGTTGCACAAGCCTATACGAAACCATATATTAAAAAAGAAATATATTATATAGTGTGCAATAAGTTTTAACATTAAAAAGGTCGTTGGGGTGGTTGCACCTCCTTCCCCTTTAAATTCCCATTTCCCCCCTTGTACCATATCACATTTCTCTATCTCTAAATCCATTATTTTTTCCTAACTTCAATTCCCTCATATTCATCAAATTCTTTCACCGATTTCACATACAAATTCGATCGGTTTCCATGGCGGACCAACGACAACCAGTTGTCTCGAAGCTCCCAAATTTTCTCCTCTCTATAAAACTAAAATACGTTAAACTAGGCTACCATTACTTGATCTCACACGCTATGTACCTTTTATTAACCCCTTTATTAGCTATCGTTACAGTCCATTTATCGACACTTTCGTCACATGATATAGTCCATTTATGGGACCAGCTTAGATTTAATCTAGTCACCGTTGTCATATGCTCGGCTTTACTAGTATTTCTAGCAACACTTTACTTCATGAGCAGGCCCAAAAAAGTTTACCTAGTCGATTTCTCGTGTTACAAACCCGAAGACGCTAGAATTGTAACAAGGAAATATTTATGGACCGATCAACTCAAGCGGGGACATTTACAGAAGAAAATCTAGCATTTCAAAGAAGATTTTGGAACGATCTGGATTAGGACAGAAAACGTATTTCCCCGAGGCCGTGTTACAAGTTCCTCCGAACCCGTGTATGGCTGAGGCACGAAAAGAGGCTGAGATGGTTATGTACGGTGCTATTGACGACTTGTTGGCGAAAACCGGGTGAAACCTAAGGATATCGGTATATTGATAGTGAATTGTAGCTTGTTTTGTCCAACACCATCATTAAGTTCCATGATTGTGAATCATTACAAACTTAGAGGAAATATTATGAGCTATAATCTAGGTGGAATGGGTTGTAGTGCTGGATTGATTTCCATTGATCTTGCTAAGCAACTTTTGCAGGTAATTTATTCTTTCTAGCTTCCTCTAGTATCTAACTTGGTGTATTTAATCAAGTCAGTTAGTGCACACAGTTAGGTTAGGTATTTAATTATAGGAAATTAGATTGATAGACACTAAAATAATTTTGTGGCAAGTTAGATACATCTTGAATTAAGTGTTATGTGTCTATATTATAAGGTAAAAGTGGGATCACTTTGTATAGTGAATAGTTGAAAATTTTAATTTGACATTAATGGTGTGTTTGTTTCTTGAAAACAGGTGAACCCTAATTCATATGCGTTGGTTGTTAGCATGGAAAACATAACATTAAATTGGTACTTTGGAAACAATCGATCAATGCTTGTGTCAAACTGTTTGTTTAGAATGGGAGGAGCGGCCGTTTTGTTGTCGAATAAGTCTTCTGATCGTCGTCGTTCTAAGTACCAACTCATTCACACTGTTCGTACACATAAAGGCGCTGATGACAAGTGTTATAGTTGTGTGTTCCAAGAAGAGGATGAGAACAAGAAAATAGGTGTAGCTCTTTCGAAAGACCTTATGGCAGTTGCTGGTGAAGCCTTAAAACAAACATCACAACACTTGGACCATTGGTACTCCTATGTCCGAACAATTGTTGTTTTTCGCAACTTTAGTTGCAAGAAAAGTGTTTCAAATGAAAATCAAGCCGTATATACCAGATTTTAAGCTAGCGTTCGAACACTTTTGTATTCACGCGGGTGGAAGAGCAGTTCTAGACGAGATAGAAAAGAATCTTAATTTGACTGACTGGCACATGGAGCCATCTAGAATGACTCTCAATAGATTTGGAAACACTTCAAGTAGCTCATTGTGGTACGAGTTAGCTTATTCTGAGGCCAAGGGTAGGATACGCAAGGGTGATCGCTCATGGCAAATTGCTTTCGGGTCAGGTTTCAAGTGTAACAGCGCCGTGTGGAAGGCTTTGAAGACAATCGATCCAGCTAAGGAGAAAAATCCTTGGTCGGATGAGATTAACGATTTCCCGGTTCATGTTCCTAAGATTGAGAGGATTGGTTCTTAAAGGGGTTCAATTTTTACAAATTCTTTGGGACTATAAAGATTCAATATGAACAAATATTGACTGTTGTATTATTTTACGAATTCTTAGAGGCAATTGCCCTTTGACTTTCAATGTATCTTTTCTTTTATACATGGAAATTTAAACATACATTATATTTTTCCAAATGCTTCAAAACTAAATGTCTTGGGTAGGAAAAAAAGTTGCTAATAAATAGATCATTATTATCTGCCAGATTAATTAGGCTATGACAATGTTCCATCTTTATTCGAAATAAAGAATTCTTAAGGAATTCATTATGGCATTCATTATGATGAACTATCGTGAACTTATTAATTGGTGAACTTATTAAAAAGTTTATATAATTCACACCTCATGTAATTACAAACATTTTTATTAGGCTTCGTAAGGTTTCTTTTAATCGGATAGAGTGGCTATTTAACCCGTGTAACGCCCTATTCACCTTTTTGTAATATGTTTCCTAGCTTATTGCTAGTGCTTTGTTATATCTTCTACCGTTCAAAAAATTTTGTTCATATTTTAAATCTTTTCAGATTATATGTAAAGCTCTTAGTAGTTATTAAAGTCATATGCAAAGTCATTAATTTGTAAACCTCTATTTTCATGTCATCTAAGCATAAAATAGTTCTTCATTGTGGTACACATAATATTTGACCTTTTTTATAAATTTTTTGACGTATTCTTAAATCGCTATAACGGATGTTTTAAGTTCTGCATATGATGGATGCATGGAGAGATATTAATGAGAAGGTTCAACATTGGACCCTACTTGAGTTGTCAATTTTCCTTAAATGAGAAACATTAAAATATTAAACAATTGTAACAAGAGTCACTCAGCGTCATATTTTACATGTTGTGCAACACGAATTTCAAATGATATAACTATTTTGCGCAATCCCCGAATGGTTGTTATGAAATTAGGCATTATCTTGTAAAACACATTTCTTATGTGAAATCTCAAGTATAGCTTTGTGATTTATTTTCTGCAAGAGACTCAAGTTCACCGTACATATAGTAACTTCATGTTCAGCCTTAAATCGTTTAGCTCGTTAGGCTTTGTAATAGGGAGTCTTACATGATATGGGCGGACACTTTTCTGAATGAACCATTGAGCACGAAAAATTATCTTTGACATATTGTTCTTAAAATAGAGCACGTGAATAAGTCACTACTCTCTGGTTATCGAACATTTTTTTTTTTTAAATTATTCATTGCTATATTAAGTAATATTGCTTCTAGATTGTTACTCACGATCACTTATTTCTGTACTTCTCTTATTTATGTACTTCAGCTTTTTTTATTCAATTCCAATAAATAAAACAGCCACCAACCGGGTTTATTACTTATGATAATAATTGACTTTTTCCGAGAAAATTGGATAATGAATTAAAAGTAATAATTTTGGGAGTAGTGTTATGCAAATAGAGATTGTATCATCAGAGAAGTAAAGATAGGGTAGTTGAACAAAGTAATGGCAATACGAAACTTGAATTCAGTGACCCACTCCATCTAATATTAAACAAATACTTACGTGAAATATATGTTTAATGGCATCTAAATTAACTATTAAGAGGCTTACTAAAATAATATGTTGCCTTTCTAAAAAAAAATTAACTATTTCTAATGCAACTCGATTAAATAGACAGAGGTTTTACTGTTCAATTTTGATGAGGACCTGTTTTTAACTCATATATACATAGTTATAAGAGCGGTATCTTTTTACCGTTTCTGATTTTTTTCCCGATCACCTTAAATGTGTACAAGAAAATGATTTATTCATGTTTACTCCGATTTATACGTAAGGTGATGCACGAACCTATCATTGTCGCAATTTGACCAAACTTTATTACTTGAAACGCAATCAATAGGATTCACAGTTGGGATGGTGTTTGTTGCATGATATCATTAATTGAAGCAAGGAAAATTTCATACAATGACACGATCATAAAGTACGCGTTTGCTTCAAACAATGTTTTTATTTTTTATGACACGATCATAAAGACACACAACATCTTTTCGTGGATTGCACTTTAGCTTGAATCTTTGGTCCATGGTGAAGACTTGGTGGAGTTTACCCAATTTCCGAATACTTTGCACGACCTAATCTCTTGGGAGGACTCGGCAAACCTTAGCTTTCCCTCCAAGGCGCTTTTGACGGGGTAGTCCAAACAACATTTTGGATTATATGGCTATCGCAACGGGTTTGTTTTGATGTGAAACCCCAAGAAAGATACTCATTGAGGAAATTAAAATTCTTTCTCACTTGTGGTTTCTTCATAGGAATAGGAAAATCAATCCCAATTGGATTGATTGGATTTTGATCCAATAAAAGCTTGTACAATTCCTATGTAATATCGTTTCCTAGCTCCTTGCTAGAGTGTTTAATAAAATTTGCCGCTCAAAAAAAGAAAGGAAACTGTAAGTGATATGAATCAAAGAGCTAAAGTAGGCAAAAATATAATATGGAGTACGTAGTACTTTGTGTTTGATGATTAATAGTTAAAAAAATACCATGTTGTGTGATAAACTCATAAACCAACAAATTTTGAAAGTTAGCGTAGAATATAGACCAAAAATATATGCACGTGACCTGAAACACTTACATTATACTGATGAATCAATGAGCAAGAGAGAATGTACAAGCATCCCCTTATCTCTATTTATAAAGATGAGGAGATACAATTTATATGGATTTCGAATTCTGTAGAACGATTACATTGCAACTAGTTTCTTAATCTAAGTAAAATCCTAAACTCTATTTATACAAAATACATTAAACCCTAATATTGTCTAAGTAACGTATAAACTCTCATAAGTATTGGTAGTACCTACTACAATTTTCACCTAAGAGGTAATACTTAGACACCATTGATACCCAACATCTTAATACAATGTTAGAATCTCGAACAAGGAACCACCTTGTTAAGCGGGCATTGTACTTTAGTAAATTCTCAAGTTTAGCTTCCTTTGATCTCGTTTTCTTCCTTCCATTTGCACCCCTTAACGTGTACTACGGTTTTCATAATGTCTACCCCACTTTGCACCAAGAGGTAATTGTTCTTCTTTGCTTACGAAGTTGTGCATGTTTGTCTTTTCTTCAGTGGGTTAACCTCCAAGCATATAGCGGAGCTAGGCAATATGTGACAACCCGTAATTTTCCGGCGCGTCCTATCTGAAGAAACGATTTAGCGAGATCGACTCTTTTCTTTACTTCAAGCTACGAGGCGTATTTATATATCATTTTATCGAATTATTATTTTAAGGGTGATGGCGCAATTTCGGATTCACACGACGACTTTTGATGACCGAGAGGAGCTCGAGAAGCATTATTCGTAAAAGATTAATAAAAATTTACAAGTTAGGTCCTTGTGATAAGTTTCATCCCCCATCTTTATCTTAATACACATTCGGCCTCTAGAGTATAAAATCCTCACACTCTCTCCTCCCTCATTTTCACACTTAACTTCCTCACACTAAACCTTTTTCCCTCTCTCTAAATATTCTGGCGTCGCTCTGGCCACCCTCCGGCCGTCACCACCTTTTACACCGCCCCACCCAAATGATAGATCGGGTCTTTGTGGTCACGTTTACGTGCCACACGCGCCTTAAAGACCCCTCGCGCTTTCTAGATCTAAGTTTTGGTGATGTGTAGGTTAGGGTTTTAAATGGTTACCGACTATAAAGGGTTCGTGCTTGGTTTGGGTAAGGGTTTTGCTCGTAAAAGACACCACCAAAACCTCGTCTCGCTGAGATTGGAGGTCGTGTGTTAGTAACACACCACCTCCGACCCTCTTTCTCTCGTTCTCTCGGTAAAACACAAACCCGTTCATATATATTTTTTCTTTTTCTGTTTTGACCGATCATATATTTTGTTGTCGATGTTTTCGTGGACAAAAGTAATAAAAACGAGCCATTAAGTTTTTGGTGGAATTAAAATACGGTATTAAAACAAGTTTTAATATTGTTTCGTGTGGCTTGGGAACAGACGTGTGGCTTGGGAACAGATTATATGAATCTGAGCATGTTTCATGTGCGATTTGGATAACGATCATTTGATTTGGATTTTGGTCTCATTGTTGTTGGAGTGTGATAGTTTGGATTGTGGTGATTGATGTGGTGTTTGGGATGACTCGATGATTGATTCGGTCGACTCGGTTGAGTCGGGTCGTGTTTTGTTTGGTCTTAACCGGGGTGGCAATTTGGGTCGGGTTTGGGTTGGCGGGTTGGGTTGTCGAGGTTGACGGGTCGAAAACCCCAACCCAAACTCGACCCATTTAAATCATCGGTCGTTTATGTCAACCCTAACTTTGTTTATACATAACTGAACCTAACCCATTTAACCCGATATATATACTTGGGTTGGCGGGTTAAATAAGTTACAGGTTGAATATGTTAAACGGGTTGAATCGATTAAGCGGGTTTCGGGTTGACCCATTTAAACCTTTTATATATAAAAGTTGGCACATTACACTAGTTGAATAGGTTAAACAAGTTGTGCGGTCGACTCGTGTAATGCGTTTAACGCATAATAAAATATAAATAATTTTGAGTTTATGAAAAAATCTTAAGCGGTTGGCGGGTCGACCCGCTTATTTTATTCCCAACCCGAACGACGACTGTTTAATAAGCGGGTTAGATAGGTCGACCCAAACCGACCGAAATCTATTTAGCACAACCCGAACTTATTAATTTCGCGTCGGTTTCGAGTCGGGTTCGTGTCGGTCGAAATTGCCACCCCTACATGTAGTAATGATAACCGGTAAAATGGTGCTTGCTTGCTTGTTGATGATATTCGTTAGAATTGACTCGTTGAGCCGAGTCGGGTCATCTCAAGTGGTAACGGGTTGGTTATAAATTTATTATTGAAATTATGTGTTAAATAAAAACTGAATATTAGTAATAGGTGTTAAAAACTTGAATTAATCACAAACTTGACCTTGACAAATATTGGTATTAAGTGTTAAGACTTGATAATAAGTGTTAAAACTCGAGTTAGCAATATTAGCAATAATTAGTAATAAGTGATAAGCTTTGGGTTGGGTTTGATTTAGTCTCGGATTATGTTAACGATTAATCGGCTAAAATAAAAGTCTACTTGTAAAATAAAATGGGAGCGATGACCTAACCATTGTGATATTTGTTAATACAAATAAGCCATAAAATGTTTATTTATATTTTACGATCTTCTAATGTTTTGTCGATAACAAACGTAAAATCATTTTAACGAAACAAATAAAATACGTAAAAGGTTTGAGCCAATAGTTTACTAACACACTTACATTTTCATATAAAACACTAAACAAGTATCATTGTCTACATCTTATAGAAATGCATATGTATAACAACTAGTGTTTACATAATATGGAAATGTACATATATACTTTGTAAATATTGTAATGGGTAATGTAATGGGTAAAAACCTAAGTCTATGACCCATGATCCATTGACTAGATACAATGAATGTTGTTGGGTAAAACCCAAAGTCCATGATCCATACCCATGGAGCTTGATCCATAACTCATGACCCATTGCATGACATCATGCATGAAGTTATGTTGGGTATTATCCATGATCGATGACCCAAGACTCATGACCCAATGTCTAGATACATTGCATCTTGTTGGGTATCCATAAAACATTACCCATAACCCATGGTTCATAACCCATAACCCGGTTTGCAACCCGAAATCCGAACTTAAGCTAACCCAACAGCCGGATCCCTAGGATTGCACTAGCCGGATCCTCCGGGAAGGATCACAGAAACCGTGGAACATGAGACAATTTTATCTATAAATAATGAGCCATTTCTCTCTTGCTCACTACCCCTTTTACACATACTTTCTCTTAGTATTGTAACATCTCTAACCTCAGATCCAAAGGATCATTCTATATAGTTTTATGTTTATGTGATTCTCTAGGTTCCTCTTAAAGGCGAGATCACCACCTCTTGAAGACGTGCAAGCTCAAGGTCATGAGTTGCTAAGCTTCGTCATCATCAAGACCACTGAAGTGTCTCTTGTTGATAGTTCTTTTCTCCCTCCATAGAAGTGTTGTGTTGAAAGCATTAGTAAAAGGTGCCAACCGGTCGTGTCGAAGGCATTAGTGAAAGGTGTCGAAGGGTCATGTCAAAGGTATTAGTGAAAGGTGCCGAAGGGTCGTGTCAAAGGCATTAGTGAAAGGTGCGAAGGGTCGTGTCGAAGGTATTAGTGAAAGGTGCCAGGGTGTACATTCGATATGGTGCTTGATGTACAAGATAGATATTTTGGGTTAAAGGATATTGATATCCTTCTAGTGTTGTAACAAGGGTGTGTCTCCTTTGGGGTAGTTTTGTTGTGGTGTAGTGTTGGGTAGTAGTTCCTCCTTTGTAATGGAACTCGGTATCTAGCCTTGTACCGGATAAAGTGTAGGCGAAGTTGTGATAGGTTTGGTTCTACCTCGTGGAAGAACTCGGTGTCTAGCCTTGTACCGGATAAAGAGTAGGAGGCGTTGTGAAGGCTTCTCCGCCACATTAAGGAGGTTGTGTTGTGTAGTGCTTACGAACTCTCGAGTGGGGAACTCGGGAGTGGAGTAGGAGAAGGAAGGTGTCCTTGTAGCGAACCACTATAAATACTTGTGTCGTAGTTTTGTGTTCCTTTACTCTTTATCTTTGCATTACTTATTTATATGCTTATCTATCATCATCCAACGCACACATTAAATAGATTGACATAAGTCGATCTAAATAGTTTAAAACGAAGTTTTAATCGGTAAAACTAACCCCCTTCTAGTTTTCCACAATTGGTACGAGCTTCATTACCAAGTTTCTTAGAGTATATTGGACTTTAAAAACTTGATACGATTCGTGTATGTTTGAAAACTACAAATAAGGAAATCTCTTAAAACAAATTTTTTAATGTTGGATAGTGATAGATCATTCTAACAATTTCTCTTTAAGAAATCTTCTTTCTAGGACTATTCAAAAGACTTCATTTCCATCAAAATAAAAATGAAGCCAACACCCAAGGGAGAACCCAAAAGTAATCAAAACCTACTTCTACTTAGTAAAATGGATTACTTTAAAATCTCATGAAGTATTTCGGGTCTATGGTTTCTAAAAACCATAAAAAGAGGTTAGAGATATGTTTCCTTACCCACAACTATTTGATCTATACTTATAGTATTCTTATGTGAATATAATGATGATATGTGTCTTTCTTTCATGATAAAAACCATGCATATAAATGTAGTCTTATAAAACTATATGAACACATGAATTAGTAATTTAACTTCATAGTCGCAAGTCTCTAAAAAGTCTCTCTTCACTACTTTTCATCTTTACTCATCATCGGGAATAGTATTCCTTTTTTATTCTCTTAAAAAATACTAAAGATTATCAAACCTACGCCGTCATCGCAAAATAGATATTTGATAGTTAACTTACCGATAATCGATAAACAATCCTCCTTCCCGTCAAAACACCTTGGCCAAACGTCTATTCAAATAAGAACCTCATTCTACAAGTTCTTTTCCAAAATAAGTTATTGTATAACTTATTACAAGTAAAAAGAATAATTCCAAATACTTCATTTTCTGTCTGCATACCCGGATCCCACATGTTTTACTAGCCGGATCCCTAAAACAAGGGATCCGGGGGAACCGTGTACACAAACATCAGTTATACGCTTTTAAAAACCCAAAATAATCCATTTTTCCCTCTTCCTAAAAACACAAAACGACCTAATCTCTGCTTCAATCTCCATAGGGCTTCATACTCTCAAGCATATCATTCTTGAACATCATTGTAAGTAATTACACTCATATGTTCTATTCATCATCATCTTCATCCTAGGGTTTATGGTTTTAAACTTTTTAATTAGATTCAATTACACCAATTGAAGAACTTGGGTATTATAAAATTGGTTTCATTACAAAAAGGTTCTATACAATCAGAAAGAAGGACTATCAAAAACCGTTCACTACCTTTCTAGATACTATCGGAAAGAAGGACTATCAAAAACCAATCGCAAAATCTTCAAAAAGCTCAAAAAACGACTTATCCACGAAGGGCGTGTAGTTAAGGAATGTTTCCTTGAAAACACCGACATTCATCAAGTCTTTCGGCAATCAACTTTGATTGTCTCTTGAAATTGATGAACAAATTTTTGATCTTTATTTTGAATTTTACAAAAGTGTTAGAATTATTCGAAACAATAATGAAAGTATTTCAATTGCTTTCATTATAAACAATCAAAGCATTACCTTACCCCCTCAACACATTCGCACAAATCCTTCGCATACCATGTGAAGGAATTTGTATGTTTTCCCAAGATTGGTCAATAACTACTCAATCCTTCGCACTAGACTCTAAACCCATTTATCACACTCCTCTCGATGACCCCATAGTTGTTCGAGACACCATCTTCAAAAAAAGAGTCGACCAATCTCGTCTCAACCGCAACAAAGAACTCATTCATCGTGATCCCTATCAAATGGAACTCTCCGAGATATTTCCCATTTACAAAAATGGGAAGAAATCCTTAGAGAAAATGTCATTTTCTTGGTTGGAAACAAAGACCATCCCAATGCGTATCTTGTCCAAATGATCTATTGTCTCATCCACCAAAGACCTTTCAATCTTTCCTATTACATGATTAAAAGAATGGTAGGTATGTTCAAAGTCAATAACATGGTACTTCCCTATGGTATGCTTCTAACACGACTCTGTGAGTATGTTAATGCAATGCAACCTTCTCCTATTATCGATGATCATTTTCTTGCTAACCATGTTGTGGTACCTCTTACCAAACAACCTCTCAAACGGCTCATGATCAATGGGAAAAGGCCTCGTGCTCTCTCGAACTCTTTGGACGAAGATGAAGAAGTTGAAGTCGATCCCGTTTCTAACTTTCAAATCGACCCCATGACCTAGTATGAACAACTTCCCACTCTTCCAAATGAGTATGAAGAATTCAAGCAAACAAAGGGGATGTTCAAATGTCTAACTCACTTCATCATGAATTCGGGAAAGAAGAAGAAGTGAAGAGATTGACGAAACAGACATTATGCTTGTCTTTATGGTTATTTTAGAAATTTTATCAAACAATGTATGCTCATAATTATGCAAGACTTACTTTGTTATCAAACAATGTACCATCTCGAGAAACTTGTGATAGATATGCACCTTCATGGGTCTAACCTCCTTTTCAAGGAGTGTTTACAACTTCAAGTTAGTTATTAGAGCTAGTTGTCACCTAAAAACTGACAATGGAACTCTTTAACTAGGCAACGTAACCGTGTCTCGTGGGGAATTGTCTATCATAAGCCGATCAATTAAAAAGTGCGAACTCTACCCTCATGTGCGATTACATCAAAACTTATAAGCACATGTGAAGGGAGTGTTTCTAAAAATATAAAACTCACGGGTGTTTCAAACATGTTTTCTATGATAAACACTCGAGAGATTTTCAAGAAAATGGTTTTATGGCAACAATAGGACGGTCGCGGAGTTATAAGGTGACTAAGGATAGGAAATTAGTCCTATGATCCGCCAGAGCGGAGGGATCTACCCAAGGACATCACAAATAGTTAGTATTAGAAGTCCTTAGGAATGATTGAAAAAAAAAGGAGTAAAGTGAGAAAGGAGAAAGAAGGGTTGAAGAATTAAAAGAAATGTAATAAGAAAGGGTGAAAAGAAATAGCCCTCCATATTCAACCTTTAGGCGAAACCGGGTTCAATTCATCACTCTTGGTTGTCACTAGATGACACGGTATTGAAGACAAAGACGTCATGGACCCGATGACGCCTTGCACTAAACCTTCTAGCCACTCAATTCCTCTCAAAGTTTGTTTCATTCTCACTGGGAACCCTACATAATCTATCGACCTTCTCTTAGAGATCGGCGATATTGAAGAAGGAGACCCTCTCCCTAGTCTCCGCCGAAAAACCAAAATGCACTATTGAGTCTAGAGCCACGAGATTCATCAAAAGATCTCATAGGTACACATGACATGACATCGCTTGTTGTTCATCAATAAGGGCACAAGTGATATATTCTAGAGTCCCACGGTCTTAGCAATCCGCCGAGAACATTTATGAGAGGTTTCACGGTTGTGATCCTCGGTGATTGAATGGAAACTCCTGCCGGGGTCAACATCAGCGACCACAGCGGCAGTCACTTCGGTAACTCCCGTGGATTACGCTTAGTGTGTCTCAAGCGGTCTCTGATCGTGGGGTGATGCTTGGTGTACTCGGCGACTCATCCGAAGCTATGGGTGTATTTTGGTACATCGCGTTATCTCACTTGTGGGACTCCAGTTCGAGGCGGCCTCTGAGAATTAGAGACGTGTTTTCACACTATGTTGTTAACACCTCGAAATTCAAGCTTGTAAGTCTTGGAATCCGCTTATTACTAACCTGTTTTATGTTTTCTTCTTATGGAAGCTCCGGGCGGATGGATCGTGTGGACTCACCACATGCTCATACCAACAACACATGAAAGTTCTCATAAAATCAAAGGCTACTCAAAGTTAAAGATGATTCTTCGTCAATGTCAAAGAATCTCAAAGTTTAAAGACTCGAGAACTACATCATTGGTAACCAAAAGACAAATAGAAGTGTGAGCATGGTGGAGAAAGGCGTGAGACACCTAACCAACGAAGTTGACAACGCAGACAACCACATTATCGATCACAAAGCATGAAGGAACAAAGAATCAAAACTATTCTATATCTACACGCAAAGTTCAAGCTCAAGGAAAGTAAAGACCTAATCAAGTGGAGCATCTTTTGAATGACCACCCTTAGGGGAGATTATTGCCTTAATTATTTTATTAGAAGTGATGGTCATTCACGTTTAGGAACTTTGTAACGCGTGTTAGATATCGTGATAGAATAGTCAACGGGCTCGTGGATTGGGCTAAGCTAAATGGCTAATAGTTAAGATAAGCTAGCCTTTTATTATATGTAATCCAATCCAAGTCCACGAGGCCCAAGGCCAAGCCAAGGAAAGCCTTTTAGGCAACAAGCCTCTTGTACTATAAATACCCCTCAAATGGTCATTTGAGGGTGTGTAGTGTGTGTGTGTGTGTGTATTTTCTCTCAAGAAATATACAACTTATTGTGTTTATCTTTATCCTCTCACATACACGGTTTTGTATAAACATCAAGTCACCATCTCTCTTAATCTTTCTCATCTTATTTCTAAGCTTTGTTTGTGTTTGTGTTTCACGTTTTCTACGCGTAACTTGGGTTACGTGTGTTGGGTTTGCTTGGTAAAGTGATAAGGTTGATATCGTAGTGGTCCTACAGCATTCCAGTTATATTTCATATTACAAATCAGCCCGTAATGTACACATGAAATGATAACACCAAAGTAACAAGTTGAAACACTGATCATCTTGAATTTGTTGCCCGAAATTGCTGAAGGTGGATAAGGAAGAAGTGCGTAGAAATAGACGAGAGAAGGATATAAAATCAACCAATTTCTAACAAAAATCATTAAATAAATGATTAAGCCCGATCACGTGAACTTGTTGTGCGTCCCCGATGTACACATTTTTTTTTTTAATAGAACAAAAGATAGAATATTAGATTAAGAATGAAGAATATGATACAAGAGGAGAAGTTGGAAGAACCTAGAAGACTATGTGACCTTACCCCTAGAGTTCCACTAGTGTTCCACACATGAAATGGAAGATCATGGGTTCCTTTTATACGGAAGGAACCCTTACATAGTTTACTAGTTAGGGTGATGTGGGATAGAATAGTAGACTTAAGGTTTTTACAACTTACATAAACCGTTTACAATCGATATAAGATAAATACAAATCACGAGATAATAATCTAAGAATGACACTCACTTTTCTTAAGTCTAACAATCTCCCCCTAAGGGATGTCATTCTTTAGATGCTTCATTGTGATGATGTCGTTAATCTTCTTGATTTTGAACTTCGTGAAATGTCTTAGAATTATCTTGATTCTTTGTTCCTTCATGCTTTGTGATCTTTGATAAATGTTTTTGATCTTTCTTGCCTTCGATCAACATCTTCAATGATTTGTCGTGTCATCTTCTCCACCATACTCATACGTCTTGAAAAGACTTTGAACTTCATACTAATGTTGTTAGGACCGTTTAACATATGATTTATGTGGTTTGGAGGTCGGGGTTGGTGGAAGAAGATGAAGATCTTCATCCTTTTTAGTGAGAGAAACTAGAGAGAGGGAGGAGAAAACAAAGACTTTTATTAAGAAAACACACACTACACCTTTAGCCTAATGCTTCACCTCACCCCTCATGGAGAGTCATGATGGATAATAGGCTCAACAAACCTTAACTTTGCCATTTAATAGATACTAGTCCCTATGGGCAAAGTATACTACGCATCTAGTCCAATTCACGTAAGTGACGTTATCTTTATAAAAAAGCGAGGCTAACAATCTCCCTCTAAGATAGCGCCACACGTGAATTGTTACAATGAGACCTATAAATACAAAACAAAGTAAATTACAATAGTAATGAACAATGTTGACTTTGTTGAGCCTTGAGTCTCGTAGTCTAGATCTTGAGGCAAACTTGAAGTTCTCCTTCCGACGATCTCGGCATTTTGATCTTTGGCGGCCCAAATCCTTGTAGCTCGAACTTCAACCGTAACGGTCTACTTAGGTTATTACTCCTCCTAACTAGTGAGCCTTTTTCTTTTTCGCTCCTCACAGATCGACAACACTCTTCCAACACGCAATGGAGAAAATAGACTCTTGATTGTAGCACAATCGTTTTCGTTCTGGGAACATCATAACAACATAACTCACTTAGTATTGCATCCACGTTGGTAAAAAAGCCCCGATGTACACACATTAGTTCTCCTTCTTCGGTCTTAAGCACAAATCCCTTCGTCAATCCAATCACGAAAGATGAAATACCAACTTCTCCTTCCTGATGGTTGCGAGCTATCGGAATCATCATAATGTTGCGTACATGCCGTATTACCTTCTTCTTGATGCAATATTAACGTCATAGCTTGATCAAAATTCTGTGAGAATATGTCGCAAAAATACTCTCAATATTTTCTCTAACCAACCTTTTATCGAACCTCCTTTGAATTCACCGGCTAATAGTAATGACCACATATGGAGATAACCCGATACGACTAACTTGAAAAGGAAGTAAACATCCCAACTAAATTTTTGAACAATCCACAACGCCATGTGACACTGAGCACTACAACGTAACTCCTTAAAGTGATGGTTACACACTGTGAGCACTACAACGTAACTCCTTACATCAATCATAACTAGATTGTCAAATTTCATAATGTGCTCCAACAAGTTATCTTGAGACATGCATCCAACCAACCATCGTCTCAAAGATAAAGAAGTCCACCCGTGAAATGTCACGTCAATTTCTCGTCGATAATCCGTACAAAAACTCCGTAGTCATTTTTTCAGATCTTCGCTCAAGCCGTGAATTATGTATCCTCCCGTGAAAATTTTACCATACCAAATACCACTCGTTATATGAGGAATATATCCAAAAAGATTTTGTGTAAACACAAAAAAAATTGTATACCATCCTTTTTTTTTCATTCCATCGAGATATAACCCTTGTCCGGATATAGTAAATAACCAGCCCAGTCCAATTCAATGTTACTCAAGCCCAAATCCGAATGAGAAGCAGAAGCCCACGATAGTGATTCAGCAAAAACTCGTTCCAAATATGAGTGAGGCCCGTTTAATTGAAGCCCACGATCCAATTCCAACATACACAAACTAATACCCGGTTATATATAAGAGAGTTACCCTAAACAATCTCACTTACCAAAACCTAAACACACAGATAATCCGCCTCACACTATCTGTCATCTCTCACCAAACACGCCTTCAGAAAAAAATAGATCTGAAAATTTCTTCCCATCTTAATCTCATCAGCAATCAAAAGCCACAACCATAAGCGAAGTAAACAATTAATCCACAGCCACACCCATACTAAATGTCTTCAAATTTTTACCATTCGAATCAAGAACACGACTAAAGGCGTCAAGATCCTTAATAGGGTCTCGGGTAGGTTGCGATGAGTAATTGTTATTGTTTTTGTTGTTTAAAAACCGAATGAAAGAACGATTGAGACTGAGGTCTTGGTCTTTCTTATGGTGTATTCGGATATTAAAGTGGAAGGACCACTTCACATGGGTCGATGATGATGATGATTCAAGTAAAAAAATCTTTAAAAGATTAAAAAATGAATCAAAACTGAGATCATTTAATTTTTTAGTCTTGATTGATTGAGAGTTGGGGAGAGATTGTGAGGGTCTATTGTTGAGTCTAGGTTTAGGATTAGTTGGAATTGATTTGGATCTCACGGACTGATGATGTAAGATTAAAACTGAGGTCGAGATGTTTGTTTGGTATTTGGTGTAAGTTGTGGTCATAGTTCAGTTTACGCGTAACACATTGCTTTTGCGTAACCATAGTTACTCGTAACATTTTTCCATTTTCCTTATGCGTAAGCTTAATATCTTATGCGTAAAACATGTTTCTTATGCGTAAACATTGTCTTAAGCGTAAGTGCATACGCGTAAACCATTTCTTACGCATAACTTCATAGTTATGTGTAACATTCTCTGTAGATGGATCCTTATGCGTAAGTTTAGGGTTTTGACCCAGTTGACCAATTTTCCGGTGAGTTTCCAACCAAGTTTTCCGTTCAGTCTTCATAAAAAGGCCCAGAAAAAGCATAAAATATGCTTCATTTACCCGGTTAGACCAAATATACATCACGGTTTGGTAAAAAAGTCTAAAAATGAGTAAATCTGATTGGACCAAAGGATTGATTGACCCAAGACAGATGTTGACTGGAATGAAATATATGACTTTTTGTTTTTACCGAAAGGATACTAAAACGATGTCGAAACTGTTTACCCATAAATCGGGAAAAAAATTCGACCACAAAAAAGTACTAAAAACAGCTTCAACAACCAACATAAATCAACAAAAGATAACCATGATTTATGAACTTGTTACATGAACTTTAACTTTGACATCTTGATACATGAACTTGTTCTTTGACATCTTGATCTTTAACTTTGAAGTAACACTTTGTCTTGAACATTCTGACTTGATCTTTGATGAGGATGAGCTTCATATAAGTATGAGTATGTGGAGGTGAACGTGTTGATATACATGGTGATGGTAAATGGCCTTTCCTCCAAGGGACTATCATCAGTACCTGCATAAATAACTTAGATAAAAGATACCAATCTATCACGATGGACTTTTCTTAGGAAATAGACCACTACGATTGTTTTACGGATGAATGTCTTGATTCCATTCACCTTGGTCAGGTACATCAACCGTCCGAATCTCGTTGAGGGACATTTATCATTACATTGGATAAATCCAAGTAATGACCCACGTCTTAAGGACTCGATTCGTGAAAGGAATCTCCTTGGCGGGATTTCCAGCACTTACAGGTTTAAATGTCGAGAGTATTAACAGCATAGTGTGAAAAAACTTCTCTAATCCTCACAAAGGTTGTTCCTGAATTAGAGGCCCTCAAGAAGGCTAACAAGATATACCAAAGTATATCAACAATTCAGGTGAGTTGCTAAAGTATACCAAAGTATCACTCCACAACTATAGACCATTTGAGACAAGTAACAACCACCATGATATGTGAGGCAAGATCAAAAGATCTTTCAAAAGACTCTTATACAACTTGTGTTCTTTTTGGCGAACACAAGTGTATGATATTGGACAGTGTATCCTAAGAG
This sequence comes from Chrysanthemum lavandulifolium, assembly GCA_022545495.1. Classification (NCBI taxonomy): domain Eukaryota; kingdom Viridiplantae; phylum Streptophyta; class Magnoliopsida; order Asterales; family Asteraceae; genus Chrysanthemum; species Chrysanthemum lavandulifolium. The sequence goes on along the minus strand of CM040240.1, from coordinate 166,304,967 downwards.
ATCTTTTGATGAATCTCGTGTCTCTAGACTCGATTAAGTGCGATTTGATTCTAGTGAGCGGAGGCTGGAGCAGACTGCCACCTTTTCAATATCAACACATCTCGGAGTGAGAGGTCAATAGATTATGCAAGGTTCTCCGTGAAAGATGAAACAAGAACCTTTTAAGAGGAACTTGAGTGGCTAGGAGGTTAAGTGCAGTGCGTCACTGGGTCCATGATGTTTTTGTCTTCAATACCGGCGTCATCTTAGTGACAACCAGTGACAGATGAATTGAACCCGGTTTTTGCCCTAAGGTTGATTATGGAGGGCTATTTCTTTTCACATTTTTTTTACCTTTCTTTTTAATTCTTCAACCCCTTCTTTCTCCTTTCTCAAATTACTCCTTTTTTTCAATCATACATAAGGACTTTCTAGTTCTAAACTATTGGTGTTGTCTTTGGACACAAACCTAACCTTAATCACCTTATAACTCCATGATTATCCTATGTTTCCATAAAACATTTTTCCTTAAAAATCTCTCAAAGTGCTTATTGTTATAAAACTTATTTTGTTAACACCTTGAGAGTTTTGTATTTTCAGAAATACTCCCCCTCCACATATGCACATACATTTTTAAAATAAAATTGCACTTTGAGGGAAGAGTTCGCACTTTTGAATTGATCGACTTTCAATGAACAACACCGATTTGAGACACGTTTACATCACTAGAGAAATAGCTTGAAATTATTACCCGGAATGGTCAAATCCAAAGAAAGTTTCTTGAAATGGTACATTCTACTTAGACAAGTCCTATTCGAGAAACGCTTACATCACTAGTTAGACCAGCTTGAAATTATTACCCGTCTAGGAACAAGTCTTTTCGAGTACTGACTTTATTTTATCGTCAATTTGTTGGTTACGTTTGAGTCGAGCTCTTTTGAGATTCAACAACGATCGTAAAACATTTTTGATCACATTTTAATCACGTTTCTCCCCCTCAAAAATAGCATATCGATGATGTTTTTGAAACAAAATTATTAAAAGATATGTTTTTCGAAAAGCATTTAGAGAGAAACTAATTTAGCATGAATTTTGGAATAATTCGGTTTTATACCCCCCTTAAAGAAAGCATATTTTGAATTTTTTTTGATGAGGGAGATATCTTGGTACCAAATGAGAGAGATTTTGATAAATCTTTTGAAAATTTTGAATCAATGGTACGCAAGATAAGAAAAATATTTTGAAAATCTTTTGAAGATATAGGAGAAGAATTATCTTCAATTGTTTTAGGATAAGTGCTCGATAGTTATGAAAATCGATTTTACGTAGCACTTTCCTTTCTTTAAAGTTCTGGTTACAGTCTGAGGTAATTGCAAGCCATTGTTTTTAGGAAAAGTGATTGAAAAACATTTAAAACATTTGTTTTGGTTAAGCACTTTCCTTTCTTTGAAGCGCAGGTCCTGAACTGATGTGTCCAGAAGCCATTATAGAAATTTAGAAAGAAATTTTAAGAAACGACATGTTTTGAAAACATTTTAGAGAACTCTCGCTCAAGCATCTGTACATGTCCGTGTCATTGTTGAATGACATTTCTAGAAACCTACAGAATATCGATTATACGAGAGACATCTCGTAGATGAATATTTTTGGATTTTTGAGTTTTAAAATGTTTTTGCATTTTTGTAAATTTTCTGTTTTTGTATTTTGTTTTTGTTGGTTTTTCAAAATTTGTAGTTGGTTTTTGAAAGATATTTACAAAGAAGATTTGAAGAAAGAGAAATTAAGTTTGGACAAGTAAAAGTGGAGTTAAGAGTGGAATTAGAAAAGGATTTCCACATGCGATATTGGCATAAAGTTCTTCTTTACCACATCGGGTATTTAAACCTTCAACACTTTTACAAATACCTGCATCCACAGAAGAAGAATTTTCACAAATAACAATGTTAGAAGTACATGTTTCCTCACGGTGAGGGTGATCACTATCAACGGTTGTAGTGGTTTTTACTTCCTTATCTTGATGATTTTCACTATTATTTGTCTTGGAGTAAGTATCAAAATTCTTCCCAGTGGGAATCCATCTAAGAACAACAGTGTTTAAAACTTTTCCCGTGGGAATCCACCTAAAGCAAGATCTAGGAGTTGTTTTCTTTTCAGATGCAGCGAAAGACTCATTTTTAGAAAAACTACGTCCTGAAGAGATCCGCCTATTAGGTTTCTTTTCCATGTTTATTTTGTCAACGGGTTTGTTTATGTTTATAGTCTTAGTGGATTGAACTTTAGCATGTGAATTTACTTTCTTGAGATATTTTGCAAGACATGCATCATGATTAGCTGAAAAGTCACATTTTTTACATGTAGGACAGACAAACTCAACATTTTTGTTTAAAACAACAACTTTAACTTTGTCACTACTGTCTTTTGGAAATTGTTTTTTGTTTGGAAAAGACTCAGAATTTCTAGTGTTGTTTTCTACATGCATAGCATTCTGCTTCACGTAACTACTCTTAGATACAAGTCAATCCCTAGTCTTTTGTTGAGTGTACCTAGGTAATGGTTTACTACTACTAGCGTGCTTTGAAATCTTGTGGAATTCATCACCCTAGGTTTTGCACCTAAAATTCCATCTTTTCAAAACTGTGCCTTTTTCCTAGCGGCTTCTAGATAGTGATTGTAGACCATGTCTTTAGAACTAACAGATTCTTTAATTGGATTTTTGGTCACATTCTGTGTACTAGTCTTAGAAATGCCATGTGTAATCACTTTTGTCTTTTCAATAACCGTTTTTCTTTTCAACACTTTTGATAATTCTCTTTTTAATAGGCAAGAACTGTGGAGTGCCTATTTTTGACAAATCATTTTCTCATTGACTTTTGGAGCAAACTGAGAAATAGACATTTTTGGTTTGGAAACCGGTTTGGGAACATTTGTTTTCTCCTCAGTCAATGGTTTTGTAAACTTAGTATCCACAACCTTTCCTTTTTGACATCCCAGCTAAGCTCACAAAAGATCATTTTGCTCTTTCATGTCCTTGTAGGCACGCTCATACGACAGTTTGTCATACTTGCATTCCTCAATTTTTCGATCAAGTTGTTTAAAATAGGATATATTTTATTTTTCAAGTTTTCAAGAGCTTTTTCATATTTTGAAACAATTACGGAGGTCTCAGACTGGAGTCTTTCGTGGTCTTCAACAGAATATGTTTGTAGGATAATGGACATGCTATCGGTAGTCATAACATCTTCGAAGAGAGAATCATTTAAATTTTCCAAAACTTTGATGTGTTCAAAACATTCATTAGCTTTCTTTACCAGGGATTTATGATCCTTGACAAAGTCATCTGTTTCTTTCAAAATTGCTTGTTCAAAATGAATTACTCTCGCACTGACATGATTTAGCGGATTGACAATTTCAGTTTCAAAAACCTTTTTCATTTCATCGTGAAAACTAGAAAACCAGTTGTTAGTGCGGATGTTTGAAGATTGTGAAGATAGCAACTGAGAAGATTTGTGAAGTTTGAAGATTTGTGAAGTTACCATCTGATCTCTAGGATCATTTAACACCATATGACACTCTCAAATTTCTTAGTGTCATATTTGATCACCCATTGGTACTCATGAAAACCCAATTTTCTACCATAAATACAATCATTAGCTACCATCAATCATTTCTCTTGATCATTTAAGTCCCTCTTCATTTAAAGACACCTAAGAAAACTAAAACACTCAAGATGTATAGGTACTAGACCTTACAAAACATCATTTTCCTTTTTCTTGGCTGCTGAGAGCCGGATCCCTAAGTTTAGCCTAGACGGATCCCTCACTTGAGGGAACTGATAACATCAAATTAGCCTGATATTTTATATATCAAATTCCCGTGTTTATGGCCTCATTTGTATTAATATGGTACTTAATTCGTTCATATTCGCTCATATTTGCATTTCAGGATAAATGAGGCGTTGAAGAGGAAATTATATGATATAAGGCCAAGAAATATATTCTGAAGACAAGTTACGACGTTAGTGGCACTTCTGACTACGCCGTGACTCACATTACAAGGGCCTGGGTATTCTGTGTGAAGATTACGCCGTCACTCATTAGTAATGTTACGGCACAAATTTGATGCTGTGAAGGATACGGCGTAACCTCATCTTAAGGTTACGCCGTAATTATTTTTGTGAAGGTTACGGCGTAACATGTAATTTAGTTACGTCGTAGAGATAATTACGGAGCGGATAAAAATATACGGATGAAGAATTATGGCGTAATTCGGCAATTTAATTATGCCGTAATTATTAAACTTGGGCGCAAATTTTGAAGTCCAGGGGATAAAAGCGGTCAAGATGATATTAAGTTTATTTATTACAAGGACCGAAAGTAAAGATTGTTAGAACTTCAGGGGCCAAAAACGTATACAAGGCTAATAAAGTTTCAAGAAATTAATATGAGATGAAAAAGTAAGAAGTTGATAAATTACGTCGTAATTATAATTTAGTTACGGCGTAACTTTAGTTTTACGTAACTAATAAATTTAATTACGACGTAATTGTTCGAGATCCGGATTTTTGCGCCGTCATTAGTTACGGCGATATTAACCCTAAAGTTACGCCCGTAACTATGTCGTGACTAGGATGGCAAAAAACCCGAACCCGACGGAAACCGAAACCCGAACTTATTGGGCGGTAGGGCATGCTTATCGGGTTTGGGCGGGTTTGGGGCCTTAACGGGGATTCTTATCGGGTTTGGGCGGGACAGGCACACCATCCCGCCCGCCCGCCCAAATATATATATATATATATACATAAAATATTGTGTTAGTATTCATTACTAAATATAATTCTCTATTTTGTTAGTTTTATCTTTGTGATTTATTCTCTAGTTTTTATCTTGTTTTGTGTCATATTATTCTATAAAGTTGTGATTTATTCCAATGATTAATATATTACTAATGGTTTCTCTATTATTCAAGCTATTCCATAAAATAACATTGTTAATAGTGTAGAAATAAGAATAAACGGGGAGCGACACGAGTATGATAGAGTATCGCGCTCAAAAAAGACAACCCGATAAGACCCCAATGGGGAATGGGGCGGGTTTGGGGGAGTATCTCGCCCCAATGGGGCGCCCCGATAAGATCCCCAATGGGGATTGGGGCGGGTTTGGGATGGTTTTGTTATCGGGTTTGGGGATGGGGATTGCCAAACCGCCCCATTGCTCATTCCTAGTCGCGGCCTATAAATACAGCCCTAAATCTGCATTTTGAAGTATCTCTCTTCACCCCTCTCCTAGGGGTCGATTAGGGCACCACTCCAGGGCAATTTCCAGCAGTTCCAGGCCATCTTTGAAGGAATAATTCACTCGTAATCATCATTATTAGCTCTACATCAAGTAATTTGTATCAAACATTATGTTCAATTCAATTCATGATTTATTCATTTTTGTTGGTATGATTTACTATATGTTTGGTTAAGCACCTCTGTCTTGGCCTAGTTATGATTCCTTAATTTTTTGTTTATGTTTACATTGCTTCCGTATAATTATTTCTAAGTGTATGCATGCATAGTTTATTGTAGCTACCCTTGTTTGGTAGTTTTGAATGGCGGTAGTGGCTAGTTACTTAGGAGATATGACCAATTGACCCTAAGTAGGTAGGCGAGTGGGAAGGGTAAGATATGACCAACCGACGACCCTTTCGCTTGTGCGATTTGACCAACCTGATCACCTACCGCTTGGATGAACTTAAGTAGGGGTGAGTGTTTAAAATGCTAGCGCCCGGCACTCACTAATATGAATCTAGAATGTAGCGGTACTTAATGACTTGGCTTAGGGGACTAAGAACAACTGGACTTATGACGGGTCACCTGATTTCTCCAGTGGGACCATTTGCTGATAGGTTATGATGAACTGAACAAATGTTGTCCTAGCGACTTTGACCCCACCTAAAGTAATTGGAAGTAATTAGACGTGAACATAACTAGTTAGGATGAATAACTAGGTTAACACCCCTCTCCTCTATTGATCTCAACCCTCGCCTTTATTTGCTTTCATATTTTCTTATCTTGGTAGTAATTAATCATTTCCACCTTAAAATCTATTGAAATCATGACACCTAGACTTAGTTTAAACCGCACAAATAGCTCTTAGGACGACCTCGGTTTTACCGAATACTACACTACACACGATCGGGTACACCGCCTGTTAGTGCATTAGGGTGAACCATAGGTATAACGAGTAATTATAAATATTAAAACACAGTCAAGAAACTCGCATCAAGTTTTTGGCGCCGCTGTCGAGGAGCTATTTAGGATTTTAATTTAAGTTTTTCTTTTATAGTTTTATTTTATTTTATTTTATTTTTGTTTTCTTTTTCTCTTCTTTTCTGTTTTTGTTTGTTTTTGATATTTAGGATATGGAAAATTTAGATTTTGACGTGCTCACTATAGAAGAATACATGACGTTGACTCGAGATAACCAAAGATCGGGCGTAGTATGTCCCGAATTTAATGATAACATCAGTTTTGAGATCAGCTGCCAGTTCATGAGGGAACTTAGGAAAAAGCTCTTTATGGAACCGATGATGATGATGATCTTGCAAGAAACCGTCAAGTTCTCTCACGCAAGCGTAAGAAAACCTAAAACGACTTAAGCACGAAATCAATGAAGATCCGAGGAGTATAAGGTCTCCCGGTCGTTATGTCCCAATGAGCTATGCAATGATTTATCAAGCGACACGATGATCGAGAAGTTTGAGCGGAAAGGGATATTGATTATGATTATAACTACGGAATAAGCCAACAAATAACAACGGCTTAAATGCAAATTAAAGAAAATTAAAAGATAAAATCTATTAAATAAACGCTATCACTATTTTTACAATGATGTTTTTGTTTTTATGTTTTATAAATCGAAATTAAAATCTACGCGACGACAAATTAAAAAGTGAAACTAAATCAATATTAACCCTAAAATATGAAAATGATGTTTTACAATCCACGATGATAAAAGAAACTTTTAGAAAAAGAAAACTATTTTTATCACTAATTATCTAGTTATTATTAATTAAAAACTATTTTTAACTATTTAATAATTAACTAAAATACAAGAAATTAGGAAACAAAGCTAGAAAAATAAAATTATGAAATGAAAAAGTCTAAAATATCAAACTAGAATTTTCAAAACCATTTTTGTATTTTTCTGACTATTTTTCTATTTTTTATGAATTTTAAACTATTAAATACTAATTAAATTACTAAAAATTACTAAATAAACTAAGAAAAATCTGGAAAATTACTTTTTCTACTTCTTATATTTATCTAAACCTAAGAAAATTGAAAAGTTATTTTTTTGAACTTTTTCTGAATTTTTTATATTAAAAGCTAATTAAAAATGATTAAAATCTAATTTAAATTAAGAAAAATAGCTAAACAACTTGGAAAAATCTGAAAATTTAAGGAAAAGTCTAAATTAATACTAGGAATATGAGAAAAATGGAAAAACAAGTACTTGTTTGGAGAAATATGAAACTGCTTTGGAAAGTGCTTATTATTAAGCACTAAAATAAGCCAAATGGACAAGATAGGCTTCCAACTGATATCAGAAGCTCTATACTACTAAAAGTGACCAATAGCAACTAATTTCAACAAACTACAACCACAGAAACAACAAGCTACAAGGATTTGTTATCTATGAGATTAAGTCCAAATCAGAATCTGAGTAGCAACTTTAAGCTCATGTACAAGCTTAAGAATAAGCTCAAATGGAAAACTACAAATTGGGACTCAAAGAAGACCTGGGTGAGATTATTTAGACCAAAAATCAGCTTATGAAAAGCTCTTATGAGCACTATGCACTAGCTGCACTTTCTGTGAAAAAGTCAGTATTCACTGACTTGTGGTGCAGGGCAGATTTGGCCAGAAACAAGAGCTTGTTTGAGGCTTTTGAAAAAATTGTAAAAATTAAGTAAAATGATCACAAGAAAGAGCACCAGCTGACCTTTCTAAAATACCAAGATTCATTGAGTGAGTCCCAGAAATGAACTCAAGAAAAATCCATCTATCTGAGCCTAAAACCACTTTTAGCACTTTTGACTTTTTGAAGAAATTGAGAATGTTGACTTAAATGAACTTCAAATCTAAATTTTGTGACTGAGATTAATGTTAAATGATAAACCAAAGCTACTGCAAGCAAAGTGATGGATTTCTAAACACAATTCAAGGATTTGCTAATCCTTAATTTCAACAGTTAACAAGTATATGGATCAAGGATCAAGCTTGACTTTTTGATGTTGCGACCAAGTTTTTGGTTCAATTGAGCTCAAACACACTTCACAAGTATGAATCACTAAAACTTAACTCTTGACTAAACCTTATAGACGGATAAAACAAGAACACAAACACCCCTTTATAACCTAATTTGTAATTAAAAGATCCAATCACAAATCCAAATTTTATGTTTATGATCAAGCTAACTTATGATGACTTCATTATCGCTATTTGAACAAGTTTTAACAATTTTAAACCACAAGAACTGACTATGCTAAGAAGCTTATAAAGTTGACTTACAAATGTCCAAGCCACAATGGCTAGCCAAATGTGAAACAAGAACCACTAATCTATTAAACCAACCATTTGCTTTCCATTTTAACCCATTCCATTGTCTGAATCAACCCATTCCTTTCTGCATCAATTTTTGTACCCGTGTTGACTTTTGTTGACCAAGGTGTAAAATTTAGTGAAACTGAATTGTAAGCTTGTGGAAAGCTATCTTAAGCTTATGAAAGCTTGTTTTATGTTGAAACTAAGCTATTCAAGGCTTAAGCAAATGATTTTGAAATCACAAATCTCAACAGTGGGTATAAAGAGTGAATATTGAACTTTACTTGGAATTCAACCTTGAAATGAGTTTTAAACACTTAAGAACTATTATTTGATACAAAACAAGCTTAGAAATACAGATAAAATTTATTTAAGACAAGTTGAACTACAATTCGACATACATTGCTAAAAATATTAAAAGCTAACTCCCTTCTTCTAGCTTCTCTTGGCCTTTTATACACCCAAGTATCCTTCTCTCTCCTTTCTGAAAAGATCCCACCAACAAAATGACCATTGGATCACCGAGTTGATCCTAGCCATTCAAAGCTATTTTGGCGCCAAACTTGGTTTTAACGATGGAGGTGGGCGGGGGTAGGTATGGGGCTCATTTAATGCTCCATTGAGTCTTGTGCTTGGAGGGGGGTGTATGTGATGATGGAGTGGAGGTTGAGTGTGATCAGGTGAAGTTGCAGGGTTGGATATGATGAAATGGTGCAACATGTGAGGAGGGAGGGAAAAAGGTGGGTCAACTGGGTTTGACCAGTATTAAACAAAGGGGTGTGGGTTGGTGTCGGGTTAAAAACGGGTATTTGGGTTGGATTGGGCCAACAGTTGGGCCAAGGGGTGTGAAAGGTCCATTTGGTTAAGCTAACAACACAAGGACTAATTATGCAATTTCCACAAAACCAAAGGGCCAAACCTGTAATTTTGCAAAGATGTTTTATGGACTGAAATTGACAAGTGGTGATATTACAAGGACCAAAATTGCCCTTTTCAATTTTTTCAGGGGCCATTTATGCCAATTTGCAAACTTGAAGGACCAAATTGTAATTTTCTCAAACTTTTTTACATTTTCCACCAAAGGACCAAATTTGACAAGTTATGATTTAAAAAGGACCTTTGATGATTTTTCTTTTGAAATTTTGACTCGTGGACTATTTTGACAATTTTAGAAACTTGGGGACTAAAGCGCAATTTTGCAAATTTGATATGTTTTCATCCGATTTTGATATTTTGCATTTGAAACACATAAAACACGATTTGTGATATTTTATCATTTTGATGTGTTTCGAGTGTTTTCGAGATGATTTTGCAGTTTAAATGGTACAAAAATGATGAGTATTTACACACTCATCACCCACCTGCATGTGCGAAGAGTATTAAAGATCGCAGATCTTTTCCACACTCCAGGAGTCACTCAAGATGCATTAATGCTTAGAGTGTTTCCAATTACACTTACATGTGCAACCAGAAGATGGATAAACATGCTTCCTGCTGGATCGATCAATACATGGAATCTTTTGGAGAAAGCATTTATTAGAAGATATTATCCTCCTTCAAAGATGGCCATGATAATGGAAGAAATAAGGAGTTTTAGAAAAGTGGTGGATGAAACGCTAGATGAAGCTTGGGAAAGATATTATGACCTTCTTTACAGATGCCCAACACATGATATCAGCAACCATCAGATGATCCTTACTTTCTACAAAGGTTTAAACATCCCTTCCCGCCAAATGCTCGATTCTCAAGGGCCTATCCCTACGATGCCACCAGCACAAGCCCTTAGATCAATTCAAAAGATGGCTGACCATTCACGAAATTGGTATGATGGAGCAACCACTTGGGTAACAAATAGCAAGGGCTTGGATGACATTGGTAACATCACCAAGCAGATTGATAGACTTGGATGTGATATGAAGATGGTTAAGGAAAACATTCACGATATACAAGAGCATTCTCTCCAAGAAGAATGCAAAGCATATGAGCATGCCAGATATGTTGAGTCATTGGAGGAAGCCGTTAATAAATACTCTGACAATTTAAAAAGGATGCACGACTCGAATGACGAAATGATTAGGAAATTCAAGGAGGGCGCAAACTTGAATTTAAAGAAGCCTGACGCTAAGAGGAAAATCTTGGAGGCTAAGCTTGAAGAATTAAACCAAAAGGTCCTGGAAAGTAAAAAGAATGCGGTTGGAACTATCAAAGCAATGGTGGGAAAGATGAAAGAAGTCAACAACGAGCCGGTTCCTGGTGATTTACCTTATATCAGACCTTATGTCCCACCTATCCCTTTTCTAGGACGTTTGAAGGTTGTGAGAAATGAAGAAACAAGAAATGATCAATTGAAGAAGAGGGAAGCATGGAGCTTACAGGATGATGAAGCAATGCCACAAGCTAATGTGGAATCAACTACAACGCAAAATGGCAACACTTCTAACTCTTCTTTTATTACTAACAATCTTGCTAGTTTTCCTATACAGGTTGCTGAAAACAAGGATGAAATTGCGCAACCCTTGACCTCACAAACCTCGCTTGTCGCATCACCCGATGATGGTTATGTAGCTCCGGCTACTGAACCAATTTTAGTTGATCTTGCAAAGGAATTAGAGGACAAGATCTTGGACACTTCAGTGATTAATGAGGAGACATACGAGCTAATTAATCAGCCATGTCATGAGGTGAACCAATCATTAATGCCATTAACTAAAACGGGTAAAGTATGGAGGGAAATGACATCTCCTTTTAGGTATGATCATAATTTATCATTTCCCCATCCCATAGCAAATTCACACCCTCATGGTGTTTGCTATTTTCACCCACACTTGATTTCAAGTGAGGGGATGAACACCCATTTACGTAGTAAATAAGGGTGGAGTTAAGCTCGTGACTCGAACAAAAACAAGCGCTTCGTGGGAGGCACCCCATGCCTATCTGTTCTTTTCCATTTTATTAGAATAGTTGGGGTTGGTATGTTTGTATTTATTTTTTGCATGAAATGGAGCAAGGAGGATGGCGTTTAAGTTCACCAAAATTCGGAACCAGTCTGGAATTTCCATTCTGTGCAATTGTTACGGCATAACCATAACCTTGAATTACGCCGTAAACCTCCTCCAGTATCGAAGGTCTCCAGGTTTTATCTAATTACGGCGTAACTCACTTATGTGATTACGTCGTAACCTCTCCTGTAACCGAAATTACATTTTAAACTTACATACCATAACCTGGTATTAGTTTTAAATGAACTTTGTGGGTGTATTCCCTGTAAACCCTCACGAGACACCAAGTGGTTTAAAAGGCTTGTTGCATATGCTAAATGCAACCGTGATTCCTACGAAAGTGAGTTAGGTTTTTCATTTTCTTTTAATACTTGTTGTTTTTCTAGTATGATGCATTTGGTTGTCTTAAGTGAATTCAGGTTATTAAAGTTTGCTCATAAATCTCAAAGCGGGACACGTTTACTCGTGTGTCTTTGATCATGCCGAGCAAGTCCAGGGGAGTTTTTTGTTCCAATTCTAACCCTTCTTATCTTTCGTTTATATGCTTAAGTATGACCCAAGTGGGGGGAAGGGATTAGACATCGCCACCCGCTTGATTTTACTTGCCTCTATTTTTCTAGTTTTTTGATGAAAAGTGTTTCATTAGTAAAATTTTGACATGTTTTTCATTACTTAACTAGATTAAATTCGCTACTGAGCACACCTACCCTATATTCCCATTGTGTGAGGATAAGCCTTTACGTTTTCCCCTTATACATAACACCATAAAAATGAGTATGCCGGTGGTTGTAGTAGACTTTAGAACTTGGCCTTGTATATATTTTCGAGACCATTATCATGAGCATTACACTGAGGTAACTTGGTGTGATCGGTGCAGCTAGGATATAAGGCAATTTTTAGGATTAAACCCAAATAGCCCATCCATTTATGTTTGTGTATATTGACTTCTCACATCGATTAGTCAATCCCCCTGTTAAACCCTTTTTGTTGTACTCATCATTAGTGCAAGTTACCCCTAGATACACCCTTCAGAGCCTTTCCTTTCATTTTGTTTACCCAAATTGTTTCGTTACACCTATCGCCTAGCCTACCCTGTAGTTTCCTTATGTCCATGGTCCGGGCGCTGTTGGTTAATTTTGGTTCCACTGGTGAAAGTCGCGGGTTTGAATAAAGGGTTTTGGAAGAAGATCGGGTTTAGATTATAGTTGATCTCAAGTGGGGGATACTTTTTATGTTCGTATCAGTCATATTTATGTATACCTTGTCTTGCATCAAAAAAAAAAAAAAAAAAAAAAAAAAAAAAAAGCATGCTAGCAAGTGTTTATTTATGATTAGTGTTCTCGCCTTGTTCAACTAGGCGCAATTGTTTTATATTTGTTTTGTCTTACGGATAAAATTAGAAACCCATACATTTCTATCTCGCCTTTCAAAATTTAATTAATATTCGTACAATGGAGACATTGTACATTTCAAGTAGGGGGGATGGGAGATAGAAATGGTTGATTTTGATAGAAATATGTGCTAAATTGAACCAAATTTTAAAATCTTTATAGCACATACTTTTTTTTCATGGATGATGAAGGCCGAGTTAATGCATCTTATTTGCCTAGTTTATGGAGATTATGAGGCACTACGCTATATGTTATATGCATTGACTCGTGTATTGAAGACCCCTTGACTCTTGACCCTAGATTTTTGCTATGGGATTGAATGCGAGTAGTCGTGGGGTGACTGTGGACTTAGGAATCTATTTGTTTCATGTCTTTTTGTTTACACCATTTAAATGTGTTCCCATGTCTTATCCTACCCTTAGTCATGAATCGAGCTTAGGTGAGGAAGCGAGCAATCATTGGTGTCTTGGCCATGGATTTGGTCATATATCATTGATTTTGTCCCCTTCGCCGTAGTCCGTTAGTAATGACAAAATAACCCCATAAGCCTTTATGTTGTGTCAACCCATTGCCTTTTAGAATAGCTGCATCTATAGACTCTAGTGGTGGAGATTAGTATCTTTGCCAAGCTTATGATAGAATACTACGCAATGATGGTGAGCGGTTGAGTGATCACCCAAAATAAACACGTGAATTATGAGAGAGTGTGATTTCAATTCCCTTTTGTGAGGTGCTCGGTTTGGATTTTTCTAGCTTAGGTGATTTTTAAACTCATATCTTCCAATTAATCTTGGGAGACATCTTTTTAAGAATTATTTAAAGGGTCTACTTGAGAACAAGTAGAATTTAAGTGGAGGGATATTTGATAACATCAAATTAGCTTGATATTTCATATATCAAATTCCCGTGTTTATGGCCTCATTTGTATTAATATGGTACTTAATTCGTTCATATTCGCTCATATTTGCATTTCAGGATAAATGAGGCGTTGAAGCGGAAATTATGTGATATAAGGCCAAGAAATATATTCTGAAGACAAGTTACGACGTTAGTGGCACTTCTGACTACGTTGTGACTCGCATTACAAGGGCCTGAGTATTCTGTGTGAAGATTACGCCGTAACTCATTAATAATGTTACGGCACAAATTTGATGCTATGAAGGATACGACGTAACCTCATCTTAAGGTTACGCCATAATTATTTTTGTGAAGGTTACGGCGTAACATGGTAATTTAGTTACGCCGTAGAGATAATTACGGAGCGGATAAGAATATACGGATGAAGAATTACGGCGTAATTCGGTAATTTAATTACCCGTAATTATTAAACTTGGGCGCAAAGTTTTGAAGTCCAGGGGATAAAAGCGGTCAAGATGATATTAAGTTTATTTATTACAAGGACCGAAAGTAAAGATTGCTAGAACTTCAGGGGCCAAAGACGTACACAAGGCTAATAAAGTTTCAAGAAATTAATATGAGATGAAAAAGTACGAAGTTGATAAATTACGTCGTAATTATAATTTAGTTACGGCGTAACTTTAGTTACGACGTAACTAATAAATTAAATCACGACGTAATTGTTCGAGATCCGATTTTTTGCGCCGTCATTAGTTACGGCGTAATTAGCCCTTAAGGTTACGCCGTAACTATGTCGCGGCCTATAAATACAGCCCTAAATCTGCATTTTGAAGTATCTCTCTTCATCCCTCTCCTAAGGGTCGATTAGGGCACCACTCCAGGGCAATTTCCAGCAGTTTCAGGCCATCTTTGAAGGAAGAATTCACTCTCAAGCATCATCATTATAAGCTCTACACCAAGTAATTTGTATCAAACATTATGTTCAATTCAATTCATGATTTATTCATTTTTGTTGGTATGATTTACTATATGTTTGGCTAAGCACCTCTGGTGTTGGCCTAGTTATGATTCCTTAAATGTTTTGTTTATGTTTACATTGCTTCCGTATAACTATTTCTAAGTGTATGCATGCATAGTTTGTTGGTAGCTACCCTTGTTTCGGTAGTTTTGAATGGCGGTAGTGGCTAGTTACTTAGGAGATATGACCAACTGACCCTAAGTAGGTAGACTGAGTGGGAAGGGTAAGATATGACCAACTGACGACCCTTTCTGCTTGTGCGATTTGACCAACTCATCACCTATCATTTGGATGAACTTAAGAAGTAGGGGTGAGTGTTTAAGATGCTAGCGCCCGGGCACTCACTATTATGAATCTAGCATGTAGCGGTACTTAATGACTTGGCTTAAGGGACTAAGAACAATCGGACTTATGACGGTCACCTAATTTCTCCAGTGGGACCCTTTGTCGATAGGTTAGACGAACCCGACCAAATGTTGTCCTAGCGACTTTGACCCCACTTTCAAGTAATTGTAAGTAATTAGACGTGAACATAACTAGTTATGATGAATAACTAGGTTAACACCCCTCTCCTCTATTGATCTCAACCCTCGCCTTTATTTGCTTTCATATTTTCTTGTCGTAGTAGTTATTAATCATTTCCACCTTAAAATCTATTGAAATCTATGACATCTAGACTTAGTTTAAATCCGCACACATAGCTCTTGGGATGACCTCGGTTTTACCGAATACTACACTACATACGACCGGGTACACTGCCCGTTAGTGCATTAGGGAAGACCATAGGTATAACGAGTAATTATAAATATTAAAAACTGGTCAGTAAAACCTACATCAGGAACCGTGGGAACCGGTTGCACAGACTCAACTAATCCTAGCTAAAACAATCATTTCATGCTTTCCTTGCTAACTTGAACACTCCATCTTGTCTTAATTGACTTCCTTGATCATTGCAACTCTGAAGTTGACTCTTGTGTATGCAAATCATTGCATTTTGAAGGATTTTAGTAGTTTAAGCTTTGAATTCACTTACCAATTCCTTTCCTTTATAAACCCCATTTGTTAGTACCTCTAAGTCACCATTCATAACATCATTCTCAGCATCTAAAAGCCTCTACTATCCATTCATCATTTCATCATTAGGAAAGCTCCTAGTGCTAACTCATCCACCAAAGGACCACCTAAGAAACTTGCTCGGGTTGTTCACAAAATCTCTTCAACCGAATCATCACCTGTCAAAACTAC
This sequence comes from Chrysanthemum lavandulifolium, assembly GCA_022545495.1. NCBI lineage: Eukaryota > Viridiplantae > Streptophyta > Magnoliopsida > Asterales > Asteraceae > Chrysanthemum > Chrysanthemum lavandulifolium. The sequence continues at coordinate 166,288,887 of CM040240.1, read as the reverse complement.
AAATGCTAGAATTCCCTCTCAACCAACTCAACCAATCAAACTAATCCCCAAAAGGATTGTTCCCACAAAACTACTTTGCCAAACACTACTATACCTCCTAAACCAAACACCCCAATTTTCACTAAACCATCACCTCTAGTACCTAGAGCCTTATCCTTCACCACTCCACTCTCATCTCCACACCTCTACAATTTGAGGACTTGCCTTCTTGGCCATCTCATCCTCCACCATTGCCAACATTCTCCTCAATAGAGAGAATAGCGCAACAACAAAACCATGGTGTTGAAACAACACTAGCACCGGTATCCTTTTCTCCATCACCCTCAAATAGTCCATTTTGAATTATGAGGAATCAACAACCGGATCACATGGGTAGACACCTCTCTACCACCACAAGCATCCTTGGTTGAACCACCTCCAAATGTGCCTCCACAAATCCCTCCTTCTTTTGTGCATCCTCAACCTTCCTCATTCAAACTTCCCACCTCAAGCCATTCCATTTCTACCACCACCATTCCCGAGCCATGACAAAGATTGTTATCATTGTCAACATATTGAAGGCTTAGTACATGAACTACATGACGAGCTACATTTCATGTGTTATCACCTCCTCGAACGTTTCGATGAGGTCAACAAAACTAAACTTTCTTAAGCTTAAGGATTCAAGTGGTGTTCTAGTCTTAAGCTTAACTTAGATTGATTAGGAATCATACTTCATGTTTAGATCATTTTCTTAGTTTTAGAATTATGTGTATCATTTATCTCATTTTATTGAATGATATTACTTGTTGTATGCCTATTGGTTATGAAAACATGTTTAGCATCTCAATATATAACTCTTGTTGATGTTGACACCACATTTTACATCTACATTGTTGTCATGAGTATGCAGGCAGACGGATCCCTCACTTTGGTCTAGACGGATCCCTCCTAGGGAAGAACTGTGGGATCCGTGCAACAGAAACCTTTTTATTACTAATTTGAGTCTCATTTGCAAGAAATTATGCATCATATACTTGTTTTCTAACCTTTGTTTTGTAGATTTTCAATATAGACATGAATACTTTGACACCCTAAACTAGGGGGAGCTTCTTGTCAAAGCAACATATTGCAAAAATGCTTGCAATACTTTCACATAGAAGTACATTACTACTTGATGTCCTCCTCTCAAAGGAGCACTTGTGATAACGCTACACGCGTCGTTCGGGGTCAAAGGAACTTCCTTTTCTTCGAGCAAGTTTTATAACACCCTAGGCGGTGAACCTAATCGTTGTAGTGTAGTATTAGGGTAAGCCACGGGTATTGATATCGTTCTCTGGGGAATAGGAATGCTAGTGAGAAGTTACTACGCTAAGGTTGGGGTTGAGGAAGATTATTGTTTATCTTTTTATGTTTTTTTAGGAATTAGAAAGGTACGAATCTCGGGGTTTGGATTTGGGGGTTGGTATTTCTACCGATTACTCTACTTATCTAATTATCTAGTCTAAGGTGTATGTAGTCTATGTCTAATTATTGTGTGCTCGTATGATAGTTTAAAGATGTGTTCACTTAGGTTTTATTACTCCTTAATTATCTCCTATTGATGGTTGAATTGTCACGTCCTTATTCTTAATCGCGTTGTGTGTCTAAAGTCGTAGGGTATGCGTTTGTCCCTAACTCTTTGAAACTACCAAAGGGTCTCATCTACAAAATCTCTAGGAATTATAAACTCTAACTCTAAGGTACTCTTTGGATGGTTTAGCCTACAACTACTCTAGGTGTTATAGTCTAAGGTTCACAAAGATTAATCAAGCATTAACTACACAATGAATGACCTATCGCATTACTAGATCATTAACAATTAAGATAAGAGACAACCAATCAATATTCAATAATTAAGTTTCATATTCCCTAAGCAAACACACAAATAAATTAGCCGGACATGGAGAACATGCAAGCATACACACAAGTAATTGAAGACATAATTGAATTAATGAAGTAAAACACTTATCTTGTGGTAAGATAGGGTTTGGAACCCTAAAATCTTGTACAAGACGCCTTGGTTCGGTTTAGGTTTTACTCCAAAAGACTACACTCTAAAACTAAAAATTCGGATTCTATATATAAGATTACAATCGCGACGGCTTCACCTTATGATTTTGACGCCATCGGTCGCCGTCATTAGGGTTTCGTCTTGGCCACGTTAGTCTTGCGACGGCGTCACCTTATGCTTGTGACGTCGTCCCTTCGATCTCGACACCGTGCGGATCAAATCTAGGCCGTGCGAGTTGCGACGACCTACTCTTTTAAAGCGACACCGTCACTTGAAAATAATAAATTTGGCTCTTGAGCCGTCACAAAGTGCTCGACGGCGCCATAATTAACACTGACGCCGTCCCTTGTATTTCGGTGACTTGAGTGTCTCGATTCTTGACTTTGGCCATTTTCTTCGTATATCCGCCTTTCCGTCCAAATAAGTGTCATTCCGACAATTTGCCTTCAAGAGACCTAAAAGTGAAAAGGAGCGATATTAAGTAATAACGGATACAAAAGTGATCAAATAAGGACTTAAATGACCCCTAAAAAGGTACATTTAAAACCTTATCAAATATCCCTACACTTGGTATTTGCTTGTCCTCAAGCAAATGTGCTTTAGCCAATTAATTTATAAGTTAGGGGTCATGAAGCATTGGTTTAAAACAATCCACAACACATATAAGCCCCATGAAAGTCATAACAAGCACGGAATTACATACTAGCACCTCACATGGGGTGTTTGGATACTCACATCTCTCGGTGTATATGAAATATAACAAGTTGGAAATGGAAGATAAACACTCATTAACCGGTCCTAGTACATAGATTACTATAGGCTTGAGAATAGATCAAACCTCCATCGCTTTGGCGTAAGCACCTAGGAAAGACTATCAAAGAGGTCTTTAAAGGGTTGTAATGTAGGCTTACGGTAGGGAAACAAAGGGTTTGGTGGGATAAGCTATTTAGTGGTGGCAAGTCAAAAATCTTTTTGTTACAAGCATACGAAGAATGGCGTTGCTAAGCCAAGACTCGACACTCTAAACTCTAGATAATGAAACAAACAAACATAAATTTAAAGATAGATGTAGGATGGTGTTTTTTTTTTTTTTTTTTTTTTTTTGAACACTCTATTTTTTTTTTTCTCTTTTCTATTTTTTTCGATTTTTTTTCATACACTTTTACGCTACCATCCTCTACGGTAACATCAAAATGATAGGGATTTATAGGCACATCACTACACTTGAGTTTTATTACTCTAACACTAATTTGACCCGAATTGAAAAGATCAAAACACTTGGGAGTACGTTATTACGCAAATAAGGGGAATTTAACGTTCCTTTCGGTCATTTCATAAACTTTAACTTTTCCCATGAGTCCCAATCGTCCCAAAAGCGTGTACAAAGGATATGACTCGACTTAGCAACTTATGCAAGCAACTAGATAATTGAACTAAGGGTTTAGTGTGATAACAATAATGCACTAAAAGTGAGTGCATACAAGGTAGGCTAAGGCGATTTGGGTGTACATTTTGGGTGGGGTGTAAACAATGCTCTTCATTGATATTCGGAAAAACCGAAACATCACGAGAACCGCGAAAAGGATAGGCTCGAGGGGTTAACTAGGGGTATCGTGTACTAAAGATGAGTACAACGCAAAGGTGTGGGGAATTACTCAACCGATGTGGAAGAAGTAATTATATTACGGTATCAAACAAGGGTTATCCTAATGCCTCTTATCATTTAGTTATTCCTAACTACACAAGTGTAGTCTTACTAGCGATCTCGGGATGCATCACAAAACAAGTTCTAGAATCTAATATACTATTGGTTCACACTCTAAGCATTAAAGATGAATGCTTTAATTCCTACTAATCTAGGGGTGATCCTCACATTTTGGGTGGAATTTAGGTGGTAAAGGGTTTTGTGCTAGTCATATAACTTCCTATCCGTGAGGCGCTTTTGTTAAGACTAATGGCCCACTCCTATATGTCATGAAAAATTTTAAATTTGGTGCCAAAATTACCCTAACCAACATTTTCTCATGGTTTATTACACAAATACAATTGGACAAAGCAAATAGTCAAGGATAAGCATAGTTTCAAAGTTCCCGTTTTGTTTTCCCTCCATACACTTAAACTGAACATTGTCCCCAATGTTCCCCGAAAGTATCAAAGTTATGATAATGGAAGGTAATTAAAAACGAAAGAAACTAGTACTCCCCTGATTAGCTCGGTAGGATCCGTGTAAAGTGGTGGTTAAATCCTTTTCAAGAAGAATGTATGCATGAAAAGCTCCTTCCAATCTTATGTATCTTCTTCTTAATAAATTAAACCTGCACACTTGAAGAAAACAAACGAAACCTTCGCGTAAAATCGGCGTAATAATAATATATATAAGACTCTATTAAACTAGGATATAATGCTTGTGGAATGGATGTTTCTGAAATTTCGGAAAATTAAGACACGGAAAATTCCAAAAATTTATAAGTAGCTCGAAAACGAGAAAAAGTAATCTGTTGTTTTTTTACTCCTTGCCGATGCCATCAGTTATCCCGACAAAGCGCGGTCTGCGATTTTCGAAAAAATTCGGAAAATTTACATCTTTTGAATCGGAAAAATTTCGCAAAACATCCATTATGACTCGATACAAGCATTTGACTCGAACAAAACACATATATATCTTTTAATTAATTGCAATTCTCATGTTCACGTTTCTTTTGAAAACGTGTGTAATCCTCCCTACATTTATCCTTTATGTAAAATACCTTTATATGCAATTAAGACGAGGTTAAAAACAAAATAAAGCATTTTTACAAATTTAAACATGAGAATAAGCAATCAATAAAAGATATATGACACACAAATAAAAATTAAAAACAAATACACATGGGTTGCCTCCCAAGAAGCGCTTGTTTTTGTTCGAGTCACGAGCATGACTCTACCCTTATTTAACGGATAAAAGGGAGGTTTTCCCTACACTTAGGTTTAAGTGCGGGTGATAGTAGCGATACACACCCTTAGGGTGGAAATTCGCTGCGTGAGGAGAGGGTGATGGGTGATTTATATGCTCAAAGGAGTGTGCTCCATTCATTATAACCTTACCTAATTCTATTGGTGTAGTGGGTGAATCGAATCTCTTTCTTAAAATGGATCATCTTATCAACTTTAAAAGATTCTTAGTTAAGGATCCATCTTGACCTATTAAACCGGTTTAAACCCATAATGTTTCTTGTTATCAACCATGAATGGGTGATATAAGTGTGTAAGGTCATGGGTTACTCCTATATTAGCTTCCACTCTACATGGCCTAGAGTCTACCACCTTTTCAAGCAACTACCGGACTATCTATTTTGATGGGTGGATTGGGCCTAATTCAATTCAAGATTCACATCTAAAGGCGGAAAATTGGGTAAGGTTTTTGGTTGAGGCTCGGTTCATCAAAATTAGGAACTTCCCTAGGACTAAGAGAGGTTATGACAACAAGCATGTGATTCCTGGGGGTTTCGTCACCGCCATTGGAATTGGAGAGGTATGGGTGTCATCCCAACGTTTTTCGATGATCGCATATACCTTTTCTACCTTTTAGGTATATTGTTCTTTGCGATTTCTTCACGGATTTCCGGCATGAAGTTGTCACTAGGCCCAAGAAAGTGTCATGAGTTTTTCGCATTTGAGCTTGAGGCATTTTATTTCCTTTTCTTGCTTGTGGACAAATGTCAACATTATGTCCTCGAATTCATCTTGCGAGAACTTTCTTGGGAGCAAAATTCCTTGACCGCATTCACATGCTTATCGGCATGAGTGGTTACTTCCATTAACGCCTTCACTGGGCCTCCATACTCATAATTGCTTGTGCTCGGAAGTTGACCCGTTCTCTTGGACAACTGGAATTTCCCAACCTTCCTCTTCATATTGAGCTAGGTCCTCAATAACCTCCCGGCATGCCTCGGCATTGAGGTTTAGCCTTAGCGGCTAATCAATGGTTCACCGCCGACATGATCAATGAGTTGGACTTGGAGCCAAAGATCAATGTCATGATGAGGGACTTTATGAAGTAAGTCCTTGAATCGAGTCCATGCTTCGTAGAGATTCACCTTGACGTTGTTGGAACATCAAGATGTCATTACTAAGCTTAGTGGTTCTCCCGGTGGGAAAAATTGAGCAAGGAAGCGAGAGGTGAGATCATCCCAACTTGAGATGGAGCCGGGGAAGTTGCTCAAGCCAATTACTAGCTTGGTCCCGTGAGAGAATTGGAAGAGACGCAGACGCGTGGTCTCCCAGTAGTAGCATCAAGGTCGATGGAATCGACAATTTTAAGGAAATCCTTAAGATGTTGATTAGGATCTTGAACGAAGTCCATGGAATGCACATCCATTTTGCACCAACCGGATGGTGTCGGATCGCAGGCCGTAGTTTGGGCTTGGTCGGGAAGCTCAATGGTGTTCCTATAACCTAGGTGGCTTGGTCTCGAGTATTCACCAAGAGTACGGGCTCTTGGCGGGTCATTTGGTGGTAGGTTGATGAATGGTGGTGGGTTATCACCTTCCATGATGAAAAGTGATGGGATTTACGAACAAAGGTCACGAAGAAGGGGATAGACTACGAGAAAGCTAAAAATTGGAAAAATTTTACTTGATAGGAATCAAGCAAGGAAACCTAAACGAGGTGGACTACTAACTAGCTATTCTATTTCCCGGCGCGCCAAAAACTAGATAACGCTACAGCGTCGCGGGGTCAAAAACTTGATAACACCCTAGGCGGTGAACCTAATCGTTGTAGTGTAGTATTAGGGTAAGCCATGGGTATTGATATCGTTCTCTGGGGAATAGGAATGCTATTGAGAAGTTACTACGCTAAGGTTGGGGTTGAGGAAGATTATTTTTATCTTTTATGTTTTTAGGAATTAGAAAGGTACGAATCTCGGGGTTTGGATTTGGGGTTGGTATTTCTACCGATTAGTCTACTTATCTAATTATCTAGTCTAAGGTGTATGTAGTCTATGTCTAATTATTGTGTGCTCGTATGATAGTTTAAAGATGTGTTCACTTAGGTTTTATTACTCCTTAATTATCTCCTATTGATGGTTGAATTGTCACGTCCTTATTCTTAATCGCGTTGTGTGTCTAAATCGTAGGGTATCGTTTTCCCTAACTCTTTGAAACTACCAAAGGGTCTCGTCTACAAAATCTCTAGGAATTATAAACTCTAACTCTAAGGTACTCTTTGGATGGTTTAGCCTACAACTACTCTAGGTGTTATAGTCTAAGGTTCACAAAGATTAATCAAGCATTAACTACACAACAAATGACCTATCGCATTAATAGATCATTAACAATTAAGATAAGAGACAACCAATCAATATTCAATAATTAAGTTTCATATTCCCTAAGCAAACACACAAATAAATTAGCCGGAAATGGAGAACATGCAAGCATACACACAAGTAATTGAAGACATAATTGAATTACTGAAGTAAAACACTTATCTTGTGGTAAGATAGGGTTTGGAACCCTAAAATACTGTACAAGACATCCTTGGTTCGGTTTAGGTTTTTACTCCAAAAGATTACACTCTAAAACTGAAAAATTTGGATTCTATATATAAGATTACAATCGCGACGGCGTCACCTTATGATTTGTGACGTCATCGGGTCGCCGTCATTAGGGTTTCGTCTTGGCCACGTTAGTCTTGCGACGGCGTCACCTTATGCTTGTGACGCCGTCCCCTGATCTCGCCATCGGATCAAATCTAGGCGTGCGAGTTGCGACGACCTACTCTTTTAAAGCGACACCGTCACTTGAAAATAAGAAATTTGGCTCTTGAGCCGTCACAGAAGTGCTCACGACGCCACAATTAACACTGACGCCGTCCCTTGTATTTCAAAGACTTGAGTGTCTCGATTCTTGACTTTGGCCATTTTCTTCAGTATATCCGCGCCTTTCCATCCAAATAAGAGCCATTCCAGCAATTTGCCTTCAAGAGACCTAAAAAGTGAAAAGGAACGATATTAAATAATAACGGATACAAAAGTGATCAAATAAGGGCTTAAATGACCCCTAAAAAAGGTACATTTTAAAACCTTATCAACTTGTCAAGGGGGAGCACGTTCGTCAAAAAGACGAAACCATTTGCAAACAAAATTGCAAAACACTCTCTTAGTCTTCCTAATTACTTGACACCCTCACAAAGGGAAGCACCCGTCAAGGCTCTTCTCATACTCTCTATTTTTCATGTGAAAAACTAGAAGGGGGGGTTGAATAGTTTTACCGATTAAAACTTCGTTTTAAACTATTTAGATCGACTTATGTCAATCTATTAAATGTGTGTGTTGGATGTTTATAGATAAGCATATAAATAAGTAATGCAAAGATAAAGAGTAAGAACAAAACACAACGCGATTATTTATAGTGGTTCGGCTACAAGGACACCTTCCTTGCCTACTCCACTCCCGAGTCACCTACTCGAGTTCGTAATCACTACACAACACAAACTCTTTGTGGCGGAGAAGCCTTCTGGCGTCGCCTACTCTTACCCGGTACAATTCTAGACACGGGTTCTTCCATGAGTAGAACCAAACCTATCACAGCGTCGCCTACACTTTATCGGTGCAAGGCTAGATATCGAGTTCCATTACAAAGGAGAACTACTACCCAACACTACACAACATCTATCCCAAAGGAGATCCACTCCTTATTACAACATCAACAAGGATATCAACATCTTTTGACCCAAACTAATATATCTTATACATCGATGCACCATATCGAATGTACACCCTAGGCACCTTTCACTAATGCCTTTGACATGTAAAATATCGTAAAATATAAATAAACATTTTTACGGCTTATTTGTATTAGTGAAAGGTGCCAAGGGTGTACAATCGATATGGTGCATCGATGTACAACATAGATAGTTTGGGTCAAGGATAGTGATATCCTTTTGATGTTGTAATAAAGTGGGTGTCTCCTTTGGGATAGTTTTGTAGTGTTGGGTAGTAGTTCCTCCTTTGTAATGGAACTCGGTATCTAGCCTTGTACCGGATAAAGTGTAGGCGACGCCAGGATAGGTTTGGTTCACTCGTGGAAGAACCCGTGTCCAAATTTGTACCGGATAAAGAGTTGGCGACGAGGAAGGCTTCTCCGCCACAAGGAGCTTGTGTTGTGTAGTGATTACGAACTCTCGAGTAGGTGACTCGGGGAGTGGAGTAGGGCAAGAAAGGTGTCCTTGTAGCCGAACCACTATAAATACTCGCGTCGTAGTTTGTGCTTCTTACTCTTTATCTTTTCATTACTTATTTATGTGCTTATCGATCAACATCCAACACACACATTTAATATATTGACATAAGTCGATCTAAATAGTTTAAAACAAAGTTTTAATCGGTAAAACTATTCAACCCCCCCCCCTTCTAGTTTTCCACAATCTCTTTCACCACTCCACTATCATCTCCACATCTCTATAACTTATAGGACTTGCCTTCTAGGCCATCTCATCTACCACCATTGCCAACATTTTCCACAATTGAGAAAATAGCATGACAACAAAACTTTGGTGTTGAAACAAAACTAGCACATGTATCCTTTTCTCCATCACCCTCAAATAGTCCATTTTGGATTATGAGGAATCAACAAAATCAACAACCGGGTCACATGGAAGTAGATACCTCTCTACCACCATCTTCAACACATATTCCACCACCTTCATCCGTAGTAGAACCACCTCCAAATGTGCCTCCACAAATCCCCCCATCTTTTGTGGAACCTCCACCCTCTTCATCCAACCTTCCACCTCAAACCACTTCATTCCTACCACTACCATTCCCTAGCCATGACAAAGATTGTTATCATTTTCAACATGTTGAAGGCTTAGTACATGAAGTACGAGACGAGCTACACTTCATGTTCTATCACCTCCTCGAACGCTTCGATGAGGTCAACAAATCTAATCATCCTAGTGGTGTTCTATTCTTAGGTGTAACTTAGACTTGCTAGGAATCATACCTCATGTTCTGATCATTTTCTTAGTATTAGAGTTATGTACATCATTTCTCTCATTTTATTGAATGATATTACATGTTGTGTGCTATACGGTTATGAGAATATGCTTAGTGCCATAATACATAACTTGTCTTGATGATTAAATATCACATTTCACATCCACATTGATGTCATAAGAATGCGGTATACGGATCCTCACTTTTGCCTAGACGGATCCTCACGGGGAGGAACCGTGGGATCCGTGCAATGTAAGATCTTTTATCACTAATTTGAATCTCATTTACATGAAATTATGCATCATATGCTTTCTTTCTAACCCTTGTTTTGTAGATTTTCAAAATACACATGAAGACTTTGACACCCTCAACTAGGGGGAGCTTTTCGTCAAAGCAAAGCAATTGTAGAAACGCTTGCAATACTTTCACTTAGGATTTTTTTACGTCCTCCTTAAAAGGGAGCACTCGTCAAGGGGGAGCATTTCATCAAAAGACGAAACCATTTGCAAACATAATTGCAACATACTCGCTTAGTCTTCCTAATTACTTGACGCCCTCAACAAAGGGAAGCATCCGTCAAGGGGGAGCTAAGACAAGAATCCTTCTCTTCTCTTAATCTCTATTTCTCATATTATTACTTTTCACACGTTTTTCTCAAAACAATGTGTTCGTTTCTTTTCGACGCTCTTTTTGTTTCGAAAAAAAGGGGGGGAAGAGAGTAAAAACTCCAATTCAATCTTTACTACAATTTTAGTTTTTTCTTAAAATAATCTTATGTTTTGTCATCAACAAAAGGAGAGATTGTTAATACAAATAAGCCATAAAACGTTTATTTATATTTTACGATCTTCTAATGTTTTGTCGATAACAAACGTAAAATCATTTTAACAAAACAAATAAAATACGTAAAAGGTTTGAGCCAATAGTTTACTAACACACTTACATTTTCATATAAAACACTAAACAAGTATTATTGTTTACATCTTATAGAAATGCATATGTATAACAACTAGTGTTTATATAATATACATATATACTTTGTATATATTGTAATGGGTAAAAACCTAAGTCCATGACCCACGATCTATTGACTAGATACAATGAATGTTGTTGGGTAAAACCCAAAGTCCATGACCCATACCCATGGAGCTTGATCCATAACCCATGACCCATTGCATGACATCATGCATGAAGTCATGTTGGGTATTATCCATGATCCATGACCCAAGACCCATGACCCAACGCCTAGATACATTGCATCTTGTTGGGTATCCATAAAACATTACCCATAACCCATGGTTCATAACCCATAAACCGGTTTGCAACCCGAAATCCAGACTTAAAATGACCCATCAACCGGATCCCTAGGATTGCACTAGCCGGATCCCTCTAGGGAGGGATCCGTAGGAACCGTGGAACAGTAGACAATTTTATCTATAAATAGTGATCCATTTCTCTCTTACTCACTACCCCTTTTACACATACTCTCTCTTAGTATTGTAACATCTCTAACCTCAGATCCAAAGGATCATTCTATGTAGTTTTATGTTTGTGTGATTATCTAGGTTCCTCTTAAAGGCGAGATCACCACCTCTTGAAGACGTGCAAGCTCAAGGTCATGAGTTGCTAAGCTTCGCCATCATCAAGACCACTGAAGTGTCTCTTGTTGATAGTTCTTTTCTCCCTCCATAGAAGTGTAGTGTTTAAGGCATTAGTGAAAGGTGTCGAAGGGTCGTGTCGAAGGCATTAGTGAAAGTGCCAAAGGGTCGTGTCAAAGGCATTAGTGAAAGGTGTCGAAGGGGTCGTGTCGAAGGCATTAGTGAAAGGTGCCAAGGGTGTACATTCGATATGGTGCTTCGATGTACAAGATAGATAGTTTGGGTTAAAGGATATTGATACCCTTCTATTGTTGTAACAAGGAGTGTGTCTCCTTTGGGGTAGTTGTGTTGTGGTGTAGTGTTAGGTAGTAGTTCCTCCTATGTAATAGAACTCGGTATCTAGCCTTATACCGGATCAAGAGTAGGCAACGTTGTGATAGGTTTGGTTCTACCTCGTGGAAGAACTCGGTGTCTAGCCTTGTACCAGATAAAAAGTAGGCGACATTGTGAAGGCTTCTCCACCACATTAAGGAGGTTGTGTTCTGTAGTGCTTACGAACTCTCGAGTGGGGAACTCGGGGAGTGGAGTAGGGCAAGGAAGGTGTCCTTGTAGCCGAACCACTATAAATACTCGTGTCGTGGTTTTGTGTTCCTTTACTCTTTATCATTGCATTACTTATTTATATGCTTATCTATCATCATCCAACACACACATTAAATAAATTGACATAAGTCTATCTAAATAGTTTTAATCGGTAAAACTATTCAACCCCCCTTCTAGTTTTCTACAATATTGGTAAAATTTGATAAACGTTTAAAACTTGGTACATTTCGGTAAATAATGGTAATTGAGATTCGGATCTAGTTACAAATTGTGAATTTAACTTGGATAATAAACTTCGATATGACTTATGAATTGGACATATTTGGTTTATTTGATACATGTATTAACTTGTAATTAATGTTGAAATACTTGACTAGCGATAATTATTTATTACTTGTGATATTGGTACGTTTCGGGAAATTGAGATTGGGACTTGAATTTGGATAAAACTGATATATAATCGGATTGGACATGTTAGAGTTAATGGATCGTTATTAATAGACAATTGGACAAATTGAACATTTCGGACTAGAGACGGATACAATATATTAGACTCTATACGAATTTAATATATTTGATTCATAACGGACTTAAATGTTCAATTGACAATTACCTCAATAATAACGAGAAGTTAACCTATCAATTACCTAAGAATACGGTTTAAATAAATTTCAAATCCTTATTAATTAAAACTTAAATTATATTTTTATAAACATATATTGAATTTTTCCAAACTATTTGGGATTTTGGAGAAATTACCGAAACTTACCAATTGATCTATTTATGCCTTATGAATAGTTGTCTCTATTTCTTAGTCTCCTTTGGCTTGCTTGAGTATTGTAGGTATTTCTTTGTTGATGTTTTTCCTCTTTTGTGTGAATTGTATGGTGAGTCTATGTTTCTTATCACCACATGAAACGTTGAAGTGATAATGGACTTTTGAAAGTAATGATATGAATAATCCACGAAAACTACGACACGTTACCTTCTATCGACTTCATTATCGTATGAGCCGTATTTTTAGAAGATCGTATACGTATTAGGTTGCGCCGTTTCCGTTCTATCGCACTAATCGTACCTTCTTACGGATGCCGTGGAGATTAGCTTTAGATGCCGGTCGTGTTAGTAGTGAATAGTGCATTGATGTGGCTAAGGTGAGTTCATAGCCCCTATTTTTTTCAAAGGTTTTATAACTATTTTGAGGGAGAATACATGTTGGTTTTAACTGAATATAATTGAATATGTTAAATATTATTTGAGAATGACTGTTAATTGGAATATTTGAATTGGTGATTGAAAGCTTTATATGCTTATTGGAAGTAAATGCGAGTTGCAAACTGTTAGGAATTAGAAATTCCAGGTGTTAAAGAGTCGGTCACCTCAAGTATATGTAATCGTTAGAAAGCTCGTAGTCGTAGTTCTTTTAAGTTAAGTAGTATTTAGTTAAGTAACACCGTGGAGGACGGACGGGTCTTTACCCACTATCGCTGATCCACGACCGATGTGTGGCGATTTATGTAAGACTATAAATACTCTCTACCTTCCAAGGTAGAGTTGGAGCTCATAATAATATCTTTCACTTTCTCTCACTAAGTTCCCTAAACCTCTAACTTTCTCTCTAGAATTCCATCTATATGCTACTTTGTGTTATGGTTTGATGTGTATGTGAAAAGTTATATCTTACAATTGGTATCAAGAGCCATGGTTGGATCATATCTTGCACATCTTTGGATTTCTAGTGGTTTTGAGGTGGTTTTGAGTTTGAAAAAGTTTAGTGGTTTTGCATCATTTGGTTGATTTCTTGTGTTAAAGTTTGAATTTTGTTAGTACTTTTATGTTTAGAATCATCACAAGTGTTTAGGTTTTCATTTGGTAGCTTGAATCATCTTGGTTGGGTTGTTTTGGATTGAAAAGTGATGTTTATATGGTTTTTCAAGCTAGCGACTTAGCTCACGGATTATTTTCTTCATAGCGACTTGCTTTACAAATTTGTAGCGAGTTCGACTTTAGACCTAGCGAGTTAGATCTAGCGAGTTAAAGTACAAGTAGTGGACTCTCCACTACAGTAGCGACAGTGGTAGCGACTTGGTGCGTAGCGAGTTGCTCTTTAGCGACTTGTATCTTTAGCGACTTGAGTGGCAATTCTTGCCAAAATTTTGCTAGCGACTTGAGGCTTGGCGAGTTACTACTTAGCGACTTGCATTTGTCTAGCGACTTGGGACTCTAGCGACTTAGTGGTGTAGCGAATTAAGTGTTAGCGACTTAGTGCATTATCTTCTAGCGACTTAGTGCATTATCTTCTAGCGACTTAGTGATTGTTTACGGTTTCTCTTGATTTAGTAAAATCCGTGAAAGAATCTATTTCTGGTTTAATCATAGAGTTATAAAATCCCGTATAATCTGTTAACATGTCTACCAACATTCCCTCGTCATCTCCATTTGTCGAGGATGTTCAGCGGTGGCTCGAGATACTCGTCCACCCATGCTTGCAGAGGCCGACTACGATTCTTGGGCTCAACGAATCGGTGTATTGCCTTGGAAAGGAAAATGGTGTCAACATTCTCAAATCCATTGATGAAGGACCATATCGAGTTGAGACGACTAGAGACATACTTGATACTAATGCGATGGTACTACATTTACGGAATGGACGGACCTAAGATGTATGATGAGCTTGATGATAAGGATAAAAAGAGATTTGATCGAGATATCGGGGCTTCAAACATTGTTCTTCAAGGTCTTCCTAAAGACATCTACAAGGCGATCAATCATAACACATATGCTAAGGCGGTTTGGGACAATGTTAAGATGCTTCTCTCGGGTTCGAATTAACCATGGAAGATGAGAGAATCCAACTCTATGATGAATTTGAGCACTTCAAGATGAAACCGAGATGAGAATGTCTATGAGTACTATGTGAGATTTCATAAGTTAGTTAATGACATGAGGAACATCGAATGACTATGCCTAACATTCAGTTGAACTCAAAATTTGTGAACAACATGAACCCGAATGGCACAAGTTTGTTACTGCATTGTGAAGCTCACTAAAGGATTGAAGAATACAAACTATGAGCAACTCTATGCCTTCCTCCTTGAATGAGAGACATGCTATGTTTGAAAAATTAATTCTCAATCGGTTCAAAACCAACCGAGGAGAGACAAGCTCGTCTAATGACTCTACTGACTTTCTACTCAAACATTGGAATCACAACCAAAGCATCACAAGTCATATTGGGTAATGGTAATCACAAACTCATTCACGATCCTATGTACAAACAAGCGCGTCGATGCTCACGTGGGTAGCTTCATTAATCAACTAGCTCTTCTCATTAGTCAAAACATGAATACTCTCCCACAAACCAACAACAACCTCGAGCGCATCTAACCCACACAATCAAGCCCTTTGTTAAAGATGGAAGGATCGTGGTGCAACGATTCGGGAAAGACAATATGATCGGGGACGAGGTGGAGTGGGAGAGGTTATGTTGGCAACGAATCGAGGAAGGAATGGTAACCAAGGTCAAGCTAAGCCCATCAAATGTTATAAGCGTGGTGGTGAGGGACACATTGCAAGGCGCACATCTCCAAAGCGTCCTGAGAATCGATTGCCGGAGATAAAATCTTTCGCACAAGCTCGGGACAATGGTGTTGCTTTGAATGAAGAGGAATTGTTGTTTCTTCTTGAGGGCAATGGCAAGACCTATGATGCGAGATGTGGATGAGCGACCTATTCGGAGATAGGTCACAATCATCATAATGCCTTTCAAGTCGTTGGACCGTGATGCATCGACTACGATGTGGATGATGGACCTCTGACACACAATATTTATGGCTAGCATTTCTCCAATGGTTTCTCCCAAGGTCTCTTCTTCACCACTAGTGGGCCATCCCATGACAAGCTCATCTCGAGGTATTAAAACTATACGATGATGTCGATGTGCAACGGATGCATGACAAAGTACAATCAATCGAAACTATTGAATCAAATATAGAAAATATGGGTAATATCGATATTGTCCCATATGATCAATATGTGAAACAAAGTGAAAGTGAAGTTGTACCAAGTGATGCATCTTCTGCGATCAACAATGACTATGTTTTTGATGAATACCTGCATGTGCCTGATGATTGATAATTTCGAACTAAATGCCTATAAAAGCGTGTTGCTATTTATGAACAACGTGCTAAGTTTGAGTTGACCACTCGTGAGCGGGAAATGGATGACCAAGTGAGTACGATAATTAGAAAAAGTAAGTTTAGAGAAGAAGTATTGAAACATGAATTAAATTCCTTGCAAGAAAAACTTTCTAAAACAATTAAACAAAACAAGAACTTCAAGAAAATGTTAAAATGCTTAAGCAAGAATTTAATGCAAAGGAATCAAAACTCTTGAGAGATTTTCTAATCGAAAACTTTGAAAAACAAACTTGAGAACAAGTTGTACATACAAGGAAACACCATTCGATTGCTCACATGGTCACTAAACATCGAGTCTTAAGCGATAAGCATAGCATTCCCTTGTTGAGGAACCAAATCAGAGGTAATTAAAAAGGCTAGAAATGCTCATAAGGTGCTTTATGATGGTAATGAAATCCTTAAGCCTAGGCGGAAACCTAGTTGTGTTGTGTGCACCGAGGAAGATAAGAAATCGGATGAAGTCACTAGGAAAGGATGAACAAAAATTAGATGACCCTAAATGCAAAGAAAAAAATAAATATCACTCCCCATGACTACAAGAAGGAAAACTGGATTTCCTTGAACATGTTTAAGCCTCGGACATTGTTAACCCCCGAACAAGTGTTACGGAAAAGGATTTAGATAAGCAAAAGCGAGAGAATCTTGTTGTATGAACCCTCCCTTAGGAAAATGCCTAGAAGCATTGTGTATCCTCGAATACACCAATGCATCTTGTTCCTAGAAAATTGCCACTAAAAGCAAGACCTTAATTAGTCAATATGTTATCTTTCAACTATTTGTTGATTTTGAGAAAACTTGCAAGAAAAGGATCACACCCACTGGTATTCTTGAAGGAGAAAGGGGTTTGAGCAAACTAAAGAATGTTATTTAACTAAAGTCATGCCTTTCTTTAAACAACTAAAAGATCATTTGAGAGTCTTAAAAAGAATGAATTCAGACATTAAAGAAATGGAAAAGGAATTTGATGCAATGATTGTTGAGGTTAGTGATTATGAGAGAATTAAAATATAATGAGGTTGAGAGGAAGAACTTGCATACTTGAATGAGAATCGATTTCAATGTATTGCTCAAGATGTGTTTTCATTGCTACAAATTGTTCCATTAATGCTTCTCAATTTCATGAATTATCTGTTGCTCAAAGTCTC
Organism: Chrysanthemum lavandulifolium; assembly: GCA_022545495.1. Classification (NCBI taxonomy): domain Eukaryota; kingdom Viridiplantae; phylum Streptophyta; class Magnoliopsida; order Asterales; family Asteraceae; genus Chrysanthemum; species Chrysanthemum lavandulifolium. The sequence goes on along the minus strand of CM040240.1, from coordinate 166,271,335 downwards.
CATGATCGTGTCATTGAGCTTGAAACAACAAATTCAAAATTGCATGAGAAAATAGAACAGGATGATCATGATAACTTGGTCAAACATTATTCTAAATTAGAAGTTGAACATCTTGCTTTGCAATTAAAACATCAACATCTCAAAGAAAATGTTAAAACCTCGAATATCAAGACATCCTCTCGATGCTCTGAGTTTGATGCGAGTTTTGAAATTAGCAAGCGTGATGAACAAATTCGAGCTCATTATAACACGATCAAAAGATTGAAAGCCCAAATTTCACAATTGAAAGGTGAAAAGAAGGATGTGACTGGTTCCCATATGCCTCCACCTTTAGATTCTCATAATTTCCAACTTCAAAACATAATTGATAACTTGCAAAAGGAAAATGATTGTTTTAAAATTTGAAATTTCAAAGGTTAATGATCAAAACAAAGAGTTATGTGATTCATTTAAAGTTAATCATGATAAACAAATTGAAAAGATAACTTCTTTACTTAACGATATTGAGAATCAAGCGTGAGGCGAAAGGAAAGTTGCCAATCCCCAATTGCAAATACTCTGTTCCTAAGGTTTACGCTTGTGATAAATATGCTATCGATATGTTATATATTCCCGCCCATTAGGAATCTTGAACTTGCACATAAAGCATATCTCTCACACCTTAAGGACGGTTTGAAGGGTCTCCGTGAGATTGTTGAAGATGAAAGATTAGAAAAACCTTTTGATAGTACTATAGCCTATACTGCATGGATGCCAAATGATCTCGGGAACTCTTAGAGTATGTAATTGTCACAAGTCCGAAATCTTGCAATAGGCGAGATAAATTGTTGTGCCTTGTTCTATGCCTAAAGCCAAGCATGTGACCCATGATATGCCTTGTTCCATGTCAAATCTCAAGCAAGCAACCTTTGATGTGCCTCCTAGAATTTGGATCCAACACTTCTAGACCAAAAATGCGAAAGTAGTGAAACCATGTAATGTTCCCATCGTTACTTCTCTGAGATGTTAAGATTGACACTAATGTTAGCAGTCAAAACCTAGAAGCAATGCAAAGAAGGATAGGATTACGCAAACTAAAAGTGTTAATGATAAGGAAGTGAAAAGAACACCATAGGGACAAGAAGTTTGATTTGAACAAAAGAATCGTGTTAGTTCTAGTATTAGCTCTAAGCTACTGAAACTAATTCGAGGCCTCATCTTGTCTGCAAAACATGTGAAAAATGTTTATTTTCGGTAATCATGATAAATGTGATGTGTTATTTACGAGGTCTAAGATTCATAACCCGATAAGAAAGTTTGGAGAGCAAAGCAGTTAAGCAATCACGAAACCTACGGGAATGTGTTTACAAATGTAGGATTTCGGTGGAAGCCCGGTCGAATATTTACAAATGGCAAACCTTACCCCTCGGCAAGATCCACTATGCCTAGAATAGTGCTGTTAAGGTTTGGAAGCCAGCGGTAGAATAATCCCATTAAGCACAAAATGTCATTTGACTAAGTCCGATGCTTCTACTAGTTCAACTCCTAGGAATAATGCCATTGCATCTAGGGTTTCTGGCGATTCAAAGATTGTTTGTGCTAACCAAAGGAACCTATCGACACGTGGGGATCCAATGTTTCCAATTCTCATCTTCGTCATTGTCCATAGCGGTCGTATAAATCGTCCCTTGGTATTTGGATTGGGGCTCTAAACATATGATTGGGCTCTTAACAATGACGTCGCTTCACATCGATTCGGGCCTCGTACTTCATTATTATGGCGTCGCAGATAACACTTGAGGCCCGTTCCTCAAAGAAAAGAAAGGTGTACGCTTGATGCGCTTTATCTTCTTAAGAAGAAATCTTCATGTTTATGACCATTCTCATCGACATTCTTCATCAACATGCTTCATGCTTTTCCATGCGCTTCGGTCATCAAGTGAACCGGACTCGATAATTACTCTTATTCCTCTTGCTCAATATAATGAAGATGGCGACATCATGTGCTAATTTTGCGGGAGAAGTGTGAATAGAATACATTTGGATGATAATCACTTGGTTAATCAAGAATGGCGTCTCTGTATGCAATTCTTGAGGGAGAAAAGTGTGAATTTTTGCATGGTTGGTGATATTTGAGAATATATGGTCAAACGGCTCCTAACCCATGTAAGAACCGAGATTCTTCTTATCGGATCATCTTCACATGTAGGTTCTTCTAAGAGCCGTTGGGTTGACATCTTCACACAATTTGGTATGATTAAATGACAAAGTGCTTCTAGTTCTTTGGGTGATTTCTTTGATGAACATCTTTGTTCTTGTTTGATTGGGAGGGACTTTAATTAAGGGTTTGCTATTTACAAGTTAACAGGAATGCCTTTGGTGTGAAGAAGATGTTAACTGTCTATTTCCCATTCGGATAATCTTGAAGAAGGTCGAGTCTGATCTAATCTACATTTGAAAGCTACATGATTAGAAGACTAAAGGCAATTGCATTTGATGATCTAAAGACTTCTTCTTAATCCGGTGAGAAGAACACTTGAAAATCTTAAATCGGTTTGGGAGAGCACTAATTGGGGGATTGAAAAGCCAAAATTTAATCCCCAATTAGACTTGCTCGATTCTTTAGCAATGATTCATTGCTTGATTTTGACGACACTCCTCCAACGCCTAATGCTTCAATTACTAAGGATAAATGGGATTCATTGTTTGGGATTCATTGTGTTTCAAAGATATGTTTGATGAGTACTTCAACCTCTAACGAATGTTGATCATCCGACACAAGCTCATGCTCCGGTTTCTCTTGACTCAACTAGTTCACCATCTAAGAAGAACTTCTGAATTCTCAAAAACCTTATCTCGGTTATTTCACAGGCGTTTATAATGACTATCATGATATTGTAAGTTGCACTATTGGATAATGATCCGCTCTTTGGTATTCTGTGCCAAATCTTCACGGATTGTTGTTCATGGATAATGATCCGCTCTTTGGTATTCCTTTGCCAAATCTTTATGGATTATTGTTCCTCTCATTGTGCTCGCTATAAATCAACCACATGAACATTAAGGAAAATGACTACCTCATTCGCTCGAAGACATTTGTGGTGAATCTTCGGATCGGTCACTACATGTATACCTTTAGGAAGAATGCATTAATGTCGAGAAATCATTTGTTCGGTTCATTCGGTGGATCGGCGTACATCCGGTTGTGCGTTTATTCACGTGTTGGGCATTTGACAAAAGTTGATTTCTTCGGAGTTAATCAATTATCACTTATTTGAGATTGAAGTTAAATTTCAAAGGCGTGTTCTTATTTGATAACTTGCTCGGGTCTAAGAATTTTAAGTTGAAGACTTGGTTTATCTAGTTACCAGCTGTCGGGAGATATGGTTAACTATCACTTTAAGGAGTTACGTAGTTTTACTCAGTGACACACGAATATGACGTTGTGGATAATCGCAAGAGGTGTTAAAGTCTCATACTTTGGTTGAGTATTGAGTACTTAGAGATTTGCTTGAAGCATAAACTCTCGACCTTTGTTCTTCCAACATTAGTGCAAGCTTAAGATGCAAATCGTGGAATTCTTCTTGATTTCAAGTTTGGTATATCGGGTTTTCTTCATCGGTGGTCACTTCAAATTGTCCAAATGTGGGTTGATAAAGATAGTCGAGAGAGTTTCTATCGCGGTGGTCCTATGGCTCTGGACACTCCATTTCGGGACCCGCACTTCAAAATAGTCCCATTGGTTCATCCCTTGTTCCAAACTCCTCTCAAGAACCTCCATATGTACCTCCATCCGAAGATGATGTAAAGAAATTGTTTGATCCTATGTTTGATGAGCTGTATGATTCAATTACTAATGAGGTCTTGATTCCTACAACAGAGGATGATCATATTCCGATAAATGAAGTCAATCCTCGGTCTCAATATCTTTAAGTCAAGAAGCTTTCTTCTTGATCCTTGATCTCATCAACAAATCATCATTCTTCAAATGTACATCATGGAAATGTTTACGGCATCAATGATGAAGTTAATCCCTGCGACTCTGAAGATGCACCATTTGAAAACATATTTGCTACTCACGAATCATCATCGAACCATCTTCTTGAGGAGACATCGACTCACTACCTCGGTTCTCAACAAGCGCCACATGAACACCTCGGAAAATGGACTCACGATCACCCCTTAGACAACATCATTGAAATCCTCTCGTCTGTATCAACCCGGAAACAACTCGCAACCGATGCCTTATGGTGCTTCTTCAACTCCGTACTATCTAAGATCGAACAAAAGATGTTAAAGCGCCATGAATGAAGATAGGCGGTTCAATGCCATGCAAGGTGAAATTCATGAGTTTGATCGTCTTGATGTATGGGAGTTAGTACACCTCGGGCGTGCTATGATTATAGCTCTCAAATGGATCTTCAAAGTAAAACTTGATGAGCATGGTGATGTGTTGAAGAACAAGGCTCGATTAGTTGCTAAAGGATATCGTCAAGAGGAGGTATAGACTTTGAAGAATCTTTTGCTCCGGTTGCTCGAATCGAGGCAATCGAATCTTTACGGCTAATCTTTGCTAGTAAGAACATGGTAGTATATCGGATGGATGTAAAGGCGGCATTTACGAGCGGAGATCTTAAAGTCGTCTCGTCGGCCAACTGAAGGATTTGTGAATCAAGAGCATCCTACTCACGTTTATCGTTTGAAGAAGGCTCTTTACGGTTTAAAGCAAGCTCCAAGGGCATGGTATGATACTTTGTCAAAGTTTCTTCTATCAACCGGATTCATCAAAGGAGCGATTGATCCTACCTTATTCACCGGAAGTCGAGCAAACATTTAACTCATGCTCAAATTTATGTTGATGATATTATTTTGCCTCGTGACCCAATGGAATATGATCGTTTTCAAATGAAATGAGTTCAAAGTTTCAAATGTCAATGATGGGACAAATGTCATTTTCTTGGGATTACAAATTTCACAAAGTCCGGAGGCATTTTCATAAATCAATCTAAATATGCAATGAGATTTTAAAGAAATTTGGATTTGATTCTAGTGACCTGTTGACACCCCCATGATTGACCGAACCAAACTAGATGAGGACCACTCGGGGATCATGATTGACCAAACGAAATATCGTAGTATGATTGGGTCCCGATGTACCTCAACGCTAGTAGACCAGACATCTTGTTCGCTATATGCATGTGTGCTAGATACCGAGGCTAAGCCTACTAAAAAGCACCTTGAAGCGATTAAGCGGTCTTCGGTATCTCAAGGAACCATCAATATGGGTCTTTGGCACCGAAGGACACCGGTATGTCACTAACGGCCTATCGAGATGCCGATCATGCAGTTGTCAAGATACACGTCGAAATACGTGCGGAGGTGCTCGATTTTGGGTGATAAGCTTGTGGTCGGTCTTCAAAGAAGCAAATGAGCACTTCTATTTCCTCTACAGAGCTGAATACATAGCCATGTCATCTGTTGTGCTCAAATCTTATGGATGAGATCTCAATTATCGACTATGGCTTTGTATTCAACAAAATCCTCTGTCTTGTGATAATAAAAGTGCTATTGCTCTCTCATGCAACAACGTTCAACACTCAAGAGCAAAGCATATCGACATTCGACATCATTTCATCGAGAACAAGTGGAAAAAGGTGTGGTGGAACTATATTTTGTGAGGTCTCGAATATCGGTTAGCGGACATCTTCACCAAAGCTCTTCCAAGAAGGCGTTTGAGTTTATTCTTCCACGTCTTGGTTTGAAAAGCCTTCAACGAAACTCTCAAACGTCTTCGGGAGGAAGACGAGGAGTAAAGGTCTATCTTCATCTATCTCTTGTATATATCTATTCGAAAAACAAAATACAAAATTATAAAACCTTCAAAAATCAAATAGAAAAATATAAAACTTTCAAAATCCATAAAAATTTGAAAATTGAAAAATCTTCAAAAAATATTGTCATTTTGTCATGTTTCTCTCGATTCGATAATATCTACGGTCTTGATGTTGTCATTCAAAGAATGACACGGGACTTTAGATGTTGTTCGAATTTTATATATAAAAAAAAAAAAAATAAAATAAAAATAAAAAAAAAAAAAAAAATTGGGAGAAAGAGAAGCGATGGTTTATTATCATTTCGAGCAATAACCGGATTTTAAAAGAAAGAACGAGCCATGTCTTATCATGTTTTCAAAATTCCATGCTCGATTCTATAAACATTTATCTGTTGAAAACTAAATGCTTTGAAAAATAACTCGATCTCTATTTTTGATAATCATCGGGACTTATTTGTCAAAATCTCTATCTCTCAATCAACAACCTATGTCATTGATTGAGGGGAGAATGATTTCAATTAAATTAAAAAGTTATTTGGCATTAAATTGTTTTCAAAAGATGTACATGCATGTTTTATCAATGGAGTCGATCCTTATCGGTTCAAACGCTTTCATAATCAAGTCACAATTCTCCTTAAAGCTTTCAAAATCAATTTAAATCTATAAGAGATCACAAATCTCAAATGATTTGATAATTGTGATCGGGAGAATGTGTGATTTAAATTGGTTTAAGCGATAATTCGGTAAATGGTTTTATAAGGATGTACATGTTGTCCTTCCGCATGTGACAAACGATTTCAAATTTTCCATGCACATGTTGAGGGGAGCATCTATCTTAAGCGTATGATTTGAAATGTGATCAACTTATCTCATATGCGGGTTCCTCTAGTATGTGCAAAACTCTCTTCAAACCCCGAGGCACATATTGAGGGGGGCAAATTATGGAAACCTTATCCTTCCGGAAATGCTCTATCTACTTGATTTGATGTGGGAAGTGATGTTGATATCTTTTAAAAATGGTAATCAAAAAGTTAATTCTTTCTCTTGCCTCCGTGTGCAAAACATTTTCAAATACTTGATGCACATGTTGAGGGGAGTTCTCGTTCTAAAATATCAAAAACAATTCGGTACAAAATGCTTTGATAATATATCACAAGTATACGAATTGATTTTCAAATGGTTTTCAATTGGATCCAATGGCGGATGAACAATACCAAATAGACGACCAACATTACTTTATGTACGATGATATAAGGATGATAAGGTTAGGTATTGGTTCCCATGATCCGCCGAGCGGAGGGATCTACCGAGGACAATCCACTAGTTAGTGTAGAAGTCCTTAGGTATGATGATAAAAGGAGAAAAATGAGATATGGGAAGAGTGCGGACTAAGGCGAACTAGTCTTGGAATAAACCCAACAAGGTTCTAGTTATGAAGTCTCGTAAGCTTGAAGGGTTGAAGAATTAAAAGAATTGAATGAGAATAGGGTGAAAACAAATAGCCCTCCATTTATTCAACCTTAGAGGCGAAACGGGTTCAATTCATATGCTCTTGATGGTAACATCGGTATTGAAGACAAGGCGTCATGGACCCGGTGGCCTTGCACTTCAACTTTCCAAACCACTCAAGTTTCTCTTAAAGGACTTGTTTCATTCTCACGGGAACCGACATTATCTATCGACTTTCTCTTGAGATTGTTGATATTGAAGAAGGAGACCTCTCCCAGTCTCGACACGGGATCCAAATATGCACATATTGAGTCTAGAGCCACGAGATCATCATTAAATCTCATTAGGACACTTTCAATGAAGACTCTACATTTCACACAATGTGGAAGAGAGATTATATCTTGAGTCCCACGCATTATCCTTGTGGTATTGCCGGAACATCGAGTGATGTGTTTACATATTCACAATGAAGATGGAAAGCCTTCGAGCCAACATCAAACAAGCTCACGGTAGGTGGCATGTGAGATCTATTATATGGATCAACCATGTGACAAGCGAGCGAAACAATGGGGCGATTCAATTTCTTGAATCAATCACAGTTCGAGTTAGGGATTGACGGATACCTTTGAAAAACCGGTCTTTATGCTTAAAACTCTCTTCTTTAGCACATCGACCGTGTACTCATATTTCAAACCAAAGGTGTTTTATGATTGATAATTGATTTTCAATAAAACCTTCGTTGTATTGCAAAAACAATTTCTATTGAGCAATACTCGATTGTTTTCAAATCTCTTTCATCAATCGGTGGACTTAAAATTATTGGTTCACTCACTCCGTGTTGTCATCTTTGAGGCGTTCGGTTTGAGAACGACTAGATCATGCGAAACCTGTCAAGGAAATTCTTGAATTTTACACGATCAGCAAGACTTGTCCGATCAGCGGGAACCGTGGGCGTGTACCTCAATTCAACGAAGTGATCAAAGACACTTTCGTGCGATTTATTGTTAATTGTTGTATGCAGTGCGCTGGCGTTTGCGGTGATCGAATGAAGCGGTCAATCCATAGCCGCATGCTCACTTAACACATTCATCTCGAAGAAATCATGATTAGTGCATCAATGACTACGATATTTTCACTCCATGCTTCGCGCTCTGCCGCTAATATCATGATTCAACAAAAGCTTCCGCTACTACGATGAGAAGATATCATGATCCGAATGTGAGCATGTCGGTCCTAAAGTCACAACATCACATAATACCAACACCACAAAGGATGTCTCGAGATTTTGATAGTGATGATATCAAAAGATGGCTCAAATTTATCATCACGTGGATCGGTAAAGACCTCCACTTGAAGTAACCAAACATGCAATGTGAAGAATCAATGACTACGAGCTTAGAAGCAAAGGACTACGTCAAGAATGCAAGAAAAATTCTTAATGTAAAATCTTTTTGTATTCAATGTAATTTTGGTACATGATTGAGGTGACCTCCGCAGGGAGATTGTTAGGAATTAGAAATTCCGGTGTTAAAGAGTCGGTCACCTCAGTATATGTAATCGTTAGAAAGCTCGTAATCGTAGTTCTTTTAAGTTAAGTAGTATTTAGTTAAGTAACACCGTGGAGGACAGACGGTCTTTACCCAGCTGTATGCGATCCAGCGGCCCGATGTGTGGCGATTTATGTAAGACTATAAATACTCTCTACCTTCCAAGGTAGAGTTGGAGCTCATAATAATATCTTTCACTTTCTCTCACTAAGTTCCCTAAACCTCTAACTTTCTCTCTAGAATTCCATCTATATGCTACTTTGTGTTATGGTTTGATGTGTATGTGAAAAGTTATATCTTACACAAACTATTTCTTGAACCTGCCACTACTCTTTTGAATTGCTAATGTGCTGACTAGGAAAGGTTAGATACGCGACAGATGTTGACTTAGACTAGGGTAGCATTGATTCTGGGCTTTGCTATAACACGGTACCTAGTTAAGAATAGACATTTGTATCCGACCTAGACTAAGGTAACATTGAATTATGCTTTGCTATGGCCGTGGTACCTGGCTAGAGTCACTAGGGCCCTACTGAGATCTCGTTACGTTATTGGAAATGTTATTGGATTATTGATGGAAAATGTTATTGGAATATTGATGGAATGTCATTGGAATATTGTTGGAATGTATGCATGTATATATCTGCCTTAGTCACATATAGCAAATAAAATCTATCATATCCACTACTAAATTTTGTGATTAAACTCTATAAACTCACCAGCGAAAGCTGGCCTTTTTAGCATGTGTTCTCAGGTTTAAGGCGATAGCTCACTTCTGGAAGACGCTTTGCAAGAGGCATGGTCATGGGCGACTCTGAAAAACAATTGGGACCGCTTTGATTTCTTTATGGGCCTATTTCCGCACTGTTTTCATAAAATATAAACTTAATGTTTTTGATAATGAATCTTTTTCTAAATGAATGGGATGAAAACCATTCTTTGTACCTTATATTGCGATACCAATATGGTAGCACCCTAAGGTTTGTATGCTTCCGTTGGACCCTATTTTGGGGGTGTTACACAATATATCGTGGGAGGGCCAAAAATCCAAATCTCAATATTTAGGAAGGCGAAAAGTGTAATGTATATTTTTCTTACCATGGAGACATAACAAATATACACTAGAGGAAAATAATGTGGGAGGGCCACCTCAGCTTCACGATTTCCCCATCTTCCTACAGTCCCACCTCAAATAAAACACACTTTTGAACTTGTACTTCATGGACTCATGTATTATCATCAAGACCAAGTTGATTAAACCCAGCTCATTTTGAACCTCCATCATTTTTTACACCATCCCCATCGAGCTTTCCAATGTTAAACATAGTACGCATACTAGCCATTCTTCTTTAACCTTGCTTTAACCTTGTCAAATGTATTTAGCCCTTTAGAAACCCTAAAGACTCAAACCTTTAGAAAAGCCTAAAGCTTTGACCTTTTCACCTCAAGTATACTACCTTGATATACCTTATACTCTAAGAAATAGTTTTTCTTGAATCCCAGACAAAGCTATATCTTACTTGTCATCAAAATCACCAAGATGTGAATTCCAAGAACCATAAATAACTTCAAACTTGGTGATTGAAGATCCTAGATAACCAAAAACCTTGAAGCTTATTTTACCCTTCAAACTTGATCACCTCGAGAACCCCAAAAACTACACCTTGAAGCTTAAATATTCAACCTTTTATAAGCTTATTTGAAGCATGAACCTTGTCGAACTAAACCTTTGCAACAACAATCGTGATAAACCTCAAAACTTTTGTAAAAACTCAACAATTTTAAGCCTTCAAACACCTGATCGAATCTACTTTGAATATGTTGTTCCCTTTAGACGACTAGCTTAACTATAAAGTTAATCTATCTGTGTTCCATGTTTTGGTGATCTAGTGAAAACTAGTTACTAATGTAAAGAAAACTTAAAGTAAATAACACTAGTTTTCAACGTTTAAGTCCTTATTAGAATTAATTTAAGGAATTTATACCCCAAGTGTTTCGAAACAACACTTGGGATTGAAATGACAAGTATGGTGTGATCTCTCTCTAAATTCAAGTTAAGCTTGAGTACAACTATGCTAACCAACCGAGTTAATCTTAGGGACTTAATTGTCTTTGGAGGAGTAAAAGTGTTTGTGAATGTATAAGCATTTAGTGCACAAACTTAACTTTTACTCCACCTTATGATCCTATTTATACATAAGTTTAGTTGACAACCATTACAATAAAGACAAAGATGACCTAAGCTAGTTTGGAGAAAATACATGCGTATTTTTTCTTTGTTACAACATTCTACTTTGAGTAAATGATAATAATGCTTTCTGAATAACAGTGATGACACCGTTCTGATTCTTAGCCTTTCAGGGTAAGTTTGACATTTGCTTGATAAGGACTCCTCCTTATGTGTTTCAAACTTATCCCGCCTTGTCCCACATTTCCTTCAGTCTCTAAGTCTTCAGTCCAAGTCTTCAGTCTTCTTTATTGTTGAGGGACTTTGGGTTCACTGAGCTATTGTCATCACTCCCTGAACCCATCACCTTCTTCTTTGACTCATGTATCATTCATTGAGTCCCGCCTCACTGAATGGAGAGTCTTTAAACTCGTCCTAAGCTTCCTTAAGAGGACTCACTGAGTGACTGTTCATTTAGTAACTTGATTGATGTTTATGGTTATACAACACTTAGGATATTTTCTATTCAAATTCTAGTTAAAGGAAGTTTGGGCACTGAATAAACCCAACAGAATAGAACCTCCAGATTCTGGACTAGAAACTTGGACCACTTGTATCTCTCTATATGAACCTCCGGTTGGATAGACTCTGGTGAGATCCTAGATCTATGTATTTTCAACCTAGAATTCGAATTTCACAGATATCCAACGGTTAACGAACTCGCAGCGTCAAACGTCCCACCGTTGCGCAGAAACCGACGAACCATTAAGAGAAGAGACTACGTGTTGGGATTGTACACCTTTGAGTCGACCTAGATTTAAGACAACAACATCACCTTCGGCTCTGATACCAATTTTTGTGTGGAAACCTAACAAGCCTTGCAAGCTAGCGCGCAATATGGACTTAAGGAAAACACGCACATGACCTCAAACGCTTACATTGTATTGATGAACGAATGACCAAGAAAGAATGTACAAACTAGCATCTCTCTCACCTCTATTTATAAAGATGAGGGGGTATAATTCATATCAAATCTGAGTTCCCTCGGATGATTACATGCTTGGCTTGCAAGCCAAACAACTAGTTTCCTAAGTATGATCCTAAGTTCTATTTATACAAAATACAATTAAACCTCTAATATTTGTTTAAGTAACATATAAACTTTTTTTAAGTATTGCTACTACATGTAACATACTATATGATCATGGGCGTACTCGAGAGGCTTTAAAGGGTCCTTATGAACCATAAGAATTTTGTCGCGATCGTAAATTCTTGTCAAATGTCTTGGTTACTCGGCATGAACATTGCATCTAAATTTTGTGTTACATGTCTTATTTAGTTTTCAACTATTTATAATTAGCTAATAAGTAGTAACATCGACTAGTTCATCATCTACCCTACTTGGACAAGGCGAACAACTTGTAAGACGTTGTTTAAAAATGTTATGTAGGTGAAAATCAAATGAATAGTCTTGAGCATGAAACTAGCACAAGTATTTTATTCTTGCTACCAAGCTTTTCTTTCTAAAATTGAGGTGGCAAATTTTCAAGGTAGAATGTAGTCGATTATTTTAAATTTACATGCATAATTCCCTAAAAGCATCACCATGTGTAATAAGACCCTCACTCAGGCGTCGATGAGAGCAATGATGCGTATGTAGATATGCTATCATGCACCCACCCACACATTGATGAGAGCAACGACACATCTGTCACTATAATATCATGCACCCACCCACGCGTTGGTCGATGGAAAAAGAGAGAAGTCGGTCGAAAACCATACCAAGTTGTGATTTGGTTGTGTGTGTGTGATGTTAGTTTTGTGAGTATATTTATATATAAGTGGGGTATATTTTGGTGGTGATTTTGTTGTCGTATTATTATGTTGTAGAAAGATAAAGCGATGTGACGTTGAGTTAGCGACGGTGCCCACTAAACCTACTCTAATGCATCATTTACTTGCCTATTAAGCCTTATGGCACTAGCTCACTCAAGCTAACTCGGCTCACTATCCACCAAACTTAAACGAGAAGAAAGCAATTGGTATAGAGCCAATTCAAAAGAAAACGAAAGACATTCTATTACATTTTCGACGTTACATAGTATTTTCACACTGAAAATAACAGTTTTCTTTTATAATGTGTTTATACTAAAAAATTTGACTCCAATGTTCACACCGAACTTGTATATGGTTTTGATTATTTTGTTAATAACAATAAATATGATTGCAACATCTTGAATTAAAACACTAGCTGTCGGATTACGTAAAATATTAGCGTGAGTTGAGATCGATATAGATCTCATATTTGTATCATCAATTCATCAATCTTACCATCCATTTTTAATCAAATTTAATAAAAGAACCTATTTTTACCTTTTTTTAAAACAACATATCTTTTGCAAATGGTAAATCTTATTCTGAAAAATCTGTGTCATGACGAGAATTAAATTATTTTTATCATATACACTTTCTCATATTTTCGACAAACTTTTTTTCAAAAGTTCGTAGGAAAAATCACGTATGATTTATAAAATCATATATAATTTTCAAAATCACATGTGATTTGTAAAATCAAATCACATGTGATTTTTCAAATCATATTTGATTATTACAAATCACATATGATTTGCAAAATTATATATGATTTGTAAAACTCGAATCACATATGATTTTAACAAATCATATATGATTTTTACGGTAAATTTTGAAAAAAAAATCATTAAAAATATATGAAGTGCGTATCTATAGAAAGATAATTTAATTTCGTCATGATAGATATTTTTTCACGTAACGATTAACGGTTTGCGAGATATTTAATTTTTTAAAAAAGGATGAAAGTTTATTTTATTTTTTATTAGAAAAATGAATGGCTATAATTAGTTTATTGGATCTATGGTAAATTTAAGGTCTATTTTACTTTGATTATGGCCTTATGGGTAACATATGTTGCATATTTCCAATTTATTTCTACCCTCAAAATTTAAACACGATATATAAATTCAAACACACAAATGTTTTGTGGTACAACTATTATAACACTGGGGATAGACCCATGGTCCATGGTCTCAACCATAGAGATAGAGTCATAGAGGCAACATTTCCATCCCACTTGCCTAAAATTAGGCGAATCTTGATTATGTTTTATCTAATAAGGTTCGGTGGATAAGACTTGGAACTTTGGATCAAAACCAGCTCAAACCCGAACCCGAAGTGGGCACACCAACCTTTTGGAAGAAAGAACTTTAAGAGGTTTGAGTCTATGAGACGGCTCAAGCCTCACACCAAACGGTAAGAAAGCAGGTCATAAAGCACTCTAGCTGAACAAATCATATAGTTACACCAATAAATAACTACCGTGTCAGATATTTGGTTATAACTAAAACCGTATAACCTTCATCATCCAACCTGTTTGGTCCTCTTATTATGCCACCTACAAATCCAATGGAAATAAAAGTGAAATTGCTTAACCCATCATAAATGTTGCCAAATCTAAGTACATGATACCTAAAAGACACCTTTCATGTTGTATTGTAAAGTCCTCGCATATCTAACAAGAACATGGATGAATAATTTTAGAAGGCTTTGTATTTAACAAGAACATGCACGGTCGTTTTAGAATGCCTTGCGTAACTAACAAGAACATGAATGTTTTGTTTCAGAAATCCTTGCGTATTTAACAAGGCTTTTATCCCTATTAGATCATATATGTAAACTGAAAGAACATATATGCAATGAAGACATATCCACTGTTGGCAAGTTGCCCGCACTGTAGGCATAATACCTCATAACGGTTGTTCAAACAAGTAGATTTTTCGTACCATAATGGTACGATATCAATAATCACATGAAAAGGAAAGAAAAACAAAGTTGTTTTGTCCAGAACTTGTTTGGACATTTTAACGACACCACCATATTTGTCATCTACGCTAAATATGTAAATGGCACGCGGGCACACACAAAAACCCCTAGACATGACGATCTTGATTTATACATATTTTGAATAAAAGTAAAATTTGCCAATTTACTATTAATGATTTGAATTTTACGACAAAAATCAAGGGTAAACATTTATGATGCATAGAGCAATATCAAATTGACTTGTACCTCGCAAAATAAAAGCTATACGCGTGTCACGTCCATACTTGTTGGTTCTAAAGAAAAAACAAACGAAATCAGACCCCAAGTAATAAATAATACCACAAGGCTAGAATTCCAAGTGTTCATCTACTTTAGAGTTAAATTACCGTTTGAAATGATTCACAACATACTTCGAATTTCCACAGCTAGAATGATTAAAATAAAGTGACAAATTGACGTTCAAACTAGACTACAGGCAATACAGGTGCTAATAATATACCTATTTTTCCGAAAACTTACTGCAAGATCACCTGTGCTAAATGCTACATGCCCCATATACCACGAGCAGTTGCTACTTTGCTGTTGGGCTTTGTCGTTAATTCATACAAAATCCTAGCAAATGTATCAGAATGTTTTCCGTCAGAGAAGAGTATTTCCGCAAATGAATTCTCATAGGCTAGGAGATGAGGCCGGTTTTGTGGCTCCGAGACTAGGCTCTCTAGTATAATTGCTGCTTTTCTACAAACTTCTGGTACTGGATGTGGTGCTCTTATGACTTTGAGCAACCTATCAACCGCCCTGGTCAGTTTAGATAAAAGCATAAGATGAGTTTTACTGACTAAAAGATTTAAACCATACTAACAACTCGGACAGTTTCAAGTAATTTTCAGATTTTCCTACAAAATATTGTGCAGTAACATTTTTTTTGGAACGGCGGCATATTATAGAAAAAAACTAGCAAGACGCTAGCAATTACAAAGGCATTTTAAGCCAATCAGCCCAAGTAATAAAAATTTTGCCTCTAAATTTTATTATTGTTTTCTTGGACATAGTTATTTTTACTTATAAGAAAAACCACTAAAGCGAAAAGAAACAATTGTAGGTTTGCTAAAACACCCATGTTAACCTTGAATTTACTGTACAAGATATGGTGTTTGTGTTTGGCCTCAAAAGTCTAATATGTCGGTAATGGCATATGATAGTGGATACATCCCAATGACCATTAAATTCTCATAAGTCATCCCCATCTTAGTTTCAAGTGAAACCAGAATAAAAGAAAAAGGTCCCCTACAAGACCAAACATGTCCGGAATTGTAGCTGACTAATGCATGTGAGAAATGATGAATCTGGCACGTTCTTTGTACTTTGTAGTATGATACTAGTATCAAATACATGCGGGGCCAGCATCCTGAAATGTATCTCACCCCTTCTTTACAGTAAAACCTTGTGTTTATCAAAGTTTGGAATTTCATGCCTTAGTGTAGAAAATTTATTAATTATAGCAGTTATTTCTGTTGAAATGAAATAATGTTAAAAAAAACCTCACCATCGTTCACTTGCAAGCTTTAATCGGCAGTCCATGTTAACTTCTACAAGGGTATAAAGTGCCCCCACGGCTGCAGCTTGTGCATCCACGATTGGGAAGCTCAAAAGATCAACTAATCGCTTGTAGATCTGTGAGCCACACTAAATATATTAAGATGGAAAGTCTGGAAAGAAAAAACAAGAATAGATGTGATATAAAGCGACAATAAACCTGTGGAGCAGATGGAAGAAGAAAAGGTTCATTGTCCGGGTTTATTATCACACGCCCAATTAACTCTGCAGCCGCACAATGCCAACCTTTGACAGAAGATCCCAATATTCCCATGATGGCTTGAACCGCTCGCTTTTCTCTTTTATAGTAAATACGAGATATAAGGATGAGTTATATTTTATAGAAGTACAGTCGCATGTCTATATCAAATATAACAAAAAAGAAAGATATCGATTTTTACGTTATTTTAATGTAAGAAGGCTTGGTTGAGCTAAAGATTCGAAGGTCAAGCAGTGGAGCCAAATTGACAATTGTCTCCAGACAATTTGTTACAAGTTCCTCATCCTCTGTCAACAGTGAAGATGTATTATTAGCAAGAAAAATACAGGAAAACCTGTTTTGCTCACGTCAATAGAAGACACATATGACTGGATTACAAAAAGAAAAAATATATATATAAGACTATAAACTGAGTAAACAGTATGCAACTAAAACATTGTGTTTGCCACTTTGTCATATGAGGATTACAAGACAGTTTAAATAATCATACCTTTTATGTCAAAAACTCATCAAGTGTTAAATGCTTATAAATTATAATTGTCAAGTAAATTCTTATAATAAACAACTTTATCACTCACTGGCATTTACAACAATCCTTATGTAAGTGATGGCAAGAAATGAACACTGTGTGTGCCAACAGAAACTAAGCACTCTTTTAGGACACAAGAATTTCTTAGGAAGAAGCACGATCTGCACTATTATTTGATGTCGGGACGACAAGATGGAGCGGCATAAAATAACCTGCAATCCTAATGAATTCATAATACGCAACATGCATAGGATACCTTAATATCAATAACACTGCATCCACCCTTGGGAACCTCAAGAAACATTAAACTACATCCCAATGAGCAGAGCATACTGCAAAGGGGGACATGATTTGGTCCAGCTTCCTCTCCATCGTCAATAAGATCACAATGATCCAAGTAGTTTACATTCAGTATGGAGAGTTTAAACATGGCCCCACGCAGCCACCTCGGATGTAAAGGAAGATGCTCTAACGAGAAGTCACTTAATCCCCAAAAAGTATCCTAGACTACCCAAATCATTCATATTGAACAATGAGTCACTTAATCCCCAAAGTATCTTAGACAGCCAAATCATTCATATCGAACATTGAATTAGATCTTCTGCATAGCAGCCTTGGTGCGTTATCTCATCCTACAAATACCTCATTCCTCAAAGTATATAAGCAATAACTATCCCTAATAGACACCAAGGCAATACTGCACGCGGGAAGAAAACTGAGTGAAAAAGATGTGAAAATGGTAAGAATAAGGTAGCTAACCCATGGGTTAAGGGGATAAATTAATGGATAATAAAGGGTGAGAAAACGAGACTTAAGGGTTCTACAGGTTCGATAGCATAAGTTTAAAGACTAAGTCTAGCGACCTTTGCACCCAGAGAATGGAACGTAACATGTCAAGTGTAGTAGGTGTAGGGTCTATGTTTAGGTCCCCCAAAATTAGGGGTGGCAATTTCTGACCCGACACGAAACCTGATCTCAAACCGACACGAAAATTGCGAGTTCGGGTTGTGCTAAATAGATTCGGGTCGTTTGGGTCGACATATCTAACCCGTTTATTAAGCAAGTCGAGTTCGGGTTGGGAATAAAATATGCGGGTCGACCCGCCAACCCGTTAAAATTTTTTTTCATAAACTCAAAATTATTTATATTTTATTATGCGGGTTAAATGTATTAAGCGGGTCGACCCGAAAACCTGTTTAACTCTATAATGTGCCAACTTTTGTATATAAAAGGGTTAAATGGTCAACCCGAAACCCGCTGGACCGATTCAACCCGTGTAACCTATTTAACCCGCCAACCCAAGTATATATACGGGTTAAATGGGTTAGGTTCGGGTTATGTCTAAACAGGTTAGGGTTGACATAGGTTAGGGTTGACATAGCTGACCCGATGATTTAAATGGGTCAGGTTTGGGTTGAGATTTTCTGACCCACCAACCTGACAACCCGAACCCGACACGAATTGCCACCCCTACCCAAAATAGGGAACAATACTGGAGCTAGTAGGATTAGTATCGGTCTGAATTTTCTTCCAACCACAATCATGAAACCGATGGGATATCATAACATAACAGGGTTAAGACTTGAGAGCAACAGCCTAGACAGAACGTATCACAACCAATATTTCAGAAAAGTAGAAAACATAATAGGGTGGACGAAGAAGATGAGGCCTTCAGTTGAGGCTTTTTGCCTACTCTTATGGTCTTTACCTTTCTTGCATTCAGTTTTTTATTCTAATACACAGCTAAAATTAAATGAATAAATTTCCTTTATGTCAGATGATATTCCATTATCCAAGAAAAAAATTGCATACAGCACTGAACCACAGTTTAGTTCTAGATCAATGATGCTAACTCATCATAATTAAAAACAAATTCATGATCCAGTAACTATTCCAGTTGTTTTACTTATTAAAGTAAATTTATAGCTTCGTTGACGGGATCATGTATGCTGATACTACAACAGCAACAGTACCCAATCCCGCCGGAGCGGGGTACGTGATCATGTATGCTTACACTATTTCGAGCATATTCACAATCATTTTAAAGAAAGTTATGACCTAGTACGGATGGATACATTTGACAGGAATAAAATTCCATTATAAAACGGAAATCATGGTTGGAGACTATGCTGAAAGCTATATAGCAAAAATCAGTGTTTTAAGATTCTATCGTTCTTCCCTAGTTACTAGTCAGCTTTTAATTGGATGATCTGGGAACTTATTTCTGGAGAGATGGGGTTATTTAGGTTGTGTATTTACAAAGCATGGTAAAGCAGATTAATAGATTATAAAGATAAATGCATTGTTTTCTTTTTACATGTTAGTATTTGGTAAGAAACATGCAGCATTTTGTCATCTCACCTGTAACATGGTCCTCCATGCACTGGAAGATTGTTTCCAAGCAATGGCGATGCTGACCCATAATGACTTCATTTTCTGGCATAAAAGAGAAATTGCGGAGAATATTTGATGCAGCAACAGCACACTGCTGCCTTTCTGCCCGCCCCTCATCATCAAGATTAAACAGACCATCCTCAGCAAGCCACCATTCTGAAGGCTGAGATTTGGCTGATTTTTTCTGCGCAGAAGCATCTGTAACAGAAGCAGATCCTATGCTGCCATAAGAAGAGCAAAATTGATGGTCGCACACAAAACCTTCTGCTTCAAAATCTGAGAATGTGAAGAAAGAATAGGTCGCTACATATTTGGAACTTACTTTGGATGGGACACGTCATTAGATCCTGATGCTTTGTACTCATTTCCAAAACCAGTAACAGTTGCGTTAACACCTATTGACCTTGTTCTTGGCGTCTTTATGAGCTCTTTCGGGAGAGCTATATCACGCCAGTCATCTATCTGTCCTTATTGTGCATACAAAATTTATAAGAAAATTAGTAGCTCTCTTAAGTTTTAAAATCAAAGATGATTAAAACGCAAGTTCATATAAGAGTGGCCACGTACAACTTGGAGAAGAGCATCAAGCAATCCAGGAATCTTCGCTAGTGGGGTTGCATCTTTACGCACATCATCTTTCTCTTTGAATGATAGTAACGTTAGTGTATTTAGTGCCCATGTCAGCTCGCTCTTCAATCCACTTTGAAGAGCAAAAACAAGCCTTTTATTGTTTTGATCTGCACCAGATGGGAAAAAAACATCAAATCTCAGAGATACCATGATGAATCAAATAATGTGGAAGGGAACATTATACGTACACCATAAGCTACTTCTTCCAAGGTTAGTGGCATTTAACATTTGTTCAGCTAGTTTTAGTGATTAGGAAAATTTTACATA
The DNA here is from genome assembly GCA_022545495.1 of Chrysanthemum lavandulifolium. Classification (NCBI taxonomy): domain Eukaryota; kingdom Viridiplantae; phylum Streptophyta; class Magnoliopsida; order Asterales; family Asteraceae; genus Chrysanthemum; species Chrysanthemum lavandulifolium. Next base: position 166,250,866 of record CM040240.1, on the reverse strand, counting down.
GGATCAATTGTATATGTTCGAGTCCAAGTTCAGCAAACAAGCACTAGGGTATGCGTGCTCATGTTAGTTCTCAACAAAGATAATATATATGGACATGTAACTAAAGTTGAATCTTTACCAAGAGTGCAACTCCAAACTATTAGTAATAGGTATAGGGATAAAGCATACTTTAATTAAAAAAAAAAAAAAAAAAAAAAAAAAAAAAGCATAGTTCGATGTTCTATATGAAATGCCTGCATCACTATCTATTGCATTCCCAAATGGCAAGCCCAGTTTGACTTCTAAGTTCTAACCACCGCCTATCAGTCTTGGCAAGTCCTTATTTTATCAAGATGCTATACGCCCTTACTCATATCAAGTTACATTATAAAGGACAGATCGACAGAATTAGGAAGTGAACAGGCGGGCAAACAAGAGATACTACTTTAATCACTGATCTTTACAGCTTTTGTAATCTACAGAAAACGCCTACGCCACTATCTATTCGAGTCACTTTCTACCAAAAGAAAAGCCCAAATTGCTGCTTACTGTCAAAATCTATAAAAGCACCTATCTCTACGAGGCGAGTTTTTTTAAACACACAGTGGTATAACAAACAGATTTATAATCAATACCCTACCAATTACTAACTCGTGAAGTTAAATGAACAACATAATCTATATCAATTTGACATTTTTATAACCAATGTATAAAGAAAAGTAGAATTAGGGTTTTATAACGAATGTATAAAGAAAAGTAGAATTAGGGTTTTGAAAAAAGGGACCGGCGAAAGTGGAGTGAACTTGAAGAGAAGGGCCAAGGAGAGAGGCGGGATTGATGTCAGCCATAGCAGCAACAGCCATATTGTGCTGCGTGCTGCCTTGCGGTCGCCCTCTTTTCCCCGCCGGTGTACCGCTCGGTTTACCACTCGCCTCTCGTTTCTGCATTTTTTTTAACAAGAGATATGAGCGTGATGGTGGTGCTACTTATTTTAGGGATGTTTCGGATTTTCCTTTTATCTTTTATAAAACTCTTTACTAGCTTTAAAAAATAGTTTGGTTATTTGCAAGGTTTTTTTTTCTTTTTTTTTTTTCTTTTGTATATATATTCTTTCGAAAATGCAAAAATGGCATATATATCCAAAGCATTCATAAAAACCATTATATTACGTGCATAAAAAACTTATACAAAAGATATATATGCATTTTTGCCTTTTTTTTTAAGGGCAAATTATTACAACATACATCACATTCTTACAAATTATATCTCACATATCTTAGCGAGATTTGAACCCGCAATTTATAAATTGTTGTTTTGCAATTTGTAGTCATAGCAAAGCTATGTTTAGAGCAAAACATATATTCATGGCTTTCCAAGCATATAATACACATTGTATATAACTTTTAGTTTAGAGCAATTTTTTTATGAAAATTCTATAATCACGTGTGATAAAGATCACATGTGATAGAGATCACATGTGTTTAAATCATCTAAGGTTTTCCAAGAAAGCTGAGGAATCGTGTCGATACCGACTAGGAACCGAACCGTATACTAGAACCATAGTATGGTTTTTGGTTCTTCAAATTTAAAATTTTCGGTTCTCGAGACAGTTCGGGACGGGTTCGCCGGTCCCAATTCTTTTCAAAAAGAACTAGCTCTTTAAAATATAAAATTTTATAGGATTTATTTGCCACTTTGTGTACATGCATCCTTAAAATAATAATAATAATAATAATAATAATAATAATAATAATAATAATAATAATAATAATAATAATAATAATAATAATAATAATAATAATAATAATAATAAATAAAATAAAATAACATTACTAAGTTGTAACAAAAAATCAAAAACCTAAAGGCCAAAATAAATTAAAACCATAACCTTTAATTCATTCCAAATAACATAAGACTATCAATTTTACGATTACTAATATCATTTTTTTTATATTTTTTCATAATTGATTAAATACTATGTTACAATAAATGTGGATGAAAATGAAGATCTTTTAAATGATGACGAGGTTGTTAAAGAGATGGAAGAAGCGATGCGAAATTATAAGGGGAAACAAGTGATGAACCATTAAGCATTTTTGAGGTTTTGAACACAGATGCGTGTTCTTGATACTTTTGAACAATTATAAACTTATATTTTGATAATTTGTGGTTTTGTTTATGTTATTTTGAAGAACTAAAATTTGGAACAATTTGCATTGTTGGAGACATTTTTGTGTGTTTATATTGTATAACATGTCCTTTTTCAATGATCAACAACGAAAAAATTAATTTTTTAAACACTTTGGTACTCGTTGGGAATTACCGAAAATTCCCGTACCGTAACGGAACCGAGCCGAAGAACTTGGGACGGTTCTCGGTTCCACCTATTCTTTGTCTTGGGTTCTCGGTTCTTTCGGTCCGATTCAAGTTAATCATCTGTCTTTTTGTGTATTATGTCCAACTTTGACGAATTAATTGTAATGTATTACATATGGTTAGAATTTATGAATGTCTAGTTTTCGGTAAAAAAAATTAGTGAGACTCTTAGGCTTTGGTAAAGAGAGTTATGTTCACTTTACTACAAGTTTTAAATGCTCGAACATAAAAAATTGTGTTAAATCATATATGATTTATTAAGCAAGTTTCAACAAGTCGCGATGGTATAATTTTTTTATTATTATTATTAATTTTTTTCTTAACCATAAAGAGCTTAAGAGATATTAATTTTTTTTAAAGAAATGAGTGAACATAAGTTTTTTATTTAATAAAAAAAATGAATTGTTATGATTAATCTTTAATATGCGAGTAACTTATTGGTGTGTAAATGAACTCTTTATGTTTAATTATTAAAAGTTTGCATTAAGAATTGATATATTTATTTGGTTTATTAATAACTTGGATTAAGAGTTGATATATTATGTTGGGACAACATTGATTAGGTCTTCTTTTGTTTTAATGATAACAAATAAACCTTCGCAACACATAAAATCATAAACGTTAGCCAAAACCAAAACGAACCAAGTACTGGGTCTGGCGCGTTGCTGGCGCTCCGACACGCGGCCAGAGCGCCATAACCTGTCTTGGTTCGTCTCGGTTTTTGAAAGTCGGCTTTTCCCTTAACCGACAAATGTGGATCTTTCAATACATGTATGTATATGATATGTGCTTCATTGGGAACACTTGAAAACGAGTTTTAGAATTAGAGGAATCCAGAATCACAACCTCTCGTTTTTTATAAAACGCCAAATCAAGTAGTTTATCAAATGCCTCTTCCCAAAGCTTTTCTAAACCTATGAGACATATACTTTTCACATGACATCAAGTGAAAGTATTCATATGACCATAATCCGTATTTACGTCTTCTCTAATCACGTAACGGGTTTACTCCCGTATTGGTCAAACAAGGTCAAATGTCCCTTTGCGTAAATGCATTCTTTCTCGTTATGGATATGCTTTTACCATGATGCGAAGCACTTAGCTTGTTTGCATCAAGATGATTATTGATTATGTCAAATTGTGGGAAATCATGAATTATGATATTGTGAATATTTTACATTTGAGTTATTTAGGGGTATGAGTAACCTTTGAATTTTTTACCCAAAACACAACCCGTAATCATTATTGTCAAACATTTTCTTTCTTAATGACAATGTGATTAAGCCTTAATCAATCTTATGATTATCACCTACACCAAATAAACCTTCAAACCATTTTCAAAACCCTCCAAACCTTATCTCCAACATTCTCTAAATATTCCCTTACACACCTTTTACTTGCATGTACTTCTTGTCTCCCAACATTTTAACATTCTACACATCAACCTCTTTTTCACCACATTCTTTCTAAACCACTAAGATTTGAACACATCAGCCACTTTCATATTCACTATCTTCTCCAACTCATTACACTCACACACACCACATTTTGAATTTAAATTGCACACACTACTCACATCATTTCCCTTACTCACACAGCAATCTTCCTTCACATACTTCACTCACTCACACACTCACAGTACACTCAAATTTGAATCCAAAGGATAGGCTCCCCATCACATCACTCTCACATCATATACAACTCATACTCTCACTCACATACCTCCTCACTCACTCACACACTCCCACATTTAAATTTGAATCCCAAACATAGGCTCCCCATCACCTCAACATCACATCCTTACAACCCATCATCTCTCCATCACATCCATGCCAACTCACTCTCCTCTCACCCTCTTATCCAAGAAAAGAATATTCTTCGATACCTTTGGAATATTCCATTCTTAACATAACCATGCCAACACCTAACCAAACCATGGTTCAACCTTAACCAAGCTTCTCTCATACTCTTCCTCTTACACACATTTGACTTCAATTCTTCCCTCTCTCTCTATCTTACAACATCCACACTTTATTTCCAAGAAAGAAATATATCATGGCATAATCTTTCTCTCTTATCTATGCCATGTGAGAATACCCAAACAACCCCTACCCAAATATCCCTTCTCTCTTTCTCTTTCTTTGATAATTGGTTTTACTAAAACACTTCACAAAATGATTTTTATCAAATGGCTATTTGATTTGGTTAGCGTTGAGGATGAATAATGAAAAGGTCTAATGTGTGAAATACAATTGGGGGTTTAGCAAGGTTGGGTAGTTAAAGGACCAAAGTCACAAGGAAAAACCTTTACAGGTTCTAGCGCGCTGGTGGCGCTCCGACACGCCAGCGATGCGCCAGCCTCGTAAAAGTTTTTAAACTTTTGGTACTTTGGCCTATAAATACCCACCCTTTCCTATTGTATTCATCACCCTTGCATGTTCTTGATCTATCACTTATCATCTTTTGAAGAACACATTCTTTGCAAGGAAAGAATCACATTAACCTATTCCACTTTGTGATTATTTTGAGGGTCTTCTCATATACCCTTTCTATTACAATCAAGTCCCTAGGTTAGGTTAGGGTTTTATTGAACAATCAAACTTTTATTCACTCAATTTGGTTGTAAAAGAAGTCTTGTGTCTTGGTAACCAAGCCTAGATCGTTGGAGATCTAGTTGGGGTTTGATACTTCCGGTGGAAAGTCTTTGTGTTAAGTCGAACAACGAGATTCTTTTGGGTGGTTTCTGAGGGCGGAATACTGTTCGGAGTAACTCTTCTTTGTGAGCGTCGATCTTAGTCATATCTGTGGAGTGAAGTTGTAACGGTTTGTAGTCCACCGAAAGGATTATACTTAGTGAATAGTATCGTGTCGTAGATTCGCAACTGGATGTACGAATGGTATAAACCCCCCATCCCGAACCAGTATATATCGTGGTGTCCTCTTTACATGCTTTATAGACTTTGGTTGTAATTTTGGTTGTTGTGATTATTGTTGTATAACCACAAATTAATCTTTGAGGCTTGAAGTCTTTAAACTTCAAAAAAGCCGAAAATACCGTATTCACCCCCTCTACGGTTCTACAATTGGTATCAGAGCGGGATACTCAAGTTTTTGAGCGTTAAAACCTTCTCGAGAAATCGTTTAAAGTCAAAAACTTCTTTTTCAAAAATTTAAAATACCTATTGAAAATTTTGGAAAAGTTGAGTATAGATCTATGGCTCAAGAGAACTATGTTGAGGGGTGTTCTTCGCAAATACCACCTTTGATGTGTCATCAAGCATGGTGGCTTGATCATGACCATTGATTCTGTAGATCTTTACACTTGTAAACTTAACCATGGTTAAATTCTAACCTAATATATAGTTAGCCAAATCCCTTCTCCTATAAATACTAGCCTAAAACCTTCATAAATTTTTGCACCAACCTTCTTAACATATAAAGTCCTAAACCTAAGGCATTTCTTATAGATCTTGTAAGAACATTCATGTGTTCTTGAAGAAAAACTAGGTTTTGATCTTTTTTCTTGGACGTTTTCAAGAAAGAGTCGTTATAATCTTCAAATAACTTTAAGTCTCCAAAAAGACATTGTTATAATCTTCTATTCTCCTTCAAGCTTTCAAGAAGGCGTTGTTATAATCCTCTAATAGCCCCGGGTTTTCGAAGATTACAAATTCCACGTCGAAGCTCAGCTTATATTCCTTTTTTCTATAATACTCGAGCATTTTAAATAAAGGTAAGTATTTATAAGACTCAAACTTATTTAAATACTTAATTCTCTTCGTCTCTCAGGAGGCAAAGAAGAAGTAGAATGGTGCGCAATTTGTTTAGCCACTTCTTCACTTTTCTTACGATCTGCAAACTCAATGAACACACTTTCTTGTCCTCTCCTTTCTTGTTCAGATACCAGATCTGGACCAAGCTCATCTTCAATCATTACACCTTTCTCTTTAATAGTAGACTCATGAACAACATCAGCTGGAGGAGAATCACCAATTTGAACTTTAGAGGAATCGTTTTGAGAGAGATCTTCAACAGGTGTGGTAAGGATATCAGTTGCAGGATCCAAATAAAAATTTCTTCCAACATGAAATACAACTTGATCATCTGCTGATGGGGTGGGACATGATGGTTCTTGAACAGTGCATGTCAATTTAATATAATTTTATTTAAGTTCATACATATTTGTTTTAATAATAATTTTTTTTGGTTTTCTTTTTTTAACGACCATATAAAATTTCTTATAATACCTTTTCATTAATAATTTATTTAAATTATTTTCCATTTAAATTATTGTTTAAAAGTGGTTTTTTGTAGCTATTTTTTATTAAAACTAAAATTTCTTAAGATTTTTAAAACCTAATTTTTTGGTAATCTTATTTTATTTAATTTTATTTAACCTTATTCAATTGTAATTAACTAAATTCTATAAAATAGTTTAAAATAAAGTTCTATTAATTTAAATTTTATTTTAAATTATTTTTAATTTAGCTTAATTTAAGTTAATTTTTTTTTTTCTAATTTTTATTTAGTTTAAAATTTTATAGTAATTTTCTTTTTAAACCTTTAATTTTTAACTTCCTTCATAATTAATTTCCCTTAAGAATTATAACTTTTTTAATAAGTTTTTAACATTAAGCTTTTCTTTGTAATGCTTTCCAAATTCTAATTTGGGTTATCAACCTAGATCCTTTGCATCTTTATGGTATTAGCTACTAATTCTCAAATCTTTGTCTTTTGTAATTTTAATCACTTAACTATTGTAATTTTTCTTCAATTAAAAGCTTGTATAAGCGTTTGGTTTTTGTTAAATCATTATAAATTTAAACTTTTCAATTTAAGCATGAAGCTTTCATTTTTTGGTTTTTTTGGGTTTTCAAAGGTTAATAATACTATAAACTTAGTCTAAAAAGGTCTAAGCAAAAAATTAATAACTGTTTATTACTTGTTCTATCCATTAAAGTTTTAGTTTATCTAGTTTATCATAGTTCAATTATCTGAAATTTTAATTGCTCATAATTTTTTATTTAATCAAAGTCTCATTTAGAAAATGTTATTGTTTCATATATTAAAATAAGTTTAGTATGCTTTTGTATATTTATACTTTCAATGCTTTAATTTTGATCATTTTCATAATTCAATTACTTTTAGATTAATTTAAAAGGTTACATTAATAACCAACAGAACAAATATATGCATTTTAATTTTATATTCGCTATTAAGCAATCTTTATATTAATTGTATCTTTCACTAGTCTTTTATAATCTACCGGATTGATTTTACAATAAAAGTATTAAATTTTTAATTAATGTAAATTAATTATATAATTTAACTTAAATATATTCGTTTGTAATTAGAACCTTAAATCATTAAATTTAAATTGTATTTATCTATCTATTGAAACTATTAAGTCAAGTTTTAATTCATATCTGTAAAGTTGTAAAATTTGCTTTATCGATTTATAATTAAGTTCTAATTTAGAAATTGTTAATCTTAGTTTAATTTAACTTTGATATTAATATCATTTAAAATTCATTAGTTTGAAATCAATTAATACTTATAGTAATTAGTAAAATTTAGATTTAATTGTCATTAGTAATAAGCTTAATTTTATTAATCTTGTATATTTAATCTTTAATAACTTACTTTAAATTACCCATTTTTCTTAAATCAAATTATAAATGGTTCTAAGCTAGATAAGATTAAATCATTATTAATGCTTACATTCAACATTATTAATTAATGAACAATTATGACTTAAGACCAACATCTTTCCTATTCAAGTTTACTTTAGTTAATTTAGATTAGTTATAATACATTTTGTCTATTTCCTAGTAAGAATTTCTTTTATTAAATTGTATTAATTTGTTTCTTATGTGCTAATTGCATAGACTCTTATAAGTTCTATAATCATAATTAATTAAATTGCTTATATTCTTACATAAAGCTTTTTTTTTTTTTAACGCATTAAATGTTTATGTCTTTTTATATGTCTATTAACATTATAACTGATTTACAATAGCAGTCATTATCAAAGCAATCAGTAAACAGCTAGTGATTATCTGTTATTTAGTTGTAACATCTTCAGTTACGTAAAATAGTAAAGTTATTCCACTATCCTGGGTCAAGGTTATCATCGATCAGCTATTTGTACCTGAAAGTCAATCCTTCTAAATGAAGCTTCTAGTTCTTGATTGGATTTTCTTGATAGTTTCTCATCACAAGTCAATATAGTTATTAGAACAAATTCTTAATGTCAATTGCAACTTCAAAATCATGAGTCTTAAGCTCTTGGAATAGCCCAGCGGTATTCAAACCTTACACTTTGTCGAATCTACCATCTAGCTTGATCGACTATCTTCAGTTCTAGCAAACATTCTTCCTTAGTTAACAATGTTTAATTCTGAAGCATCTAGAGCATTTTAGCTTGCTTTTTAAACCCAATCTCAAGTTAGGCATTAAATCTTTAGCGAAATTCACCTTATTTACTTGATAAGTCTAGATACTTGAAACATAACCTTTCAGTTCTACTCTTTAGAAGTTTACTTGATTACATAAACTTGTATTATGTCAAGTTCTTAGAGACTAGGATTACATCCTATCTTTGAGTTATCGTTAAAGTCAATATCCAAGTATCAGATCGAAGTTTACAATCTATCTTATTCAGCTATTGATGTATACTATGTTACATAGTTGTCTTTAGCTAATTGTAGTTAATCGCTATACTTCCATTATCCTGTTCAGATTTTTTCATATATCTTTACTAGTATGTCTAAACTAAACCAAAATTCTTTGCACTTTCAAAATTGATTTTATCTAATAGCTTAATTTCACATTCATCTGTATTGTATTCTTCTATTAGTTCATTTAAGAAAGTCAGACACCTAATCTTCGATTTGATTATAGTATTAAACTATGTAATGTTTCAAGTATTCAATTTATTCAGTTACTCTTTCTATTCCAGCAGATCAACTTGTCCATTAACAATCTGCTTCTTTCTTAGCTCATCAACATTGTCAAACTCATTTACTATTAATTCTCATCTAATGGTAAAGTAATATGCTCATAATTTGTTGTAATATTAAAATTATTCTCCTATATACTTGTATTTAGAGCATTGTTAAGAGACCTTATTTGATATTCAAGAACTTCATTAACAAGCTCATGTCCTAATCAATATTGGAGATCAAGAATTGTAATATTCAAGATATTTTCTATTCAAGTGTAAACTGTAAAATTACCATTCACTGTTAAAAGTGAACTTGTGATAATTCATTAGTTGATTATTGCTTCGAGATCGATTATGACGATCAATAATCCATGGATTAATCATTGATCATGTATTAGGTCTTCTACAGGTTCCATGGCTCCTGGAACCTTACATCTGTCAACTCAGCTTGAAGCCATGGTGATTTAGCACACCTTTGTCGTAGTTCTGTATGTAAGATGGAAGGCAGTCTGACTAACTTCATCTACATTAGTATTCTACCGATTTGAGAACTTAGATCACATTTGTTCTTGTATTAATCAATGCCACTGATCTCTATAATCTTCCTTAGTTCAGTAACTGCTTTTAATAAGAAACTTAACCACTATGTTAATACTTTGATAGAGTGGTTCTGATTATTGTCTCTTATCACAGAACTTCAGGCATGGAATTATGATAAGATGTCGCAATTAGTTTCATATCTGACTCATGAACTCGCACAGACTAATCAATATTGAGATGATTTATGTATAATACATCTTAAAACTTACAAATGCTTCAGTATTCGATGTCGACTTCATTCGTGTAGATAGACTTAGATCGATAATTTAAGGAATTTCTTAGAAGAATTTCGCTATTAACAACTTGAGACTTTGAATAGACCTCTCATTTCTAATCAGCTTTATATTATACACCTAATGATGTCTATAAACAATAAATCAAAATACATGTGTTTACATATTAGAACTTGACAATGATTTTACATTAGACGTTAGTTGATTACAGAGTCTTATTTGACGACTTTAACTACTGATTGACAATCAAGCATAACAGCGTGATAAATCTTAACCGGTACATAAATAACATAAATGTTAGCATTATAACTATCATAACACGAATATCACTTTGAGTAACATGACGATCTTATTCATTAAGATTCAATTGTATGCTTCAAGATTAGTTATCGAAGAAACAAGCAACACTCTTTCGACTATTTGACCATGTACTAATGAGCCACTTTTGATGAAATTGATCTTAATCATGGGATGTGAAGCGCAATCTAGACAAGAACTAGGCAAAATGCAAGATAGACACCAAAAAATGACACTAAAACAAATACAACAACAAAACAAACAAACTAGAGAAATATTAGAAGTTAGTGTTAGATTACAAACTAAATTATAAAGACAAACAAAATCTGCAGAGTGAAAATAAATCAAACAAAATCTGCAGAGTTTGCACAAATCCTCCCACGAGGCATATGCCTCCTCGAGGCATATGCCTCCCTCAAACTATGCAAATAAGGGTTTAGCATACCAATATTGACCACGAGGTGTTGAAACCTTGGTCCATCAAAAGCCTTTGTTAATAAGTCCGCCACATTATTATCGGTATGGATTTTAGCCACTTTTATCAAATGTTTTTCATAAGCATCTCTTATAAAGTGGTGCCCGATTTCAATGTGTTTCGATTCGATTGTGAAAACCTGGATTTTGACTATGCAGATGGTACTTTGATTATCTATATGAATTGTAGTATTCATAAAGTTGTACCCATAGTCCAAAGAATTGGTTACGAATCCAAAGGACTTGTCCACGGCAGTTTAAAGAAAGAACGATTTCCGATCAAGTTGAGGTGGCCGCAATGGTTTGTTTCTTGCATTGCCAAGAAATCAACCTCTTGCCAAGAAATTGGCGCCCCAGGTTGTGGATCTTCTATCCGATTTGCACCAAGATAATCACATCGCCATCGAATGCTTCTAACTTGAAAGGAGATTCTTTTGGGTACCAAAGACCTAAAAGAGGTTGGCCTTTGAGGTACTTAAAGATCTTCTTTCAAAGATTGAGATGGGAAGCAAGTGGAGTGACTTGATGTCGAGAACACACACTCACAAAGAACGTAATATCGGGCCTTGAAGTCGTCGGATACATCAATGAACCAATCATGGACTTGTACGGATGCACATTCACGTGTAGATCTCGGTTCATTATTTGCTTTAGTCTTTGAGCTTCATAAGGTGTGGTGGCGATCTAACACCTTCCATACCAAACTTCTTCGTAATGTCCTCACATATTTATCTTGACCGATAAAGATGCCATCTTGTTTCACGAACTTGGAGACCCAAAAGAAAGTAAGTTCTCCCATAGCACTCATTTGAAATTCACCTTCATAAGTTCCTCGAATCCCTCGCACCAAGCTTCATTTGTGGAACCAAAGATAATGTCGTCCACATACACTTGCACCGAATGATGTCGGAGTAATTCTTCTCGAGGAACAGTAGTTTTATCAATAGCTCCTCTCCTATAGCCATGCTTGACAGGAATGATGAAAGCCGAGCATACCAAGCTCTTGGAGCTCGATGTAAGCCATAGAGAGCTTTAACAACTTTGTAAACATGATCACGGGTGATCCGGGTCTTCAATCCCTTTGGTTGAGAGACATAAACCTCTTCTTCAATCTCACCATATAGAAAAGCACCTTTGACATCCATTTGATACACCATGAAGCCCATATAAGAAGCATAAGCCAAGAAAATGCGAATTGCTTCAACTCACGCAACAGAGCAAACACTTCATCATAATCAATTCCTTCCTCCCATCTCAAGCCTTGTGCTACCAACCTTTCTTTGTTTTAATCACAACACCTCTAGAATCTCTTATTCTTCGTAACCCACTTTGTCCCAATGGCATATTTGCCATCGTGTAGTGGAACCAAGATCCACACTGTTGATTGTGAAATTGTTGCATCTCTTCTTGCATTGCTTCTAGCCAACTTGAATCATTAAGAGCTTGAGATACCAATCGTTGGTTCCACTTGAGAGAGAAAACAAGCAAATGTACAATGTTTGAAGTACGTGTGATTGTCTCTTTGTTGGTTGGAAACATAAGAGAGAAAGGCAATCTGTCAAATTGAGGACTTGTGATAGCCCTCGAGTTCGGCGGTGCGGAAGATCACCTATGATGTTGGATTGAGGATGGCGGTGTTAATCCTTTGAGTAGCGATGGTGTTGACTTCAATGGATGAATCAAGATTAGTGATGGTTGGTTCAAATTCAAAGATCATAAGAGGGTGAGTGAAGATGCCGACTTTGGGTTGATGATTTCCAAGATCCAAGGTTTTGGAAAGCGTGTATAAGGTTCACCAAAGTCCGAAGATACTCGAGTAGGATAAAGATAGCTTTCAGCAGATTTGGGGATGGAGGGTGTGACAAGGTCGACACCGGCAGACACGTTGTTCGCCGACTCCTTCATTAGCCATCCCTCTTTCGTTTCGCTTCAAGCTTAAAGCAAATTCTTGAGTGCGAAGCCTAGCAAGGTCCTCAAGATAATGAGAGTCATCTTCATCACTTGTATCATCAACATCCTTGGAGGTGGTACCGCAATATTGTTAGGGAGAAGGAAGGCACAAGTATGGGTTGCTCATCATCTTCAAACTCATTTTCGAGTCATCGCCTAAAGGACTGCGGTGTTAGTTGGAGACTCTTGATGACCCGCATTTTGGTTAGCCAAATGTCCGTATAACCCAAATAATCGCTTAAGTAGTCAAGATCAAAGGACCATGAATGACCTTGTCCTTGAACATTAGGCTTGTCTTCAAAAATCTCGTGTTCAACGTCTCCTCTATCTTCTTAGCTTGCAGATTGTACACCTCGTGAGGCCTTACTATGAGTGAATAACCCACAATGTAGCCATCATCGCCTTCTCATCAAATTTTCCCAACGGATCACTTGTGTTCGAATGGTCACTGACAACCAAAAGGTTTTAGGTAGTGAATGCGGGAACCTTTCCAAAGAGAAGTTCATATGGGGTTTTAAGTTGTGGTCTTGTAATGGAGACCTGTTAGCACATAGCAAGTCGTGCCTACTGACTTCGATCGTAACATGGTGGGTAGCTTAGAGTCTGAAAGCATTGACCTTGCGCCTCTATTAGGGTCCTATTCTTTCTTTCACCACCCCATTTTGTTGTGGGGTTCTTGGATTACTATAGTCCCGCTTTATACCCTTTGACCCACGAGTTCTATTAGAATAGCATTTTTGAACTCGTCCATTATCACACCTAATACCCTTAACCTTTTGTTTAAGCGATTTTCAACAAGAGTGATGAATTCATCAAGACTTGAGATGTTTCATCTTTGGTTCGAGAAAGAAAACCCAACAAAATCGCTAAAGCCATCGGTGATTACCAAATGAAGAACTTATGATCAATGCTTCGACTTGAGTTGGACCAAACGGATCCATGTGAAGCAATCAAGTGGTTCGAGAATGATGTTCATAGCATTGATAGCTTTATAAGAAGCTCGTGTTGTTTTCCTTTGTTACAAGCGACACAATTGTGATCATTTGTGAAAACTTTGGTGGGAAGACCTTCAACAAGACCCATTTTAGAGTTGGTTAATGGTCTTGAAATTCACATCGCCATTCTTCTATGCCATTTAGTGGACTCATCAAGGATGCTTTAGCCACCAAGCAAGTGAGGTCACCACCTGGTTGAACTTCATTAAGGTTGAATGTGTATAAATTGTGAGACGAGGAACCTTGATGAGAATTGAAGTTTCTTACGGGAGTTTGAAGTCTTTAGATAGCACAAGACATTCATTCTCGATGAAGAGAACTTTGTTCTTAGTGTCACGATTTGTGAAACAGAGAACAAGTTGAAATGTCAAGTTCTTTAACAAAGTACATTTTCAAAATCGGATGAGGTGTCTTTATGGTGCCTTTCCTGTGATACTCCCATCAACGCCTCCAAATGTTACATTGCCTCCTCCTTCTATAGGGACAAATTGTGCATCATATCCTGTTCCCGGACATGCTTCGAACAACCACTATCAACAATACCAATATTCTTATGCTTAAGGGATGATCCTACAAACAACAACAAAATATATACAAGCAAGTTAGTATCTGAGGAGGCTCAAGTCATTCGACTTGAACTCGCCTTGTGGATCCTGAGTTTAGGGCATGAAGTTTTAGAGGATCCACCATTGTTCTTGGTCCTCCATTGATAATTTGGTCCCTTGTTAGTCCAAGAACAACTCTTTGAGGGCTTACAAAGGTGCCCCATATCCCATCCCAAAGATACATAGAGTCAACATATATAGGCCAATGACCATGTTTAAAATATGGGCTAGTTGGTTGGACAACAGTGCCGTAACCGAACCTCTCCAATGAGAGTCGGTCTTTTCTTTTGTGGGACATAAGGTGGAATATTTGCAACATTGGTCCAATTAGGTGCATGTTTCTTTAGAGTAGCACATGCACCCAATCTTTGTTCATAGAAATTACAATCCTTAATCAAATGAAATTTATTGCCACATACAAAACATGTCTTCTTCTTAGAAGTTTTATTCAAAAGGAAGATGTTGGATTACATGCGAAGTACTTGAAGCAGATACATTTAAGGAATTGTTTTAACACATCGATTATTCAAAGATGTAAAGACAAGTCTTCGAGAAGAAACTATCTTGGAAGTGGATTCCTCGCCAGCTTCCTTAGAAGGCTTGTAAGTGGTGGGGTGCAGACTTGGGTGTTGGCTCAGGCTTGGAAAGGTCGACTTCTCATTTGAATCACGACTTTCATAGGAAGTGGACCTTGATCCGATGAATTGTCTTTGTCGGGGCAAGAGACAAAGTCATTAGATGAGGTATCGAGTGTCAGCAAGTCTTTGACTTTTGCCATATAGATGATGTGATCCATCAAAGTCAGCGATGATGGAAAGGTCAATAGGCATAAATTCACCTCTAATGGGTCCGAGGGATGAGATGTAATTCTCCTTCTTTTAAAAATTAGCTAACCTATTTGGTGTGGATTTCGACCATCATATTTAGCTTCGGACCTACATATTTTTGAAAGCCTAAACCTATAGGACACGTCCGAGATTGACTAGTATAGATGATTCTATTTAAGCTTTTTCGAGACATTTGCCATTCATTATTCCTATCAATTTCCTCACTAGTTTTGCCTTAAGTTCTAGGTTCTCGGATCGACTTCATCCTTAGCTTTCTCGACAGTTTTAAGTAATTATTTGCAACTTCTAGATCAAACTCAGAAACCTTTATCTTTTCTTCATAAGCAATTTGATTCTTACGAAACCATACTTTTTGTCTTTCACCTTTTTTAATGCTAGTTTATGAGCTTCATTATCAATATAACATGCATCAAACTTAGGTTTCATAGCATCAAATTCTTCCTTAAGTTCATTGTATCTAAGACTACGACCAAAATACAATTGTGTACCGAGATAATCCCATTAAGGCAAACTGATCATGCCTTTCATCCAAAGTGCACCTTGCAAGCAATTCAACCTCATCGGTATCATGAGCTTCCTCATTAACAGTTCATGTGTAGTCCGATTGACCTGTTCGTCCATGGTGAGGAGAGCTGGCGATGCTCCGACTTCTCTTGTTTACTGCGATAGGAAAGATATTTGGCTCCATCTCCATTCTTTACGTCCTTGCATTCTCTGAAATGCCCCATCCGATGACAAGAGTAGCACCCGACTTTCCCCATCAAAGCGGTGGTTCCTTTCCTCGAACACAAACTTCCTTCCAGCTTCTCTTCAAACCTTTTGATGTCCATCGACAAAAAGCCACCACATTTTCACTTCATTTCCTCCATATCAAGAGGGTCCACCGATCAAAGTCTTCGTATGCAAGATACCTGAGTATCATAGTCGACAACAAACGAATGAAGAACATCCTCATCACACTACTAGACCTAGCTTCGAGAACTTGGTGGAGTGGGACGAGGGTTATGTGGTGCGAGGGAGTTGAAGATGATGATGGAAAGTAGTTGGAACTAGGAGATGATGGAAAATAGTTGGAGCTAGGAGCTTGTACCATCATGTTGGAATGAGAGGTCCCAACAAAGGCTGCATGGTTAGAAGAAGATGTCGGTAGGAGTCCCGACATACGGTTCAAGGTTACGAGTCATTGTATAGCTCATCAAAGGTGAGCATGTCCGTCCTCCTTTGGCCTTGAGTGCAATGCTAACATGCAACCATGATGGTGGCAAGGACCTCAAGAACTTTGAGTTGCAATCTTCATTTATGCGGTTTAGCATTCGGTGATTCGGTGACTCAAGATCCTATGGAACCCGTCATTATCCTTGTGGATACCTTCTTCTTCGATATGTTGAAGTCTCAAACTGTTGTCTTAGCATGGACTTCCTCATTCTCTTTGATTCTTCATTTCCACCAAACCTTGCTTTGAGAGCCATCCAAATATCTTTAGCATCATCCATATGATGAAAATCACATAGATGATCTTCGTGAATGGCTTGACGAGAATGGTCTTTACTTTATGCTCTCTCTGCATGGCGGACTTCTTGTGATCTTTGGTGGAGCCATGATAAACTTCCATCTCATCGGGAATCATCTTCTTCGACTATTTCCTTTCTTTACTACCTCCCCAGATTCCAATCAATATTGGAAATCCAGTTTTCCATCTTCATAGTCCAAAGTTCATATTCTTCCTCTTTAAATAAGGGAATTTACCATTGCTATTTGTGAGACCGTTTGTTGCATGGAGGTGGTGTTGGTGTTGGTGTTGTTTGTGTTGGTGACTTCATTTTCGATGTCGATCCGGGCATGGTGAATGAATGTTTGATGTATGGAGGTGAGAATGGTTCTTAGTATCAGAGACTTTTCCCGAGGCTCGATACCACTTGTTAGAAACAAAGACCTTGATAGATCTTAAGCACTCGGAGATCGTTAGCTTTGCCTATGTAATCACAAGCAAACTAATGGAAGATCTCACAACTTGGTATTGTAGCGGAAAATGAATACAAGTTATAGTAACTAAGAATACTTTTGATCCTCTATGGATCTCGATTATTGAAACTCTATGTTTTGGATAGAATACAAGACTTGAGAAACTTAAGAAAAGCTTATCTTACAAACTAAGATGGTTTCTTATAGGCAAGAAACCCTAATAAGCGTTGACAATTTACGCTTCTACTACTAAACTAGACTAAGCATGCAACTAGACAAGCATGCAACTAATCATATTGTTTTGTTAATCATCGTGTTTATTCCGAGTAAGCTCTACATGTCTGGCGCCAACCTATACATACCACTACCGACTTTTACTCTAAAGTGAGCTTATCTCCCACGTGGTTCCCACTTTCGGTGACAACGCCTGTTATGCTTTATCACTCAACAAGTATAACCCGGCGACATCATTCTTCTTGCCAGAATCTCTTCGACTAAAGCTTGGCAGATCGGTAGCTTGTGCTTGCGAGAATCAGTGAGATTACCTTAATTCCCAACATGATCTTTCTTGAATTGAAGAGCCATGAGAGATATGTGATTTTAGGGTTATGATTTTGGTGAAGAGGAATAGTTTCGTTTGAAGTGGAAGAAATGCGTTTAGAGGAATGGTAACTGTTACCAAGAATATAGTCAAAGTATGAGAACTTTAGTTGACCATATCCTACGTGTATTTCAACGACCAACGACAAATTAACGCTCAACAGAAACACATAGTCAATCAATGAAACAATATGTTTTAAACCACCCCAAGACTAGAATACCTACTAAGGATTCTAGAATTATCATGCCATCTAACCGCATTGAATTGCATTAACCCTTGCATCCGTCTATTTAATCATCCCAATGCGTACTTCTCTTAATCAAAAACCCCAAATAACATCACAAACCCTAGTTTCATCACAAACCCAATCAACCAAAATTAACCATGAACACAACACCAGAGGTTGTAAACCCAAACTCTTCTCCATCATCATCATCATCCAGTGATTTCCTCCAGTTTTGGTCACGTCCACCGACCTCGCCCTTTGACATCCCATTTCTCCTTTCTTACGAAGATGATAGCGTAGTGGATCCAGTGATTCTTCGATGACTCAGAGGAACCCACTCTGAGAGATAACTTCTTACTCCCAACCTCGGCACCTCAACCTCCACAAAGGCCTCGAGCCGAAAGAGAGGTTGTGCTAGCTCACTGCGCCGATCTATGGTGCATCTTCACACTTCAGATAGAGGAAGAGCTAAAGGAAGGTGGATGGATTGCATTTTGTTGAAATCGATAGATGAAACACAAACGAAACTTTATGTTTCTTCAACACCATTGTGGTCATCGTCATCTTCATCGTTTGCATCAATCCATCTTTCCATTTTGATCCTTAGCATCTTCGTCTTATCGGTCAAGCATATCCGACCATCGAGATAGAAGGAATGGGTGGTTATGCAAGATTTTACAAACGCATATCCAAAGATCTAGTGTGAAATATGTGAGCGATCATGCATATCAACGACCGTTAGATGTTGGAATAGATGATATGAACTAGATTAGGATTAGAAGATCATGTAAAGCTCTTTTCTTGTAGTTGCATTGAAGTTGATTGTAAGTTGTGTCGTATGTCGTAATTTGTATGAATGAACAATTTGACTTTAATTTCTTGTCTTGAGATTTTATCTTGGTGGAAACACATTGCTCACTTCATTACTTAGCTTTGGAGGAAACAAGCTTTGAGCTTACTAGACCATATACCAAAGGACCACACTTGATGAACTTGAGCTGAGCAGGCATTACGCAAAACAAACTCGAGAGAAACACAAGAACAAAAAGCAGAGACATAACGGACTAAAAACTATGAACAAGTTAGTGTTAGCAAACAACATATACACAAAGTTTACTACAAACTCCTTGATAAGTGTCTAAATACTCATCATTTTATTCCCATTTAAACTGCAAAAACATCTGAAAACACTCGAAATGCCACAAAATACTATAAATATCATTGAAATGTGTTTTTATGTGTTACAAGTGCAAAAGGATTGAAAGCGATAAAAAACAACAAAGTTTACATAATTTGAGTTTCATCCCTAAATTTTCAAAGATTGGAAAATCTAGTCCACGGAATCCAAAAATATGGAGTTTTATCATTCAAGGTCCCCAAATATTCTAAGTTGTCAAAATGGTCCTTGAATGAATCTTTGGGAAAATGGCGAAAAGGTCCTTAAACTTTTGGAAAGTGTCAAAATGGTCCTTGTTTTCTTTTAAAGATGAAAAATGGCATTTATAGTCCTTGTATTATTGGTACTTGGCATGTTTGGCCCTTTTGATAAGTTTGTGAAAGTTACAATTTCAGTCCCTCAAAAATCAGGAAATTACAAGAATGATCCTTGTGATATAAACTACAAACCAAACCGGACCCTATATTAATAAACCCAAAACCCAAGCCCAACAACCACCCCAGCCCAATCCCCTTATTAATAAAACCAGGGTCAAACCCCGGTCAAACCCACTTCCCTCCCAAACCACTCTCACTGTTCATCTTCCTCTACCTCGCCTGCAAACCAAAACCAGGATGGTTTTTCCACCACCTCACCACCTTTCCAGCTGTCTACCCACTCTCCTACACCTCCACAATCTCCCGAAGCATTAAATGCTTTAAACACCTTTTGATATTTTGGCGCCAAAATGCCAAGTGCGCGATTATGATGAATTCAAAGGATCCAAGGGTTGAAATCAAGTGGGAAAGTTTCAGAGATGTCGACAGAGCTCAAAAAGATCAATATAAAGAAGAAAGAAGCAATGTGGGAAGCTATCTAGTGTAATTTTAAATTTTCCTAGTCGTTTTAATTAATTTAAGTTTTCCATGTAAAATTTAGCTTTCAAGTACTTTGTTTAAGTGTTTTCAGTGTATGTGAACCTTTATCAATAATCAATTTCAAGTTTGGTTTCATTTTCGGTTTGTGCAAATTTCAAGTTCAAAATCTCATATTAGCTTAAAGTTGTTAGTAGTTAATATTATGGACTCATAAGCTCATATAAGCTCCTTATATAGCCCTGTAAGCTATTAGAAACTTTAAAACTCGCTTAGAATTAAAAATCAAAATACAAAAAATTAGTTATAAATAAAAAAATCAAAAATCAAAATGATGAAGAAAGAAAGGTGAGCGAGGTTGATTGGATTGCCTGGGATAGATGCTTCGGGAAGCTATAGGAAGTGGTCTTGATCCTTGGTTCTCGATTATGAGCTTGGAAGCAATTTGTAAGCTAAATTCTTAATTTTGGTCATTCAACATTCAACCGCTTATCTCGCTTATCTCGTGCTTTTATGCTTGTTTGGTGTATGTTAGTGAGATTAGTGCTTAATATTGCATGCTTGTTCATTAATTTTCTTAGTTGCTTAAGTTTTCACTTTTCACTATAAATATTGCAATATAGTAATTTATAGGTCTTTGTTGTTGTTATTGGTGTTTATGTGCTTAAATCAGCTTCTTATATCATTAAATGTTCTTATGAATCAGTTGCATGGTCTTAATTTATGAAATCCATTGGAAATCACAAATTCAGTTTCATTAAAGGGTTGTTTGGATTTACTGTGTTACTTGTGTTAGAGGTTGTTTGTGTTGTTTCTTGTTGTTGTTATATGTCATATTAACATCTAATAACTCAGAGATACAATAAAAACCAGTGCTCAATTTAAAGAAAGTCAAAATAACTTGTTATCACACCTTGTTTATTGACTGTTGGATTTCTATATCCCATAATCATGCTATCATGTTTATAAGTTGTTAGTATTGATCAATCTAGTCTTAATTCACCTTATTACAACATAATCGGTGAGTAGGATTGATCCAAAGTTCATCAAAGTCAACTTATTTGGTTTTCACAAAAGTCAATTCTCTTATTTTCGTTTTGAATAAACTTGTTATTTTCTTGTGATCTTCTTTGTTAGGATTTAGGACTTAAGCTTTTAGGTTAATATTATTTTCTGCTTATCTTCACTAGAATAATTTTAGTTTATTTTTATTCAGCTTATAAATTGCTTAATTCTTAGCTTGTTTTAAGCACTTTTCCAAAAACCTCCCCTGTGCACAGTTGAGCCAGCTTACTTCATAAGCTTGTTTCTTGTTCATTAGAGAGGTATAGCTTGTGTAATTTGTTGTTTTCATAAGCCCTTCCGCTAGTTTGATGTGTGAATGCTTATTTTCCATTTATAGCTTATTTGACCGCTTATCATGCTCATGTTCTTTTCTCGAAATCACTCACTACTTCGAGTCATCGGTGTAGTTGAGCCTTTTTCACAAGCTCATCAAAAGCTCATTAGTGAGTCCCGACTTGTGTATTTTAGCTTTGTGTAGCTTAACCACCCATCTCAAAGGTCTAGTGCTTATATTGTGCTTTACAACTTATTTAATAAGCACGCTTATAGCTTTTTGTTTGTCGTTTCATGTGAACCTTGAATACTCGATGTAATACAAGCTTTTTCTCAAGCCTTTCATAAGCTCATTAGTGGGCCCCATGTGATATTCTTGGCTTTTGGGAACCTCAATAAGCCACTTATTACATCAAGCTTGCTTTTGTCTTCTGAGCTTTTGCCCCTAGTTAAATTTGGCCTACAAAATCCTTGCATGCCTGTTTGGTTTATTGGTTTAGTAAAAGTGCTTATTAGCTTATCTTAAGCTTATCAGTATGTTTCTTTGTGCCTTTTAGCTTAATTTAAGTACTTTTAGCTTATTTACATCTTATTTTACTTTTGGTTCCAACTGTGAAGCTTGTTTCAAGCTTGTTTGAGCTTAAAAATCAATTTAAGCTTAAAAACTCAAACTGTTAAGCTAATAAGCTTTTGTTCTGCTTATTTTCAAGTTTTAAAATTTTTGTCTTTATTAAAGTTGCTTATTTTCAGTAGTTAAATAGGTTTAAACAATAAAAAACACAAAAAACATCAACTTTAAAAATAGTGATAGCATTTTTTAATATAATTTAGCTTTTTAATTTTCTTTTCAGCTTATTATTAAGCACTTATCTGTTTTTATATTTTTCTTAAGTTTCTGTCATATTAAAGTATTTTTAAGAATTTTCTCAGATTTTTCCTTTGTCGTCTAGTATTTTTAATAATTAATAATAGTTTAATTAATAATTAATTAATATTAAAGTATTAAATAGTAAAATTAATTTTATTAAGTAAAACCATGTTTTTATATTTTCCTAGCTTTGTCAACTTAATTAGAACCTATAAAATCAATCTTATAATTTTCCCTTTTATTTTCTAATTTTAATCCTTTAATTAGTTTAATTAGATTTAAATTATTAATTAAGTTTTTAATTAATAAAACCTTAGCTAAAAGACAAAAATATTTGTTTTAATTTTATAAATCTTTTAAGTTGTTCTAGATTTTAGAAAATAAATTTGTAATTTTCTTAGTAGTTTTGTATTATAAATCCTTTTTAGATTAATTAAACTAAATTTTAAATAAGTTTAAAATAGTTTTGATTAATTAATTAATATTAAATTAATATAATATGAGTAAAATATTTTCTTTTTAGATTTTAATTTTCTTTAAGTTTAAAAAGTTTTAAAATTTTCATTTTCTACCCTTTAGTTTTAAACTTGTCATTTTAAGTCCCTGTAGTTTTTAAATTTACATTTTTATTTACTTGCTATACACGTTTGTTTAATCTGATTGTTGTGCTTTATAGCTCTGTATCCAAATACAATTCCAAACAATCAGTAGTGTAATTATCAACCAAAATCCTTACAGATCATTATCCTCAGTGATCATTCTACTTCTCGAACGTTTACACACCATTCACCTCCAGTGGGACTTAACGACACAGGAATCCACTAAATTCCAAGGAAAATTGTATTGAGTCCATAATAGTTGACTTTTGTTGACTAAAACCTTTGGTCGATATTTCTTGTTTGTTGGAAGCGATCGGCTCCTCCCGAGGCATATGCCTCCCCGAGGCCTATGCCTCCCTTAAACTTAGCTTGATTAAGGGATCCTAACAGGAGAAAGATCCACCTTTGTTCTTGGGTTTCCATTGAAATTTAGGTCCCTTATCATTCCAAGAACAACCTGCTGAGGGCTTGACAGTAGTACCCCAACATCCTTTCCCATGATTCATAGAGTCAACATATGCAGGCCAATAACCATGTTTAAAATATGGGCTAGTAGGTTGCACATACGGTCTATCAGTTGATCTCTTCCAAGGAGAGTCAGTAGCTTGTGGGACATAAGGTGGAATATTCTTAACATTGGTCCACACAGGTCTAGGTTTCTGGCGAGAGCACACGCACCCAATCTTTGCTCATAGAAATCACAATCCTTAATTAAATGAAGTTTACTTCCACACACAAAACATGTCTTCCTTTTGGAAGATTTATTTAACAAAGCGATGTTCTATTATATGTAGAAGTACTTAAACCGAAACATTAAAGGAATTGTTTTTAAGACAAATTATGCAAAGATTTAAAGGACAAGTCTTGGGGAAGCAGGCTTGGAAGTAGATTCCTCAAGTGGTGTCCTAGAAGGCTTGTAGATAGATTTGGGTGCGAGGCTTGGGTGTAGGCTCGGTGAGGGCTTGGCAGGTCGACTTATCACTTGAATCACAACCGTAAGTAGATCCTTGATCCGATGAATTGTCCTTTGTCTGAGAAAGAGACAAAGTCATAAGATGAAGCATCGTTGTCAGCAAGTCTTTTGACTTTTGCCATACGAGATGGTGTGATCCATCAAAGTCAATAGTAACAGACAGTCGGTGGGCATAAATTCACCTCTAATAGGTCCAGGGACGACATGTAAATCACATTCCTTTTAAAATGTTCTAAACTGCGGTGTAGATTTACGCCCATCTTGCCTAGCTTCCAATCCTACATACTTTTGAAAACCCAAACCTATTCCGAGTTCATCGACCGACTATTATAGAGTTCTCTAGCTAGATTGTCACCTGATATTAACCATTGTTTATGTCTAGCTATTTCCTCAGCAAGTTTCTCTTTAAGCTCTAGATTCTCAGCATTAGCATCAGCTTTTTCTTTTTCAGTGCGTTTTAAGTTAATGTCAGCAATATCTAGATCAAATTGTAGCACCTTTATCTTTTCTTCATAAGCTATCTGATTCTTTTGAAACCAAACCTTTTGTCTTTCTAATGTTTTTAACGAAAGTTTATAAGCTTCATTATCAACATAGCATTCATTGTATCTAGGTTTCATAGTATCATAAGCTTCTTTAAGTTCATTGTATCTTTCACTACAACCAAATATCTGATTGTGTACCGAGAAAGTCCCATCAAGGCAAGCGATCATGCCTATCTTGAAGTGCATCTTGCCAAGAATCCAAGCTTCTCAGATCCAGACTTCCTTATTCGCGATTTCATATGCACTCATTGACTGTTCATCCAAGGTAACAAGAGTCTGAAGTGATAACTCCTTCCGATTCTGGCGATAGGAATTGTAGTTAGCTCCTCTCCACTCTTCCCTGTCTTTGCATTCCTCGAGAAATGACCCATCGGTGACAAGAGAAACACTTGACCTTTCTCCTGTCAAAGCGAGCTAGATCCTTTCCATTGAAGCCAAACTTTCTTCTTGCCTTCTCTTCAAATCTTTTGATGTTCATCGAAAGCATGGCCACCGCCATTTTAGCTTCATCTCTCCATCTCAAGTGGGTCCACTTGGTCAAAATCTTCATATACGGATCTTCTTTGAGTATCATAATCGACAACAAATGAGTGAAGAACATCCTCCAATATACTACCGCTTTAGCTTGAGGATATGATGGAGTGGGACGATAAGATGATGATGGTAAGTAAGATGGACTTGAAGCATGCATCATCATATTGGAGTGAGATGTCCCAACAAAGGTGTATGACCAAGAGGATGCACGGTAGGGAGATCGACATCGAGTTCAAGAGATGCGAGTTTGTTGTATAGCTCATCAAAGGTGAGTATGTCCAACCCACCTTTAGCTTTTAGGCTATACTCACATGTAACCATGATGGAGGCAAAGATCGAAGGAACTTTGAATTGCAATCATCATTGTCGGGTTTAGCATTAATTTGGTTGGTGACTCGTAATCTTATGAAACTGTCAGATCCGCATGGATACCTTCTTCTTCGAGATATTGAACTCTTGGAAGTGTTGTCTCGGCATGGACTTCCTCATTCTCTGGACTCTTCATTTCCACCAAACCTTGCTTTAAGAGCCATCCAGATGTCCTTAGCATCAACCATGTGGTGAAAATCACCCAAGTGATCTTCGAGAATAGATTGAAGAAGGATGGTTCTTACTTTGTGCTCTCTTTACATGCTAGAATCTCTTCAACAGTTTTGGGAGGAGCAATGGTAAACTTACCATCAAGATTCGGGATAGTCTTCTTGATTGTTTCCATTCTTCACAATCTCCCGATTCCAATCAATATTGGAGATCGATTACGCATCTTCATGGTCCACAGATCATACTCTTCTTTTTCGGATAAGGAAACTTACCATTCTTGTTGGAGAGACTAAGTTCTTTGCATAGAGGTGGTGTTTTGATGTTGTTGTTGGTGACTTGATTCATCATCGAGTTCCGGGCATGGTGAATATGTTATTGGTTGTATGGGGGTAAGGTAAATAAGGTTCTTAGTATCGTAGAGACTCTCCCGAGGCTCTGATACCACTTGTTGTACTTGTTGAACACAGACAGACCTTGACAGATCTTGAGCACTCGTGGATCGTTAGTGTTGCCTATGTAATCATAAGCAAACTAATAGAAAATCTCTACAACCCATATTCTATAGCGGAAAGTAAATACAAGTTGTTATAACTAAGAACACTTAGATCCTCTATGGATCTTTTTATTAACTGAAACTCTATGTTTCGAATTAGTTATCTATTACAAACTATGAGGTTCCTTTTATAGACAAGGAACCCTAATCTATTACTACCCAATCGACTAAACATGCAAGCATGCATTTAATGACTAAAACACTAAACAATATTGAGCAGTACAATAAAACCCATGCTAACCTCGGGCAGTTCAAGAATAATGATGGGTTAGCATTTAAATAATCTGACGCATGTCTCGATCCTAGTCGACTTCCACCCTTCAAAGAAGAATAACAGCCTTCGCTTTTACACTTCAATAGAATCTCTTCTTCAAGATATTCTCGCTTCTACTTCAAGTTGAGAATCCTTGGCGATATTGACACAAATCCTACCGCATAATTCCCAACAGTTTATTTATTGTATTTATAAACTCTTAATATGTCATATAAACAAGTAATCAAAATACATGTTTTACATATTGAGCACTACAAAACTAGGGAGCTTCATTTGAGGGGTTTCATTTGAGTAAACGGATCGACGAGTTGCTGGATTTACAATTTAAAGTGTCCAAGCTCCTCGAACGTTTACTACATGACATCTGAATTATGATGGCCCGAATGGTAGTACGAGATATATAAACTAAAAAAAAGTTTCATAAACTGTTTCTATAAAACGACACAAACAGCCTACCAAGTACTACTTCATGATCAATATAAGGACGTATATAGGCTCATTTATACTTTCGCATTATTATTTCAAAACCTAAGACACGATATCATTGTTTTAGGTTGAACATAGAGACTTCCCAGCTTATCCATCGATTCCGTTATACGATTTGATATCATTAGTTCACAGTGAGTCATAGCCCATCTTTTACTTATTTTGAGCTATTTTGGGGGAGATACATGCTAAAACTATTACTACAATTGCAATTACTTACAAACAGTATGTTTATTTGAAATGTTTTACTCGATTAATGGAACACTCTATTTGTTTATTGAAACATATAACTCAAATATACGATTATTTTTTCATACGAATACAGATGTATAAAACATTCCCAAATTGCCTAAGTTAGGAACCAAATGCGAATGTTGTGAATAGATCTATTGGGATTGAACTCCCCCATCCGGGTGGTTTCCCCACTTGACTGGTATGTCAAACGGATGCATAATCATTTGAGGAACTATGGATGTCCTAGGTGGACATCTACCAGAAACTATTCCGGGTGGTTTCCCCACTTGACTGGTATGTCAAACGGATAGGAACTAGAAACTAGAAACTAGAAAACTTAAGGCTTCGATGTCAGGAACTTAGGGCAATGAAAACACCATCTCCATATTTTTATTGTATTTATGTGCAATAATAATTGTTTTTAACATTTTTGGTGTATAAAAACGTAACCAATGACATATTAAACATGGAAATCTTGTAATCAACTGTTTTACTTGCAAACCTATGAACTCACTCAACCTTTGTGTTGACACTTTTAGCATGTTTATCTCAGGTCCATAATGAACGAGGCTGGCACGGAGGGGCACAGATACTTCAAGAAGGCTATAAATTTTATTATCATTCGAAAACTTATTTGTAAATCATGAAACTATTGGGACCTCATTTTGTAAAACTCTGATATTTATATAAATCGAATGATAAATCTTTTAAAACGACTCAATTAGAGTTCGTTTTCCATTGTTATAACTGTTATGCCATAAAGTGACACCCAGTTTGAGTTACCATGCGTTCACGATATTGGGGGTGTTACAGAGCCGTTGCTATATCATACTTGATCTCGTTGTGCTTTATCACTATCACCAAGGTGAGTTCATAGCCTCGCTTTTACTTATTTTTACAAACCCCGTGAGGGAGATACATGCTATAAACTAGAACACAAGCCTTTTTGCAACTGTACGCTACTTGATTATTGGTATTGCCTAAGTTGTTAGTCGAAAGACCCATGCATCATGAACCATTAGTCACTTGCGAGTGAACGCATATATCGTGGATAGTACTATTGGGATTAACGACCACGTCTTGGTTATCAGAAATAACCGGGGCGCACTATATTTGAATTGCATGAGGTAATTGGCAATTACCTCCTTAGGGGCAAACTGTTACGTACACCAGTAATTAGGTGTATGCAGTTGAGTATTGGTGTCATGAGCTTAGTGCATAATAATCTGTGATTTTCCATGATTAATTGTATTTGAAGCAATTATCTTCTATTTTCTTGTGTTCAACTGATTAACTATAAACCTATGGATTCACTCAACATTGTTGTTGACACTTTTGGCATGTTTATCTCAGGTAATAGTTAAAGATATCCTACGGCACCGAGTGGGCTTGCATAACCTTTACAAACGTGGTGTAAACATAATGTTATCATTTTCTATAAACTCATGATTTATCTTTTGAGTATCATTAAACTATTTGGAAGTCTTTGTAACAAAACAATGAGTTTTTTTAAATGATAACAACGTTAACCTAAACTCCTCTTTTTGAGTCGTTTTCTATAATTATTGACTGTGATCCTTAAAGTAACACCCAAATTAGCTTTCCGCTGCTATGTTGAGATTTTGGGGGTGTTACAAGCTGCTTCAAGTTGCTGTAAACAGGTGCTCTGGATTCAGTATCAACTACTAGACTATGTTACAACTTTATGTAAACCAAAAAATTCATTGATAATAACAGTACAATTTGCATAATTAAAAATCATGTTTTTTATTTAAAAACAAAACATATTGAGATCAGACATTACTTTATTAGATATTTTAATGAAACTAAGTTAATTGAAATGGTTAGAATTCATACTAATCAAAATGTTGCAGATTTACTTACAAAAGCTTTTGATGTAGGTAGATTTCAATATTTATCTGCCATTATTGGAATGTTATATATGGATTAGTGTTGTTATTAAAGTCAAAAAGTGTTTCTGCTGTTAAGTGTAATTAGTATTGCTAGATATGCTTGCAACTGCTTGTTAATCGTGCTAGTTATACTTAAAACTGCTAGGTATAATTAGATGTTGTGATCATTGTGAATATGTTTTTGTAATTTTAGACTAACCTCTTGCAGGAATAACATAAGAAAAGGTGTTAGGATGATGTGAATTGGAGTTAGTGCTGATGCTAAAAGGTTATTGCTGCCAACCTAGGTTAAAGTTGCTAAGCATACTTAGTGCTGCTAAGGTTACTACTACTAGTTGTTTCGAGGGATTGTTCTGTAACTTGTTCAATTAAGGGTATAAATCTCAAAATTGGGTCTCTTGGTTGATTTAAAACGTACATAATTCTCTCAAAACGAAACCCTAACTTTCTTTTATCATCAATTCACAAAACCCACTTTCAAATCACAACAATGGCTAAAGTTACTTTTGCTGACAGTCATAATATGATCGCTTATCTTAATAAACCAAAAGAAAGTGAAGGTTTTACTCAAATAATTTATTTCTTGAATGCAAACCCTATAAGGTATGCATTAACTATAAAACCTACTATATACATATCTAACATTAAACAGTTTTGGGCAACTACTAAGGTCAAAACTATTGATGGCATAGATGAAATTCATGCCCTAGTAGATGCCCAGGAGATACTCATAATTGAGGCATCTGTTAGAAGTTGTTTACACCTAGCGGATGAAGAAGATATTAAGTGTTTTTCTGACTCTACTATTTTTAAAAACCTTGCACTAATGGGTTATGAGAAGAAAAACAATTCTTTAAAGTTTTTGAAAGCAAACTTCTCACCATAGTGGAAATTCTTGATTCATATTGTCTTACAATGTTTAAGTCCAAAAACAACTTTCTGGAATGAGTTTGGTTGCAATATGGCATCTGCTATAATCTGCCATGCCTTAAACCAGAAGTTTAATTTTTCTAAATTGATTTTTTGGCAGTATGATTAAGAACTTGGATAAATTTGCAAATAAATTTTATATGTATCCAAGGTTTTTGTAACTTTTTATGGATGATCAATTTTCACAAAAGCAAATTCATTCAAGAATTTATGATCCCCCTTCTCACAAGAAAAAGATTTTTGTTAATATGAGAAGGATGGGAAATCAATTTTTAGGTAGAATAACACCACTTTTTCCACATATGGTTACTGCCTCTTTCAACACAAGGTGAAGACTCAGGAACACAAACTGATGTTGATGCGCGTACAAGGCGCGTTCGGGGTCAAAGGAATTTCCTTTTCGTCGAGCAAGTTTTTCAACACCCTAGGCAGTGAACCTAATCGTTGTAGTGTAGTATTGGGTAAGCCTCGGGTATTGATATCATTCTCTAGGGGAATAGAAATGCTAGTAAGAAGTGTACTACGCTAAGGTTGAGGTTGAGGAAGATTTTTTTTATCTTTTTATATTTTTAAAAAAAGCTAAGGGTAAAATCTCGGGGTTTGGATTTGGGGGATGGTACTTCTACCGATTACTCTACTATTCTAATTATCTAAACTATGGGTAGTCTATGTCTTTTTGATGTGTGCTCGTATGATGATTAAAAATGTGCTTACCTAGATACTATTACTCCCTAGTTATCTTTTATTGGGGGTTGAATTGTCACATCCTTATTCTTAACGCGTTGTGTTTTCTAAGATCGTAGGGTGTGCCTTTTTCCCTAACTCTTTGAGACTACCTTAAGGTTATTGCCTACGAAATCTCTAGATAAATCATAAACTAACTTTAAGGGTTATCTTTAGATGTTTAGACTACAAATCCACTAAGTGATTCATAAGCTAAGGTTCACAAAGATTACTCAAGCATTTAAACACAACGATGGTCTAATCGCACTCCTAAGACAATTACAATTAAGATAAGAGACAACCAATCAATAATTAATAACTAGGTTTCATAGATCTAAGCAAACACACAAGAAATTTAGCCGGACATGTTAAACACGCAAGCATACACACATTCAATCGAAGACATAATGAAATCAATGAAGTAAAACACTTATCTTGATGTAAAATAGGGTTTGAGAACCTTAAGATATTGTCCAAGTCGGACTAGAAACGTTTACGGTTTTTACTCCACAAGTCTACATCTTAAAATTATGAAAATTCGATTTCTATATATAATTTTACACTTGCGGCGTCGCCTTATAGAGTGGACGCCCGATCGTCGTCATTAGGTTTTTGTCTTGGCAAGTAATCGTTGGGGCGGTGTCACGTTGTAGTTGTGATCGTCGGACTTCAGAGTGACGTCGTCGATTACGGATCTAGGCCATCCGAGATGAAAAGTATTGGTGACGCCCTTCCTCTTCAAAGCTGGCGACGCGTCGAGTGTATTTTAACAAAAGTCTCTTGGTAGTCAAAGATTTTAATTCGTATAGAGGACGGCGCCGCCTTTGATTGGGACGTCGTCGGTGCAATTCGGCAACTTGAGTGTCTTCGATCTTGACTTTGCCATTTCTTCATATATTCGCTCCTTTTCGTCCAAATATGCATCATTCCAAGATTTTGCTTCCAAGAGATCTAAAAGTGAAAAGGAACGAAACTAGCGAACGGATATAAAAGTGGACGACTAAGGGCTTAAATGACCCCTTAAAAGTGTACGTTTTAAATCCTTATCAAATGTCCAACACACACCCAGACTTTTGGCTTCATCCTCTCAACCTCAAAAGACACATAAACCTAGGAAAGCCAAAAAGGGCATTGAGCTACCTCAGGCTGGTGCTAGTATGGATGCAGATGAGGCTATCATAAGGGATGAGCATTATAGATTGGTGAGGGCTGCTACTACTCCATCTAGCTTAGATCCATGGAGGATAGTAGTAACATAAATAAGACCCAATCCAAGGTAACATCTAATGAGTCAAGTTCCCATGGAACTGATTCAAGTGATGGAATCCTTAGGCGCCAAGAAACCAAGGGGGTCTCAGCTGCTCAGACTAGGTTTGAGACTGGGCCTGAAATTCCCAGTGATTCACCTCTCAGGATAGTTAACACAATCTAAAGTGATGAGGGTAGCATGGAACAACTAAAGGAATTGATGGCTCTTTGTACCAACTTAAAAACACAGGTTCTTGATCTAACTCATAAGACAGACTCTCAAGCAGTGTAGATTGACAGTTTAAAGAGGAGGGTCAGGAAGTTAGAAAGGATAGACAAATCAAGAACCAATAAACTTAAAAGGCTATACAAAGTTGGAGTGTCTGCCAGGGTTATATCTAATGAAGAACCTGATTTAGAGGATGCTACCAAACAAGGGATGATAGATGAGGATGAGGTAATGGTAGACACTGAGGAGTTGAATGATGAGATAATGAATGAAGAGACAAAGTTTGATGAGGGTAATGAATTTGTTGTACAAGATCAACAAGGGAATGTAGTTGAACTTGAACTTGATATTGCTGCTAAGCTGAATGTTAATGTTGTTGTTGATACTACTGCTGAAGATATGAATCATGAATGTTGGTGTTGATGAAGTTGCTTCTGCTAAAATAGTTACAACTGCTGGAGTTGATGTGGACAATGTTATTGAAGTGGCAAATATGATGGTTGAAACTGCTCAACTTAATACTGCTGATGTGCCAGTTGATGCTGCTAGTGACATAGTTTCTACTGCTGGTGTTTCAGTTAGTACTGTTGCTACCACAACAACTGCTGATGTTTCTTTAGATGATGATGACATAACTTTGGCTAATGCTCTTACTAGATTGAAGAAATTAAAACCAAAAGCTAAATGTGTGACTATTAGAGAACCCTCATCAACAACAACAACTATCACCAAACAACAACAACAACCAAAGGGTAAAGGAAAAGAAAGGTGAGTAAAGAACCTGTTGTGCCTTTGACAAAGAAAGAACAATTTTTGGTTGATGAAGAAACTGCTAGACAGTTGCAAGCTGAGTACAATAGAGAAGCTGAATTAGGAAAGAAGTAAGAAGAAGATAATCTAGCCTTGGCAAAAGAATGAAATGAATTTGATGATATTCAAGCTAAGAATGAGGCAGATCATCTATTGGCTCAGAGGATGTTACAAGAAGAACAAGAGGAACTGTCAATGGAAGACAAAGTCAGGTTGTACATGGAAATCTTGGAGAAGAGAAGAAAGTTCTTTGCAGCTCAAAAGGCAAAAGCTAAAAGGAATAATCCACCAACTAAAGGAGAATTCAGAAAAGTGTATTGTACCTATCTTAAAAACATGGATAACTAGAAGCAATATCAATTGAAGAATCTTAGCTTTGAGAAGGTCAAAGAAAACTTTGATAAGGTTTTCAGAAGGGTAAACACTTTTATTGCTATAAATGAAGAAGAAATGGTGGGGAATTCAAATAAAGCGGGTGATAAGATAGAAAAAGAATGAACTACTAAGAGAGCAGGTGATGAGTTAGAGCAGGAAGTAACTAAGAAGCAGAAACTAAAAGAGCAGAAGAAGAAAGATCAGGAAGAAAGGGATGAATTAGAAAGAGACAAAGCTGAAAAACAAAGCTAACAGTGATTGCTTCAAATGTTGATGAGGAAATAGTAGATGTTGTTCATTTGAAGGTCAAAGTATATGTTATTGCTTGGAAATCTGATTGCATGGTAAAACAGCTTGCTGGGAAATAATATCGATAAAAGGGCTTTTCTTGCAGCGAGAGGGTCGTACAACGAAGTGATTATGTGTTGATCTATCTGGCAGTTCACTACGCGCCGAATGATTCTTTGTTATTTCAGAGCTGGTGGACAGACTCAAAGATTCGTCACTTTTGGAAAGATGCTAAGAAGTTTTGATATGGATGATTTGGAGATTCTATGACAGCTGGTGAAAGCTAAATATGGATATGACAGACCATATGACATCTTAGACATGGTTCTTTGGGGAGACTTGAAAACAATGTTTGAACCTGAGAAAAGTCATTAAGATGGTGTTTGGAGTTCCTAATATAGTAATACAGTTGTGGAATGGAAAGTATATCAATCTTGTGGAGTTCATACTGTAGGGATGTAGGGACTTCAATTCTACATGCTAGTTGAAAAAGATTATTCTGGATTAAGTAAAGCAACAGTTCATCAGATGCTTGATACTGGAAAAGTTAGAATTCAAATTGACAAATATAATGAAATAATTTACCAGTTGATCAAGAAGATGGAGAACATCCTACATCCTAAGAAGAAGAAGTAAAGTGTTTAGAAGCATCCTCTTAGTGATTATCAATGCTTTGAAAGAAACTTGATGATTTTGGAAGGATATCAAGTTTAGGGAAGGATTGTTGGGTTTCAAAGACTTTCAGATACTGTTGTTGCTTATATGGCTAAGACTACTCATGGAGGTTAATGGAAAATACTCTAAGTGTTGTTACTACTGTTGGTTATGTGATTACTGCTGCTATTTCAATATTAAGACTGCTAGTGTATAATTTTGCTGCTGGGAAGTTCAAAGAAAATACACTAAGTAGTTAGTGCTGCTAGAGGAGAAGATTAGTGCTGCTAGTACTAAGTTAGTAATGCTGAAGACTTAATACGGCTAAGTGTGAAGATTACTGCTGCTGAAGATTATTAGTGTTGTTTGTAATTATAAGACGGTTTAGATAAGTATAGAATGTTTAGATAAGTATGTAAATGATTTATTTACTTGGGGAATACATATTGTAAACCTAATAGGACTCCTTAGCCTATAAAAGGAGGCATGGGGTATAGAGATCGGTACGTGTGATTTAGACGAGTCGTATTGTTAGCTTCAAGGTTGTAAACCCTAATACTTGTTAGAGTATTCGTATTATTCATCAATAATATTGAAGCGTTTATTGTTTGTTTGTGTTCTTCTTAATATCAATTACTAGATTCCGCATAGTGTTTGATTAAACTCAAAACATTTCTAAACTAGTTGTGTTAGTTTATTAGCATAACTTAACCTTTGCAAGCTAATAATTAAGATCAAGTACTCAACTGGGATCAATATTTTTTTTGTAATTTCTAAGTGTGTAGGGTATTTAGTGAAGTATGTTTGTATAAATGTGGGTATTATAATAAATAGAAAATAGGTTGAAAGGTAAAATGGTGTGAGTGGTTGGAGTGAAAAGTAAAAAAGTGTGAAAGAATAAAGAAAGTGGTGTTAATAGGTTTCGTCTGCACTTACGATTCTTTGTCCTATCAAGATTAATCGTACAGTCGTAAAATATTTTACAAGTAAACATGTTCAGATGGTCATACCACTTTCCTTGAGTGAACAAGTACCGATTCTTTTGCTTTCCTTTTTGCAAATGACCATTCTCTATCACGAGCTACACCGAGACCATTCTCTATCACGAGCTACACCGTTCTCATGCAACAAGTGCTATCAATGTCTGTTTTCAAATGAGCAAACCGTCAACAAATAATTACATAATACCAAAATTCGTTTACGTGGGTGAGATATTTTTCGCTCCTAAGAAAATGTATAAAATCTAGATGTGAGCGTAGTTTTATTTGGTTGACTTTTGGCCAAAACCGAAACCGGATATTATATTTTTTACAAAATCCACCTATTGATTTTCTCATTTTCTTCAGTTTTTTATTGGTTTATGTTTCGGTTATCATTTTCGTTTTTTTATAATTAAGTTTTTAAAAAAAATAGGGAAGTTACATTTTGTATACAAAAACAGTTTTCTAATCACCTAATGCTTTTTTCTGCTCTAAAAAAAATGTAAAAATCAAAATAAGATACAGCACGTTTAAAAACTTTTAATCGATCATTGCAACTTGCAGAGTTAGTGGGTCGAATGGCCCATGAAGAGTCGTAATCTTTCCTTATCGAGTTCCCGTGACAAAAAAGTGCAATGGGACCAAAAGTACATATCTAAAATAGCCAAGAGTAAAAGTGATAATTGACTTCAAAACTATCTTTTTATCTTTTGTTTGATTGTAAAAAATTGTAAAGAGAAACGAAATACTAGATAATGAAAGAAGTAATTACTTGGCTTGATAGTTTTCACGGGTCAATCACTAAACATTTTTCTTCAACGATCTCTCAAACATCTGCACATTCTCTCTTTCATTAATTTTATTTGTTACTTTTAGGAGGTCTCTAAAAAGAGCGCCGTGAGCTTTCGGCGGATCCGCTTGAAGGAGGTCTACTACAGTAGGATGATATCTTGTGTTTGGATGGTAGGAAACACGCTTGTGTGGATCTTCTGAGTGTCCTCTTGTTGAAATTTGGACGATGGGTTTGTTCTTGGACAATGGCGTTGAAAGCGGAATCGAAGAAAGTTCTAAACACGAGAAAGCTTGTTTAGAGAATCAACACGTATTTACCCTTTGCTTTTTATACATTTGGGTTTAAACTTGTGTTGTGGAGTTTGAGTAAGGTCAACGGGTTGTCTGAAAGTAATTTTGCGACCCTAAGTTCTAAAATTTCATTTTAGTAGAATTGGTTTCTTAATTCAAAGGGGTGGTGTGACAACTTGTTGGTTTGTTGTCATCTTATTGTAATCCGTTTTCAATCAATTCATTTCTAAAATATATATATATATATATATATATATATTTCAAAAATAAGTACTTATTCACAACACAATAAATAATACTTTGTATATCTTAAAAGCACTCCCTCTCTCCGAGAAAAAGGAATAACGAGTTACATTATGTTATACCGACACTTAAAAATGGTGCACATAATCAAGGTTTACTCATCGATTTAAACTTTTTCGAGATCTAAAATGAGTAAAATTACATAGTTGAAACAGAAGAGTTTATCAGTTCAAATTCGTAAATACATTTGATAACTTCTATATACAACTTTTCGTTACATTAATGTTACTCCGTAATCCGTATATTCTATCAAAATATACTTGATTCTTGATAAAAACACCGTTCTGAATAATGTGAGTTTCAAACAGTAGTAATTGTTATTGGGACCATATGAGCATTGGAAACCTTGCATGTTTATATCCATGTCCACGTTATAAGTTATGTTATTTAAAAAATCGATTTTTTGTGTCCACAAAAACTAGATAACACGATAAAGCCATAAAGGTTACACCCAAAAAATCTATGATAAAGAGACCATAAAGTAGAAGGATAAGTGAAGTGTACGGGTGAACTCTTTCATCGAAACTTTGTAAGGGATCAACTTTTTAAACAACATATCCTTCTAATATTTCTGAAAGTATTTTCAGGTAAATTCTAAACCCTTTGCTATCTACTATTGTTTTTCATACATTAATATCTATGAATTATATGTCTATTAGTTAGTTTAGGTTGAGTTTGTGGTGCTTATGTGGAGACCGTAAGGCTATATGTAATGGTCACTTGATCATTACTTTTACGTTAGTGTCATATCAATTTTTGAATACATCACATTGCCATTATCTTTAGAGGCATATCATTGGAGCTTTAGTCCAATGGGTGAAGCTCTCGTGCACGAGTCAATAGACCCGGGTTCGAGTCTCACCCTTGTCCTAAGTTTTCAATGGTACCATCCTCACCGCAAATGCTCAGATTGACTGGTCAACGAAAGACCTATTGAAGAAATAGTCAGAGTTCAAAGCTCACCTCCTGATTAAGACAGTCGGGACATGTGCTCATTGGTTGGTCTAATTATATCCGTTTTATGTGACTATTTAGTTAATGTATATGTTTTTTCAGTTAATTCAAAAATATGATGACAATTTGGAAATCTTTGTACTTTTATGTGTTTTGTTATTCCTTATACGAAAGGAACTGAAGCACATTCACTAGGCAGTAATTTCGTTACGTTGAAAACATAAACAAATTTCATTTAGCAAAGAGTTCTGTCGAAATTGTAGTAAGAACTCCACCAAAGGGGTCAAACTATAGTAAAATTTCCTTTTTCCAAAAAGCTATGCAAAAGTTAACAAAATTAGATTTTGTTATCTAATGCATTATGCTATACCATGTTTTTGAAAGCAACCGAGGAACTTGAAGGAAAAAACATAAAAACCAAAATAATCTGTATTTAGTGATCCTAAGGACACGTTTGGTAAAAAGAAATTATAAAAATTGAAATAAGTTAGATAATAGAAATGCATGGAAATAAAAATGGTAGAGAATTTTCATTAATTCCACTTTGGTAATCATCAATATTTATTCACTTATTCTGCACATCTTTTCCTTTATTCAAAGTTTCAAACACAGATCTCAAAATTTTAGGTGTTAATTTGCTGATGAAATTAATGTACTCTTCTTGTATCTAAATGACTTTGATTCATTTTTTATGAGTATTGAAAGTTATATTAAAAGAAAGAAACAATTGCTTTGAAAAAGAATCACAAAGGTACCAAATTTATTTCACTATTTTTTATTTTATTTTATTTTATTTTTTTAATATGAATATATGGAATTGATTGTCGGTTTAATTTGTGAATCACAAACACACGTAGTTAATGCCTGGTTCTCAAGTTTTTTTTGAGTAAGGAAAAGTAAAAGAAACACAAAGTAAACATTTCAAACATAAATTTTGGAGAAAATATTTTACTTTAAAATCAACCAAATAATTTTTTCTTTCCAGTTTTTTTCCCGTGATACTCGAAACTACATTTTTTTTTTTCAATTTATTTTTCTAATTCACTTCCTTAAGTGATTCTCGA
The DNA here is from genome assembly GCA_022545495.1 of Chrysanthemum lavandulifolium. NCBI lineage: Eukaryota > Viridiplantae > Streptophyta > Magnoliopsida > Asterales > Asteraceae > Chrysanthemum > Chrysanthemum lavandulifolium. The sequence goes on along the minus strand of CM040240.1, from coordinate 166,212,245 downwards.
GAACACAATGTAATAATTGTTCCTTGATGCAATTGGTTGACTTGCTTAACACAAGATGTCGTGGTGTTATTCGTCTTGCGTTATGACAAAAAATGTTGTCACTTCAACATTTTATTACCTATAACTCGGAATATATAACTAAACAAAATATACCTTCTCCAAAAGTTGGCGTTACTACGTATATGACAAGTATGATTCATACATAACCCAATAAAACACAAATACAACACAATAAAAGAAGAAATTATGTATATCTTGGCTGGTGATTTCGGCTCGCGTTCTCCAGCTTGGCTGGTGGGCTAGCGCGAGGCCTTCCAGCCATCCACGCCCAACACTATGTGATTTTCAATGCTTATCATGTTTTAGTCTTATGCCACTTGTTTAAAAAATTGGTTGTAACTTGTAAACGCATCGAAGTTTTGATCAAACAAAGATTGTTATTTTTGTTATTTTGTCATTTCTTAAGTTAATTTTTCAACCTTACCAAACAGCGGAGTTAATCGGACATTTTCTACCATTTTCATTTTCATGCTTTTTTATTCTCTACCTTATTTATTTATTTATATTTTTCTCTTTACCAAACGTGTCATAAGTAGAATTTAATAGTTTTGATCCATCGTTAGATGTTTTGCATTTGTTTTACTAGAAGTAACAAAACAGATAAATAAGAAATATAACTATTTACCTATTAACCTTTTTTAACTTACTAGCTATATTTAATACGTACGTAAAGGGATGTAAATGAGATTTGATAGAACTATTCGAGACTGACTGATAATTACTCGAGTTCAGCTCCATTAAAATGAGTCGATCTCGAGCTCGAACTACGGGGATATACTTTCGAGTCAAATTCGAGCTTCAAAATAGGCTTGTGGGCTCACGAGTTTATCTTCGATTAAATTATGCTTCTACCATTATGTATATAAATGTGCTTATTTAATTTTCAGCGAGCCTAGTCGAGGTTAAAATGCTGATTCTCCATCGAGTTTGAGCTTGAATTGCGGAATAATCGAGCCGAGTCGATTTTCGAGCTCAAGCTTTATATCTAAAGCTCTATCGAGCTCGAGTAGAGTTTCTAGATCGAATTTTAGTAGTCGAGTCGAGCTCCAGCTAGACAGTAATCGACTCGGCACATTTACACCCCGATACCCTCCAATCTCTTGAACCTTTATCTTTGTGAATCCATAACCACCCATGAATATCGAGAGGAATCTGGTTGGAGGTTGGCATGTAAACATAGGCTATTTTTCACTTAATGAAGTAAGAGATACCAAATGTTACGAGTATGTAATTCCCATTACTTTATATCTATACTACATATAATGAGTGTATGGTTAAACTTTAAAAAGTAAAATCTTAAAAGTCAAATGTGAGATAAATACATAGTATAATTAATACTCATATTAAAACACCTTATTACTTAAAAGTACAATAATTTATTCACGTTGTACAACCAAATAAAAAAATATCTACCAAATTAAAAACAATCAATTAAAACATCCCTTATTAAAAAAGTACAATAAAATTTTCACAATGTACAATTTAAACAAACTCTATGATCTTCTCTCCAACCAAACCGAAGAAAGCAAACATTTGAGATTCTATTGTTCATCAATCGTTTTTGTGGATTTCATCTAGAAATCTTAAGTGCAGATTTAGATGGATAGATTGGCTTGGTAATCCTATTGTAATTCCCCCTTTGTAGTTCTTTTCGCTAGCTTTTGCTACTTTTAATAAAATCCGCCGCTCAAAAAATAATAATAAAACACAAACTTCATACAATTAATGATTGATGGTATCATAGTTTTGAAAATCGGACGGACCAAATGGTTCAACCAGAACCGGTGTCGCCACGGTTCGGGCTAACCAATAAAAGCCATCCAAAACGAACTGTAGAGGACCGTTAAACCGATACAAACCGGTGGAAATCGAGATCTATTTATCCGGTTAATCGTCACGAAGCAGCTACGCCAAAACGTCTTTGGTACCATACTATACTATATATAAAGGAAAAACAAAAATCAAAAGTGAAAATTTGAAACTAAAAAAAGAAATGTTGAAAACATATATTTCAAACCAAACTATTAATCGGGACGCTTCAAACCCGGCGGGTTGACCCGGTTTAATTTGACCCGTTTTCGACCTAACCTATCGGGTTGACTCGGTTTAAATCGACCCGTTTTTCGACCGGAATGGTCCAACCGGATGAATCACACGGGTCGAACCGGGTTTCAAAACATTATGTTTAATCCCCAAATTTTCAAACTTTTATTACATTTTGTTTATCACTAAACGATCTTTCGTTATAAAATTTCGTTGCTATGCACGAGTACTCGTCTAGTATATATATTATGCAATAATCGATTTCATTTTATTATTCATAAGGTTCTAAATTATTTAAGATCTATAAACATTTTAAAGCAGCTTACCACAAATTACAGGCTATAGCTTAAGTGGTTAGGGATGTTGCTTTTGTTTCTCAAATCTAACTTCAAACCTTGCAAATGAAGAAAAAGTGATTTTACCTTTTCATAAATCTACCAATTCTATACAATTTGCTTTTTAAACTTTTATACACATATTCTATATTTTCATAGTTTTTATCAAACCTTATGCTTAGAAATTGTCTATAGATTTAGAAAAGGTTATAATTTCATCAACATCTATAAAATCTTTAGCCATTTTAGTTTTGTGTGAACATTTATAAAACTTTAACGTTTATAATTTCTTATAAACTTTTATAGTTTATCTTTGTATAGATCCTCAAAATTTATAGTCACATTTTCGTATCGGTCCAAATTACAAACAAGTTTATATAAGAAAGTTACACGCTGCAAAGCAGTACACATTGTACTTGTTGGATTACATATATCGACCATTGCAAGTCACAAGGATTTAAAGGTGTACGTTGAATGTCATGATAAACCACTTCTTGCATGAATCACATGTGCACCATATTCCAACTTAAATGATTAAGGACGGAGCCACATCTTGCACATGTTTTTCACTGAACCAATAATTCCATATTTTGTTTACATTTGCGAGTGTTTAATTCAATATCAACATAAGTTCCTTCAAACGCCATTAGTCCATTACTATCATGCGCATGCAACTTTTAAAGTTTTTCATGATATACCGTATATTTATTATTGACGTACGTGTTAATAGTATTTACTAACCGGCTGTTTTTAAAAAACTTATTTACCAGTTTGTTGTTTGTTTAAAAATATACACTGCTATGTTGTGTTTCTTTAATCTTTATATTTTTCTCCTCACGTTGATATAGAAAATTAATGTTTACATGATTAATCAATGAGAGAAAGTGATTACTCATCTTACGAAGGAAAAAAAACAAAAAATCCGTTTTTATAACTCATTTTCTACTCATATATTTTTATTAAAAGTTGGTAGGACAAAACTAGCTAATACGTTCACTACATCTCAAGTTAAATATATTTAGAAAAAATAACATCCAACGAAACACTATAATATATGAATCATGATATCGAGTCGTTGTCGATCTATTGTATCCAACCAATTAGTTTACCTTAAACAATATTAAAACACAAAACTGATTAAAAAACACAGTAATTAACAGAAAACGTAATCAGTTAATCATACAAATCAAATTTAAATAACGAGCGTCATGAAATTCTAGAAGTACTTTATGTGGTCGAAAGAAATTCACAAATGACAAATCCTAAAAAATGAATTAATCTTCAATACATCTATATAATTAAATGCGTAAACATAATATAAGTTGTAGAAGTATTAGAAAAATTAGCTGTAAATTGTAATTATATGATATAAAATAACATAAAAGAACATCTATAATTGAAATAAATGTAAAGCATAAAAATAATACTCATTATATTTAATAACATCGTAGTGTTTTAAGACAACATGCTTGTAATAGTCATTGACGATGTGCATTTTATACTGATGTAGAAATCGTTTCATCTCATTAGATGTTCCTTAAGAGACATTTTCATTGTTTGTTTCATAGGTTTTTATTAAAATCATAAAAATTATAGTAGCAAACCTAATACTACAACACATAGTAAACTTTAACTGCATAGAAACCTTTTATTATGTTAGAAAATATTACATAATATAGATGTAAAACCAATCCCATTCATCCTGGTCTGATCCGAACGGATCTTGTTGAATGAATTGATCCATTGTTCTATGCCCTACTTCTTAGTTCATTTTTTCCTACTTGGGCCTGCCGTACTTCCGTTGACTACTCCTGATGAAATATAATGGAAACATTTTGTTATGGTGAAGAGTGGGGAGAGTTTGATCCGGAAAAAAATGAGTGGGTGTCGCCTCCTCGAAGCAGCTCCCTCTCGCCCCGATTGATGAAAAAGAAATAGAATTGGAAAAGTCCAAAGAAGACTTTGACCCCGTAAGCTAAACTGGGAATCTCGTACGAAACTGAGAATGCGATCATGACAAAACATCGAAAGAAAGCGGCTCGTGGCTTTCATATCTTGGTATGCCAATGAGAGGTGAAAAAGTTTACTGCAGCTGCACGAACGCGGGAAGAAAAACAAATTAGGGTTATTGGAAAGACCTGATTATTATATATGGTTAAAAGGTATATCAATACTTTTACTTTTTAATAGGCTAAAATATTTTGAAAGTTTCATGAACCAACTTTCATTTAAAAGCTACTTGTTTGAAATAAAAACTTAAATTTAATGTATTTAAACAGAGTTATTTATTTAAAAATTAAAAAAAATTGTAATAAAAATCTATAGCTAAAAAAAAGTTGCCTGCTAAACAGGCCCTCAGTCCGCTAATTTGAAAGTCTCACTAAATCGAAGTGAGTGTACCAATAAAATCTTATGTACAAACATTTGTTTCTCCACACAATTAGAAATACAATTAAACTTTGCCTAAGTTTTCAAGATCAACACCAAACCCAACAACCATAAATAATTTTAGTTTGTTCAAAAAAACAACCATAAAAGTGCAATAATAATAACATTAAAAAAACCAAATCTTTTTTCTTTCTATAGCTATCGTTCATTTGATCATGACAATTGACAAGTGAAGAAACAATTATTTAATAACCCAATTATTCAAAATCTTTTATATTCCATTAAAAAAAAAAAAAAAAAAAAAAAAAGGGATATAAAGAGATAATTGTGCAAGTGTTTTTTCCACCATAAAAACAAATTTCACCCGCTTCAAAAGGAGAACAATTTCACACATATTTTCCCTCAAAAAACACCACACTTCTTTCAGGTAAAGTTCTAAATCTTTAAGCCTTTTTTTATAAGGTTAATGTTATGTTATATGGTGATTTGTTAATGGGTTTAGTATAAAAAATGAATCTTGGTGTGATTTGTGATGTGATCTGATATGGGTTTTCTTTATTCTTTGTGGGTTTCTAAGGGTTTATGATTTTACTGTGTATTTAGGTGTTTGTGTTTGAAATTGTACTAATAAAAAGTTAAGGTTTTTAAGCTGAATTTTGTGTTGTTTGTAGGTTTTTCGGAATGTTAGCTATAATGGCATTCATTGATTTTTGCGAGTACTATAGTTTCAATGTTTTTGATAATGACATGTAGTTGAGTCATGAGCGGCTGTCTTAATGGTTTGGAACAAGATATATTATTGTTTATAAGTGTTTACGTCTAAGTTCCTAATGACGTTATATGAGAAAGTCAGATAACCAATCATGAGGTGCGAAAGATGATAGGGTAGGAGTATATGTGTGAGTGTAGAGAGATCTGATCTCATTTGCAGAAAATTGCTTAGTTAGGTGTACCATGTCATCATGACGATATGGTAGCAAAAAGAATTGGCGAGAGACCATAAGTCACTTCTTAGGAAATTAGAGAAGGTTTTTATACCAATTGTTGAGAATGATAATATTAGTGGTTTCTTAAGATCTAATTTTGCCTGGAAGTTGATTTCATTTTTTATGGTAAATCTTGTAGAATGGGAACAACCGGTGAAACGAAGTATGGTTCTTACACCTACGAGGCTCTTGAGAGAGAACCTTATTGGCCAACAGAGAAGCTTCGTGTTTCCATAACAGGAGCTGGAGGATTCATTGCTTCGCACATTGCTCGCCGTTTGAAAACCGAGGGTCATTACATCATTGCTTCTGACTGGAAGAAAAATGAGCATATGCCAGAAGACATGTTTTGTCACGAGTTCCATCTTGTTGATCTTCGTGTGATGGATAATTGTTTGAAAGTTACAGAAAAAGTTGATCATGTCTTCAACTTGGCTGCTGATATGGGTGGTATGGGATTCATTCAGTCGAATCACTCTGTTATTATGTATAAAATTTATTATGAATGATTATAAACCTTATTACAATAATATTACGATATGTTAATGGTTAACAGATTTGAGTAAGTAAGTCATGTAAGTTTGTTTGCTAAAAACTCTGAGTATAACTTTATGTAGTAAATTGATGTTGTACATGATAATATTTGTTTATAATTTAGAATAACTGTAGAAAATTATATTAGTATTAAAATGTAAATGGATTTTTATTAACTATTATAGTTAAATTAAATTGTAAGTCTACTTAGTCTTTAAAAGTTTATAGTATTTGTTAGTTAATTAGTGTTTGGTTATTATGCTAATGTTGGTATTTAATAATATTTGCAATTAGCTACATCCAGTTCCAATCATGTAAGACTGCTAAACTGTTAGTTTATAAAATGTGTATAATTTAATTACATCAGAATAAGGTTTTACACTAAACTCTTGAATAAAATAAGGATAAGGCAATATATGACATGAGAATCTGATTAGTGACAATATTAGGCAGTTGAATATCAGGTAAGATCATTATGTAAGATATTAGCTATAGGTTGAGAACTATTTTTAATTGAAATTTCACTAGGTGTATAATTCAAGTGTCATCTTTATTAAAAATACGAATGTTTTAAATTCAAAACCTAATATCTCTTCAGTTTAAACCACTTCAATAATGCTTAGACATTTGATCACATTAAAAACCTTATCGGATATTACAGGTGAATTTTCATAATTATTAACCCCTAAGTTTAGATTACTAAAAGATTTTTAGTTGGATATGAAATAAAGTGATAAATTTTCAATAATTTCCTTATGTCATAATAAATTAACCTTCATATACACAAATTGCTAGAATTAATGAGTCCAATATAAAGATCTAATGAGTGAATAATGTAGTTATACCTGTATTGCCACGATTTTCCTCTCACAATGAAGACTAGAATGAAACAATTAGGGTGAGAACTTTAGAATTTTTAGATTTTAAGCTAAGGTAGAAATCGGTTGAGTGTAATTGTATTATTCGTATAACTCCAAATAGAAATCAAGATTCTATCTAAGTTGATTAGGAGATTAATTCTTAGATATTTAGAATTAATGGGTTAATGGCATTGTATTCTCGATTGTCAATTTAAAAATAGTTAAGTTTATTAATCTGTCAGAATAGATTTGAATCTTGATAAATAAATACTTATATATCTTAAGTTGTACGCTAACTGTTAAGCTGTTATCAAGATTTTAAAGAATGGCTACTCGAAAATTAATTTTCTGTACCAGAAAGATTACTAACAGGGACAGATGTAATAGATAGTAAGTAACATAATCATTTAATAGATGCATTGAGACACAGAAGTTGATAAAATTTTCATCAAAGTTTGAACAATAAGATATTGCGCATTATGGTAACTAGTTTTCTAATATTTTTCAAACCAAGTAAATTTATGACAGTATGAGTCATGTGTAATGTCAACTATATATTTTCTGAATGGTACATTTCTTAGGTTAGATGTGAGTAGTTACGATTTGAGGAACTATGGCTTTCTTCTTCTCATAATTTAAAAAACTTAAGGTATCAATTTTAGACTACAATACAGCTAAGCTTCCGATGAGCAGGAAAGATTACATTATGTATTTGACTTCAATTAGTAATTGCATTTATTATTACTGAGATAAGCGCAAGGAATCTAGGTACAGTTTAAAAGGGGATAATTGTCGATAACAAATAGTATTGTTGTAAGATTCTTTAAATGTTAAACCGATTCTGAGACATTCCTGTTGACCTAGAAACTTCTCTAGAAAGCTTTCAAAATGCATAATCGGATTTCTAAGAGTCTAATGAATCAAAGGGAGCATAGCGGTATACTGTATATCAATGAGAATCTAAGACACGAAAGGTTAAATCTGACCAAACTGTACATATTGGAACCTCAATAAAATGATAGATCCTGAAAGTCTAAGCATGACTACTAAGAGATCGAGGAGTAAAGATGAGCATGCGCTTAATTAACATCAGTGATATCAACTAATAAACGCAGATCATGATAGTTTGATTAAGATGAATTGGAAGAAAGCTAGCAAATGAGACAATTCGAAGCTTATTGACATTAAATCTACAGGTAAAAGTAAATGAAGAATGATTGTATGTAAAAAGGTTATGACCTAAAAGTACGTGTAATGAGGGTTTAGGTCGAATTGCAAGGATAGAATAGGCTACTACCAAGATTTGAGCCGATAATCAAGAGATGACTGACTTGGATAAAATGGATGTGATGGAGTATCTGAAGGAGAATATAGATTGTGAAGACAGATGTATGGAAGAATTGTTGACAAATAAAGATGAGTTAATAAGATGTTTGTTAATGGAAGACATCTGTTGATATACTTAGAAGATACTTCAGTGTTATAGTTCATTCGTTGATGATATCAATCTTATGTCATAGATCAATTGCGATGTAGTTTCTTCAGAGATTCATAAGTTGGTAGTACGATAACAACTAAGAACAAGTGATATTTGAGATACAACTTAAAGACTTTAGAATATTAAACAAATAGGTACAAGACTTAACATTCAAAGCACCAGGTTGAAATAGAAGGATAACTTTGTTAGAACCATAAAGACACAAGTATGATGGAAGTTAAGAAATAAAGAGATGTCATAGAGTAAAGGATGATAGAATGAAGATATTAGCTGAAGAAGAAGATTATATGAGTAAGGGATGAATATAAGATTGTGAGAGGTGTCATGATATGTTGTAAGATCAAATGGAGAGATAGTTGTAACATTGATTCAAAAGAAACAGTATTGAGTAATCAAACAGTGATAACCATCTAAAGGGATGAAATTGATGACTCAATTAAATCATACGAAGTAATTGTAATGTTTAAGTAATTGCATAGTTAATTAAAAATCTTTCCTGTATAGTTAAGGTAATATGGGTAAATAAATCGATAAGAAGATGATAAGTTAGCGAATTAACAAAGACTAGAAAGGGTTATAAAAGTAAAGATGAATATAGAGCAAGAAAAATGGATAAAGATGAGAGGATTCGAATAGAGAAGAAAATTAATCAGTAAAGATTTACAAAGAAAATCAATGTTGTTCTGAGTAAAGATCTTTATTCGAAACATTTGCATGAAAATTCTGAAATATGAGTAATGGGTATTCAGCTAAGATGTTGAATGGATATCAAATATCATCTTTGGAATGTAAGTGATTATGATTGACAGATCATAAATAATTAAAGTGTAATATTTGATAAGGTTTACTTAAGACATGTTAAAGAATATCAAATTCAAATGGATTTGAATAATACCTTTGATTCAACATGTAGAAGTTCATGATTTTGTGTCATGAAATTTGTATAATAGTTAAAACTGGATTAATTGACAAGTGTTCAATTAAGATGATATGATTAAACGTATCAAATAAGAATTAGATTAAGAAGCAGTGTAGTAATCAGATTATAATGCATAAAGATAACTTAGATGAATGAACAAGTGAAGGTATGTGACTTAATTTGCTGGAAGAACTTTATGATCAAGGATTGGATAAATTTGCATTAAAAAATTTGAATCTTTTGAATAAAACACTATATAAATTCTAATGTTGTTAAAGTTGTTAATTGATTATCGGCTAAAAGACATGTTAATTTCTTTTGAAGTCAAAGAAAAAATTGTATTTTGGAAAGACTAAGTCTTTTAAGGAATGAGTAATGAAACGTTAATAAAGTGAATTCTTAAATTGAATTGATAATTTGAAATTTAAAAATATAGAGGTTTTGAGTTAATTTAATTCATTGTGATAATATTTTGTTAAACTTAAATGGGACTCATTAGCAATTATTTAAAGGAATTGGATAGAAAGATCAGGTAATATTTTGATTAAATTGATAATTTTAAATTTAATTATCAAAAATGGGAATAAATGTTTGTGTATTTTAAAAAAATGTGATAAATGTTAATAAACTATAAAATTTTTATTGGATTTGAAGTAAGTTAAAAATTTTAAGTCTTTAATGGCTTCGCTTGGAGGCGGCGTTAGGAGGATCCCGACATCGGTATCGCTTTTATTGAGGCATGTCCCGGTTGCGGATCCTAAATGCCGTGTTTGTGTGTGTGCGGATGAGTCGGTGGACCATGTGTTTACTTCGTGCTTGGTTGCTGCGGTAGTTTGGCAGGGCATCAACCAATGGTGTAAGGTCCTTAACATTTATGCTTTCTCTTTTGGAGATTTGCTTGAGCTCCACAACTTCGCGGGTTTAAATGGCATAGCCAAAGAGGTCTTTCAAGGTCCGATTGTCATTGGATCTTTGGGCTATTTGAAGGCGCGAATGATCATAGATTCTCAAATAATCGGTGAACGCCGATAATATTTTGAGCAAGGTTAAAGCGGTAGGGTACTTATGGTTTCCAATAGAGGTGAGGCTTAAGTCGATGTCTTGGGAAAATTGGTGTAAATTTAAATTCATGTAAGTAGCGTTTTTGTTCTTCGGGGGCCCTGATTTTGGGGTCCTCTCTTCGGTTTCTAATGAAAGTTATAGTTCAAAAAAAATAAAAATAAAGTAACACAAATTTTCTTTTGTTAGCTTTATTTTGGTATGTTTCAGTTTCTTGGGTTAAATCCAACAAATGGACGTGCAACTGTGCTAGTCTTTGTACTTTTAATTATATAAGATGATATAAGATCATAATACTAATGCTAATAGTAGCAGTAAATATTATGGTCACTCTTGTGCATCGCCTTTTCTCTCCAAAACTACACCCAACCACAATTTGTTAATAATACGACCGCAATTACAATAAAACATATCTCACAAAACCAAATAAAAAAACTACACAACACAAAACAAATCAATTCTTTCGGTTAGAACCCAACCATAACTTTGAAATGATTGGGGTGTGGGTCACCAATCCGATTGGGCTAATGGAGGAAATTGGTCGACTACTCAAGAGAGATAATTAAGAGGACTAATAGTATCAAGCAATGTTGCAAAATCGTGAATCGGTGAGTCGGGCGGTCGACCACTCTGCAATGAGTAGTCGGTCAAGTCGGGATTAATCTGATTGGCATTTCGTAATTTTTGGTATTTTAGACCAAACTAAAAATCTTAACCGATTTCAAGCTCGCAATGTTTCCAAAACTCAATGAAGGCTCCAATTATGATTATAATGCCCATCATGCGTTATAAGTGAATTATACGATCCCAAATTAAGATAATGCCTAAATTATTATTATTTTTAAAATGACCGATTTGTTCGATTCGGCCGATTTTTACCGATTCGGTCGATTTTGACCGATTCGGCCGATTAATCGGCCGATTCAATTGATTTTTTGTTCGCTTAGTGTCGATTTTTTCTAGGCCGATTTTTCAATCGATTTTCAAAATCAACAAGACTTCTACCGATTAACGATTAATCGGCCGAGTTGACCGATTTTTGTAACATTGGTATCAAGTATACTCAATTTTAGGTCTAAATGTATGTGTCAGTATTATGTTGATTGCATTAAAATGATTCATTTTTTCACAAACAATAAATTACTGAACCAGGTAATTAAGATATATACCTTTTGGTCCTGTAATTCACATAGCACATAATATTGAGTATATGTTAAGTTTGGGTATCATTTTCATGTGGAACATGTAAACATTAGATATATACTAGCCATCAAACATAATCCATGCAAAGCTAACATAACGTTAGGGACTAGAATTCTTAAAAAAGTGAAAGCAAAATCGTAAAGGTTAATAAAGGATAAGTTGTAACCAATGCATTGAAAAGTAGGTATAACCGTTTGAGAAAGGGGGGTTTGATTGATTGATTCCAAATACGTGAAAAGCATCACAAAATAAAAGGCACGTAGAAAATGGAAAGTGCGATGTAAAAAGTATAGACTCACTTAAAGTTAATGAATTAGGTGGGGTAAAGTTACACTTTTTGTAACTTCAATGTAAGATTATGGTATCACGAGAATAGCAAATTGAGTAAATTGTTATGAACTTTTCATATTTCTAAGATAACATTATCATGGTAAATTAATGAAATTTATAAACTAAACTAAAATTGAAGAGTGTAGAGTAAATATGTAAACTATTAAAGGCAAGGGTTCGAGAGATTAAATAAAAGTTCAAATCTCGCAAGATTTAAGTTCTTGGACTTACCTGTCGTATTCATGTCGAGATGTGTCTAGTAATTTACCTTGCTCAATAAGTCTTACCAAGTAGCCTATGAAGTTCGGCATTTACTTATCAGATCACGAAAATGTTTCAAGTGATCCTTTTAATTAAAAAAAAAATTAATAGTAACACTATAAGTAGCAATTATGATTATGATAATAAAAGAGACACATCAGATAAGATTATTTTTGGATAAGGATAACGGAAACTTAACATTATTTTTCTAGCTTGAGATATAATCTTTCCTAAAGCCAAAATATTCAACACTTTTCTTGTTGGCAAACGGATTTCGTAAGCCGTATAAACGTCGATGTCAAGTTTTACATACTTATCTAGACAACCAGACTCGTTCTATGTGGAATTCACATGCATGACTTGAATATTCATGTTGAAATAACTTGATATAGAGATGATATAATAAGAGAAAGACAAAATAAGTGAAATATTTTTGAAGTCCTTTTATTAGTTCTTTTTAACTCAACGTCCAAATAATGGCCATGCAACCATGACCATTTCCTCCACCTGTACTTTGAACATCGCAAGATTGCATGACTCATTTCCACCCAAAATTCGCCGTGTCAAACGAAAGACAAAAGACAATAATAAAAAAAAGTACAAAAGTGTACTTTCATTTGAACACGTGGCGAATTTTGAAAGGAAATCATGAAATGAAAGAATAGCATTAATTATTTTGGACATTGGGTTAAAACTTGACCACAAAATAAACTTTAAAAAAGATTTTGGCTTATTTTTTTACTTTTCTCTATAATAAATTGTATTGTCACATTCAATATATCCGTACGTGCTAAAGTTATAATTGTTGTTCAATATTACATATTCATAACACTTAGCTATATCACCCTCCCATCTCCATGCAAATGTATCATTATACATTCGTGACATTCCATTTGCTGCATATCATCACTATTATCGGGCCTTCAACATGTATATTCCTCCAATAATCAAGTGTTTCGTTGGATTGTTTTGGCGTGGTGATTGAGTTTTAAGCAACATAAGGATTCAATATCTTTTGCATCAAAGTTGAGTGCATTAAATATTTGACCCAGTGTAGGAGGAAAAAATTTAGTGAGAAATTTTTTAAATAAAAATAATGTGAAAAAAGGTTAACATCATATTTTAAATGAGGAGAAATAAACTAAAATGGGAAGCGTGAAAAAATTACAGACGACATTTTATATGATATTTAAAAATAGATCTGCCCTTTTTAAATTCTCTCTAATTTAAAATTTGTGATTAAAATTTTATCATCATTCTTATTTAAATTCTTCTTACTACTGTGTTATCGTTTCCCTAATGCAAAACAATCTGACTACAACTGGTTTTAGCCAATTTTGATGTAATTCATTATGCTAATATTGCAATTCGTAATCACAATATTTACAACCAACGATGCAAAAGTAGGTTTAGATCTAAAATCCTAAACTATACAACAATGACCATACTCATAAAACATTGAACAAAAGTACAAAACAAAGACTTTTGAAATATGTGAGAATTGCTTTGTCTAGTAACATGTCAAAACAAACACCTCACCAACACTCCAAAACCTCATAGCGTCCAAAACGCACTCCAAAACCTCATAGTGTACAAAACGCATATAGTAACGATTCTATCCATCCGTTCCATGAAAATGGAATTTATATTTTGACACATGTTTAAGAACTTTGATAGATCATTTTCACGTGCGTCAAATACTAAAGATTCTGATCACGTAGGATGTATTTTAATGTGACGACTATACATGTCTTATGTATATGCATCCATTACCTGGTCATCAGCATTGGCGAACCGGTATTTAACTAAAATACATGAACGCGCGAAATTCTGAAATTAGAAAGAGATAAGTCGAACGTGAGTGAGGTTTCATCATGGCGCCAAGCGCAACTAACATACTTAGCTGACATATAATTACTTTAATTTATGCAAAATGTGTTAGATAAAACAAATGGGTCAAATCTATACATTCTAATGGACATTGTCACACAAATTATTTTTCAGAAGACAATAAATTAGATTGATAATAAACTAGAAAGATAGTAGGAGATACAACGACCATAAAATAATCACATCGACCAAACAAACCTCTAACACGACTTTAGTGATTAAAATCGAAATCGATACTTGCAACTAAACGACCCTACAACTACACCACTTTCAAGTAAACGCAAAAAAAGAAATATAACGATCAACAAGAAAAGAACCCGTCACACATAGAACTATTTAAGACTATATAAATTATATAATTACATGCACATTTTCAACTACGCAACAAACGAGTTTACAAATACTATCGTTCCTACCCCAAGTGATAAATGATGAATTAAAAATATCTATGCTATATCTTATCTATAAAGGACCGTAAATACATTGCTTACGTATCATGGGAAGTCGATTAACATAAATACTGGCGTGAAGTTAAGAATACAAAAGTATGTAAACTATAAAACGAGTCAAAGTGGATTGTCCCACACTACTACTTCGCGCAATAATTCTACCAAAGATGATCTTATTACGGGGAATAGCAAGACACCATTATAATTTTAACTAACCTACCATATGTAAAAATAGTTCAATGGTTTACATATGTGTGACTAAAACTTTTTTACGACTATTTAGTATATACGACGATAAAACGATGCATTTGAATATTGCACCATGTGTGGAAAGCTTTATGTTCACGATTTTTTTTTACATCTTTCACCAAGAAATTTTGTTGTTCTCAGCTACCAACCCATACTCCTAAGTCCTATCTGAGTGGTCAAACTAAAAAAGTCGCACAAAAAGGAAGACCCAAATTTAAGCAAAGTTGCTTCATATCCAATGATAATTTTTGTGTTTAAGAAATGTAATCATATTTTATTATCAAAGGAATGTGCTAGTTCTTATCAGATGTATGGAAAGAGGAATATCGATTTGTCTTTTGTTAATTATCATCTCTAGCTACTTCAACACTAAATCAGCTTTCTTTTTTCAACTTTTCACTCACACTCTCACTCACTATTTACCTTTATCAATCTCACCACACTCACCATTTAAGAAATGCTTCACTTTATATAAATATACCTCACAAAATACACACACTCACAAACCAAATATTTAATAATAAAACACTTCAACTTTGCACAATACCGAGTGGTGACACTCTCACATTTGTGACCCAGTTTTTCCCTTGTTCGCTCGTGAGTATGGAGGGTGGTAGGGAGGTGGGCCTTGAATGATGCATTATTTTTACATTTTTCTCACATTTCACCAGAATACCACATATTTCATTAAACGCCAACTTTATACAAACATATCTCATACACACTTACAAATTAAATAAAGAACAATATTAACACCCATGAAAGCTCATATATACACAAAACCATGATCTTTGACAAATTCTTGCGCGTTTATTGAAGTTGGCGTTTATTTAAGCTATTTCATTATCTATCAAGAGATTTAATCAAGTTATCGGGATTTACTCACCCGATAATTAGTTCTTATTTGGGTTATTTGGAAGTTCTTAAATTTCATCACATTTAATTCCTATCTTTGTTATTTACAAGTCAACTCGTTGGGACCCAACAAGTAATTTAAACCTTGTCACACTTGTTGATTGATAAAACCATTGCAAAAAAAAAAAAAAAAAAAAAAATGTTGGGAGTAATTTAGTTGTTGACGATGGTCCGGACCCGCCAGAATGGGTCGCCCGTCAGATGTACCACTCTACGCCTAAACCCTAATCCACGCCTATATATACATGGATGCGGGTTATCTCTAACTCATCATATAACATCTTTTCTATGCATCAACAAGATACTAACTGGACCGTCGGAGGTGGACCCCGGCTACGGCTCCGGTCCACTCCTAACGGTTCTCTTTGTTGACGGTCTACTAGGGCTCGAGAAGGCACTAACAGCCATGAGAGTCGTTGAATCCGGTCACGCCAGGATTATGCTTCAACAAGTGGCGCCATCCGTGGGACCACGAATAAACCATGTTTGTGTTCTCAATTTACCGAACAGCAGAATACAATTTCTATAATCGGTACCTCTAAATCTCATTCGCAGTTAATGCTTTAAAGTATCATCATAATAATCGATTGCCACGTATGCTTTATAATCGATCATGCTTTGATACTCCACGTGCCAATACAGTGACTAAACATCATCAAGTATTTGTAATTAATGCTTTAAAGTATGCACACTTTAATACTTTACGTCTGTTACAGCACTACTATTTATGATCATTATCACGTTAATAAAATATCACGTGATCTTCAAATCTATTTATGGTCACATCTTCACGTGGAATAAAATATCACGTTAATTGCATATTGTTATCCAACGATCATTATTTACTGAATAATCTTTGCTTTAAATTGCATATTCTTTTATTACGATATATAAGAAGAAAAGTCCGCACGATCGGACCTATTTTAAAACATCCGCACGATCGGATCTATTTTATCTTTAACCGCATGATCGGACCTAAGAAAAGCCCGCACGATCGGAGCTATTTTATCTTTTAGCCGCGATAAATTGCGCAGACATCGCTTTTTACGATTAGTGCTCGTTCGCGCCAAACACCGCATCGTGATAAATCTACCCGCGTAAGACCGTACGTTCGGAGATCTTCGCAGAGAACGCCAGACGCGAAAACCACGATGCTAGTCAATCGCCATGATGCCTTTGGACCAAAGGCGTGGTATAAACATCTGCGATCATCCGAAACGTTCGAGTCTATGTGGTTACGATAAATCTATCTGCGTCTCGTTAGTTGCGGTCACGGTATATCCATCCGAGGTTTTATTTTATACAAACAATTGTTTATGTAGTTTATACAACCTCACGATAGGTTTTATATTTTTATGCTATGTGCAAGATATTATTTATGCTATGTGCTATATATTGCTTAATTTTATTAGGTTTTATATCTTTGCGATTCGCGGCATATACTTTTAATCTTTGCATTGAGTGTTTTTCGCAGATTAAATAAGTTTAATGCTCCTACACGAGTAGCACCATCAAACTTGGGGGGCTACCAGGGTATACGCTACCACTGTTTCCATGCGCAGGTATATTCGGAAGCAGATCAAAGACGAATTTAAATATTCACATCAACTTGCCGCACTAACATGCCGCAGGGGAGACGTCCTCTGTCGGTTGTAAAGACTCGCGCCTGGCCGCCTTACGCGCGTGAAGACGTCTTCGTCGTACTCTTTATCGCGCAAGACAACGCCTTATCTTGTGAAGCACGTCTTCGTCGCACCTCTTTATCGCGCTTGGCGCCGCCTCTTACGCGCAAGCACGCCTTCGTCGCACCTCTTTATCGCGCACGGCGCGCCTTACGCTTGTAAGCACGCTTCTCGTCGCACCTCTTTGTCACGCACTGCGCTGTAGCACGTCTTCGTCGCACCATGCCGCCGCCGCTCTTGGTACAAAATGACGCCTCACCCGTGATGCGCGCGCGGGTTCCACTTTCACCCACGCGCCATCGAACTTAAGTCTAGCATAACATAGCTATGCGCTATCTCATACTAGACTTGGGGGCTTGTTGACGTATGGTCCTGACCGGCAGAGATGGGTCGAGCCGATCGGCGCCCACTCACGCTTAAACCCTAATCCACGCCTATATATACATGGATGCGGGTTATCTCTAACTCATCATATAACATCTTTTGCTATGCCACAACAAGATACTAACTTGACCGTCGGAGGTGGACCCGGGGCTACTGGACTCGGGTCCACTCCTATGAGTTCTCTTTGTTGACAGTCTACTTGGGCTCGAGAAGACGACTAACAGTAGGGAGAGTCGTTGAATCCAGGTCACGCGGATTATGCTTCAACATTAGTAAGCTTAGAAAGTGGTCAAGCTAAAGTTAAAAACTTAAGATTGCATCAACCCAAACTCAGAGAATATCTCGTAGATCAAGTGCTCGGAAAACACCGCTGACCACCTTGCCTCCTCCGCACAACGGCCGAGACAGCACGAGAGCCACTGCCATCCTTCTTCTCCCAATGAAAGTCCATAAACGATTGCAGAATATTTGTTTTGGAATTGCAAAATGTCCCCTCTAATGTACTATCAATATGCCGCGAATCTCTACTAGGAAGGTTCAAAAAATATATAAATGTAACAAAAATCGTGTATCACTCGATAAACAATGTAGAATAAGTATTGTACATGAAACTTTGTATTGGTTTCGGTAACTTAGATAAACTAAATAACTAATGGTTAGGCCACCTAATATACCATATTAAATCACTCAACCAAATATTATCTAGTAGCATTTAAACCATAGTTATTAAAGCATGCGAACAGAAAAGTTTATGCTAGTCAACATCCCTGGTAAAATATTATGTTACAACTTAAATATAATGACCTAGCTTTAATTAATGTCTCGATTTAATGAATCATTAACCCATATTTTTAAACTAGCTGGTTATTGAATACCTTAACAATGCATTATTAAATGTCACACACATTGATGTTTAGGTCATAGCATACTAGCGGTAAACCTTCCAAAAAAAAAAGTGTAGGTTGGCGGGAATATACTGATTTCGGGAGTTTTTTGACATCAACCATTTTCCACCCCACAAATAATAGCTCCAGCAACTCTCATGGCCTAGTGGGGCACCAAGTGGAGTGAGCACGAGGTAAAACTCGGACCCTGAGCTGTTATTCCACAAAGCCTCCAGCCGCCAGGTTTGGGGATGTGAGTACCTATTTGAAGCAAATGCTAAGGATGAGACTTGAACCAGAGTCAATTGACTCAAGCACAAGTGCTCCAACCATTGAACTAATGCTCCAGTGGTTTACAATCCGATATGCTAAAGGTTTCAATGACAAATGCGAGATGCGTGATGCAAATGCAAGCGATATCGACGCGATACATTTAGTATTAAAATGTACGAAAATTATTTATATAAATATATTCTATATGCAATAAACTTACAAAACAAGTTTCTTGGCGTATTGAAATTAGGCATATAATCCATTTGTAAAACAAATAAGTCGAAAAGCTTGACATAAAACACTTAACAAAATGTGAGATACTATATCTTCGTTATTGTGTTTGTTTTGGATGTCTTTAACAACTTTATCCTTATAGGGTCTCTTTTATATGGTTTATTTTTTACAAAAATGACATAAATTCTAAATACATAATGCGGAATTGCGGTCTAATGCAAACTCAATCCGGATGGCGTTGCATTAGACACCATGATGCGAATTTTAAATGCAATGCAATGATGCATGCAATTTAGCAATGATATGCTTACTTTTAAACCAAAGTATGCGTTGCGGCCATGGAGTCTTCTGAATTAAAGTTTTCGCTAGAAATGTTTTTCAGCTTTATCTTTCCCAATATAGCAACTTTACGAATGATTAATTTATGTTTGAATAAAAATAAGCCCTGTCAAACTAACTCATATAAATATTGTAGATTACTCTCGTGATGTTACGACATAAAAAAGGCGATAGCTGGTAATACTATGGATGTTTATGAGATCATATTAGTTGAGTGAATTATAGTCGTAAGTGAATAGGAGACAATATCAATTCATTTTATTTATCGGTATAAGAACATTCAACTGCTAATCACTAAACATTATATTTTATCATAGATTTTTTGCAACATATCATTTTAAATAGTAGATTTGCAACATGTTAAGAAAAATTAGTTCTACTAGTAGGTACCTTTTAAATTTGTTTTTTGTTGTACTTGTTGGTATTGTTAAAATCTCGTTTTATTATATTTCTCTCACATATGTATGGGATAAAAGTAAAAAAGTGCTTATAAACGCAAATAAAACTTATATGTTTTAAAATAATGTTGAGTTAACTATGAAAAGATATGTTTAATAAACCATGTATATTTGAATTACCTAACATATACTAAATTATAGACTCAACACTTAATACATAATACATTTGTATCATCTGTCTTTAATAAACTAGTCCCAAATTTTATAAAAAAAACATTTTTTTTGTTTTTTTGTGTATGATGTACATTTATTTTGTTTTTGCGTTTGATGTTTTCGAAAATTTCAAAAGGTGTCTTGATTGTTTATCGATGGCGCATATTTTGAACTTTGTAACTCGTTAAATCTAACAATTTCGCTTATATCGATTTGTATATGATTTTTGCATAAAAATATACAAGTTCAAAATAAATAATAAATAATGTATTAAAATTGTGTAATATAATTTAATACAATCGTTTGTAATGTGTACATTATGCATTAACATTTGTATTGCTTAAAATACATTAATGAGTGTCTTACAAAATTTATTAAAAAAAATATCATTCATGCATTCTATGTAGTATAGATATAGATATGTGTAATATTTATTAAAACATATATTTTTTACTTAACACTTAGTAAATTCGTCCTAGTTTTTATATAAAATATTTATATTTTTTTTACGGATGATTTTTTCTCAAAATTTTGAAAGGTGTCTTGATTAGTCATCGACGACCCTCGTACGATTAAGTCATATTTTTTGAACTTTGTAACTCGTTAATTCTAATAATTTCAATTATGTTGTTTTTATTTGTGTTTTTTTTATTTGTTTTGCATAAAAAAAGTAAACAATTCAAAATAAATAATAATGAGGTATTAAAATATTGTGTAAAATAATTTAATACAAACAATTACAATGTGTATATGATGAATTGACACTTGTATTGCTTAACATGCATTAACGAGTGTTCTAAAAATTTTATTAGAAAAAAATCATTAATGCATTATATGTAGTATAAATATGTGTAATATGTACTATTAAAATATATATCTTTCACTTAACACTTTGCACTATTGCATAATTTCCTTTTGATAAATTTGTCCTAATTTTATAGAAAACATTTATTTTGTTTTTGAGGTTTTCCGAAAAAATCAAAAGGTGCCTTGATTAGTTATCGATGGCGCTCGTATGATTAAACCATATTTTTGTTAATTCTAACAATTTCAATTCTATCCATTCATGCATTATATCAACTTTTGTGTTTTTTTACATAATAAAGCATACAAGAATAAATCATAATGAGGTATTAAAATATTGTGTGAAATAATTTAATACAAAGTTTTGTAATGCGCAGATAATGCATTAATAATTATATCGCTTAAAATTGTATTAATTAATGGTTTACAAAATTTAATATAAAAAATATATTAATGCATTATATGGTTTTCAAAAAAAATATTAATGCATTATATGTAGTATAAATGTTTAGGTCACCATTTTGTTATTCTCATGATTTGGTTATAGAGATTTATATTTAGTTAATTAGTTACTTGAGTATTACGTTTAATTGTTTCTTGAACAGTGTACTATAAGTCTATAACTTTCTAGAACATGTTTATTCTTTGTCAATATGTCAATATTGCATAATATGTGCTTTTTATGGCAATACAAATATGAACACGTGAATGATTTTTATAAAAGGTTTCGTGATATATTTTGTCATTTAAGTATGTTAAACAGACATTTTAAACATGTGACATTGACTCATAGGTAAATGAATAGAAATGAATTTCATATATGTTAGTTCGACTACATTTGGAAGTTTGGTTCGCCTAACGTTGATAACTAACTACATCAATATCGATTCATGCATCACGTCCCGATGACAATACGACAATACGTGATGATCATTAGTTCATACATTACTTCAATAGCCATATGTGAAAAGAAAATAACATAGATTGTGGAAACTATAAGAGGGGTTGAATAGTTTTGCCGATTCTAAGTTTAGTTTCAAAAATTTTAGTCTCAATCTTATGTGAATTCGTATGAATTGATAGAAAGTATAAAGCAATAAATAAAGTAAATAATGAAAGCAAGTAAAGTAAAGGATAAAGAGTAGTGACACAAGTGAGTTATAGTGGTTCATTCTGAGACACCCTTCTCGCTCTACTCCACTCCCCGAGTTCCCACTCGAGAGTTCAAACACTATATCAACAAGCTCCATCAACACGACGAGAAGCCTCACAACGCCGCTACACTCTATCCCAGACAAAGCTAAATACCGAGTCCTTAACACGGCGGACCAAACCAAAGACAACTATAACACAACAACTATGTGAAATATGAAATACAAGATCTTGCTATAGAAATCTTATGAGGAACAAGTCAATCAAGGACCCCTTGCTTGGATGACTTGTAGTATCTCGTGATTTCGCCTTTGAGAAGGACCTATATGAGAATCACAACAAAAGAAAGAAGAACTACTAGATAGATCAAGAGATCCGAGATTATAAGAGATAAGTAATATATGAGAGATTTTGTAAGAAGAGGGGTGAGTAACAATTAAGTGACTAACTATTTATAGGCAAAAATCTCATCAGAGTCGGTTCTACGGATCCTCACTGGGATCATTCAAAGTCAATCCAAGGGATTTGTAAACTGGTTGTACCAGTCCGGGTTTTGGGTTGCAAACCGGGTCATGGGTCATGGGTATGAGCCTTGGGTACCCAACAAGATACAATATATCTAGACATTGGGTCATGGGTCATGGGTTATGGATTAGCTCCATGGGTATGGGTCATGGGTCTTGGATATTACCAATCCTATTAAACCATTACAACAAATTAATATTACAACATTTTATGTAAATGACTAAATGTAAATACTTTACAAAAATAACATGTATCCTTATAATTTTAATTATGATAACTTTATATTTGTTATTAATAAAACACAAAGAGATTGCTAAATATGAATAAACGTTTTTACGGTTTATTTGTATTAACAATCTCCCTTTTTTTGTTGATGACAAAACATAATGTTATGATGAGTAAAACTTAAGATTAGATGTATGTTTTGAAAGCATATGTAAGTTTTACTTCTTCTCCCCCTTTTTGTCGAAACAAAAAGCGAACCTAACGAAGAAATAAAGTGTGAAAAAATAGTATAATCCACGAAGCACTAGCTCCCCCTTGACGGTAGCTCCCCCTAGAATTGGGCGTCAAGTGAGAAAGTATAATACCTACAAAGAAAATGTTAGTAGTAACATGTAATATAATCTTGTATGGGACGAGAAACAAGATGGAGAGCCAATGTATGTAAACAAAGCATTGCAATAAAATATCAAAGTGTAGTCGATATAGGCCACATACAAAATGTAAAACTAAGAACAAGGTTTGTTCTTGAAAATGAATCAAAAAAAAAAAATGTAAACTAGTAATATCATTCCTTCCATGCTTGCATATGGTTAGTTATGAAAGTTTTGGTGAGTGATGATGCTGATGCGATCGTCCCATATTTCCATTGCAAGTTCCCTAGTGGATTGACAATGTTCGCAATGTAGGTGGTGAGGGTAGTGTTGGTGGATGTTTTTGAGTAAGTTTGACTTGTGAAAGGCGGAATATGTGGTGAAAATGTTAGAAAATATGGATCAAAGTCCATGATATTGGTGAGTAGTGGAGGATAAGAACCTATATGTTCTTGTAAGATAATGGGAGCTAAAGGTGGTGAAGTTGCAAGATCTTTGTGAGGTGTGTTTGGAGATGTTGGTGGTGTTAAAAATACTAGTTCTTTTGGGTTTAAGGTGGAAGCTAGTTGGGTAGATTTGGATGGTTTAAATGGTGTGGGTAGTGGACTAGACACTTGTAGTGGAATTGTTTTCGGAGTCTTAAGGAGTTCCGATAGTGTGATTTGATTGTTAGGTATAGATTTGGTAGGTGAAGGTGGTGATGAGCTTGTTGGTGCTACAATGAAATCATTTGGTGGTGAATGAGTAGTTGGTGATTGATTTTTTGACAACGGTTTAGCTAAACAATAAGGCCGGATGCTAATCCGTGCGGTTCTTCTAGATTTGGGTGGTGGCACTACTGAAGGTGGTAGGACGAATTTTTGGATTTCTTGAAAATGATTGTTTTCACTAGGTGGTTTATCAATGTTGGAAGAGCTTTTGGATGACATGATGATGATTTTTTGTGAGGTTGAGAGTGATGGATATGCAAGCATTTTGGAACTTTATTTATAGAGAAAATAATGCATTGCAATGAACGCTAAAACCAAAATGTGGACAAAAATCTAATGATTAGATGTGAATTTAGGGCATGTGATAATGAGAACACAAGCATTAAGTAACATACTCATTAGTAAAAGAGCTAAAATGATAAAAATATGAAGGTCCATAGCTAAAGTGAGAAAAATAGAAGAGAACTTTTACTTCTGTCCCACGATTCCCACGGATCCGACCCTTTAGGGATCCGTCCAGCGTAAAAGCTGGGATCCGTGGTACTGGTGAATTTAGGCAGCTCAAAATTTTCCTTTTGGAAACAATGGTGCCTAGTGTGTGCCTATATGCAAACCATTTGGAGTTGCGGTTATCTCGACTCCCAAGAAAATAAGGAAAAATAAACAAATAAGTGAAAAAGCATATATATGTAATTATGTGAGATAACCCGAGTGCTCCTTAATTCATTTTTGCTTGATGAATATACCCAAAAATACATATTAGTTATGTATTCCTTTAGCATTCAAAAGACGCGAGATACAATGAAAACGGTTTTTATCTTGTATTAAGAATGAAAAGGTTTGTCCTAGACGTGAGAATAGCTTTAGGAAAATGATACGGGGAGAAGTATCCTTTTAGAAAGCATTTGAAAAGTTTCTGTATAAAAGAAAGTTTATCTTTAGTTTTGAAAATCCCCATATTGTTTGTGAGTTGTGTGTGAAATAGAGATCCTAGACTCGTAAAAGAAGGTAAGGCTAACGCTTACATACCTTGCGAATGAGAAACATAATCTGACGATTGTTCCATGAGACCAAGACCAAGACAAAGCAAGTTGAATTGTTCCCGCTCAACGGTTTGGTGAGGACGTCGGCTATGTTTTCTTCGGATGATACCTTCTCAATAGAAATGTTGCCCTTTTGAACATTGTCTCTTAAGAAGTGATGACGGATCTCTATATGCTTGGTACGAGAGTGCAACACCGGATTCTTGCTTATGTCAATAGCACCTTTGTTGTCGCATAAAATGGCTATGTCACTTAGATGAATGTCGTAGTCAACTAACGCTTGTTTCATCCATAGTGCTTGTTGGCATGCTTTGCCGGCGGAGACATATTCGGCTTCGGTTGTTGATATGGCCATTACCGTTTGCTTCTTAGAGAACCAAGATGTTAAACAACATCCCATAAAAGTACATACACCACTTGTACTCTTTCGGTCAACATAATCACATGCATGGTCAGAATCCGCAGATACAATAGTTTCTACCCCCGTTCCTTTAGGATACCATAATCTCAATTGAGTCGTACCCTTAATGTATTTAAATATTCTTTTGACTGCTTATAGATGTGAAATTTTAGGTTCTTCTTGAAACCTAGCACATAGACAAACACTAAACACGATATCCGGCCGACTAGCCGTAAGATAGAGAAGACTACCAATCATGCCATGGTATTTGGTGTTATCAACGGATTCACCGTCTTCATCTTTTGTAAGTTTAGTATCGGATGACATTGGTGTCTTTATAAATTTTGACTATTCTAAACCAAATTTCTTTAACATTTTTTTTATCTATTTGGATTGATTAAAAGATACAATCTTCTAGTTGTTTGATTTGTAGACCAAGAAAGAAACTTAGTTCTCTATCATACTCATTTCAAGCTCATCATGCATGATTTTGAGAAATCATCACACATGTCTTGACAAGTCGATCCGAATATAATATCGTCCACGTAAATTTGAACAATAATTATATGTGATTCCTTTTTCTTTGTGAAAAGTGTATTATCAACTAACCCCGTGGTATAGTTGTTTTTAATTAAAAATGATTTGAGTCTATCATACCAAGTGATCGGTGCTAAACCGTCAAGTTTTCTCACACAAGCTAGCCACTTGTGAATGGCTAACCGTAAGAAACTTAAAACAGTTCGGACACAAATGCAATGAAGATCAGGAGAGTATAGGGTTCGTTATGTCCCAACGAGCTGTGCGATGAATCACCAAACGAATAGTGATCGAGAGGATTTGAACGGAAAAGGTTATGATTAATTATGAACAATTATACCTAAAGGAAAAGTATATAAACTACAGGGGCTTAAATGCAAATTAAAGAAAACTAAAAAGATAAAATATATTAAATAAACGCTATCACTATTTGCAAAATGATGTTTTGATTTTCTTTTATAAAATTTAAATTAAAACTACGCGACGACGTAAAGAAAATGTGAAACCGAAACAATATTAATCCTAAAAATATGAAAATGATATTTTTCAAACCTAATGATAAAAGAAAATTTTAGAAAAAGAAAATTATTTTTAAAACTATTTATCTAATTATTATTAATTAAAACTATTTTTACTTATTTAATAATAGCCTAAAATACAAGAAAATTTGAAATAAAGCTAGAAAATGAAATTATGACTTGGAAAAATCTAAAATAACTAAAGAGAATTTTCAAAACTAATTTTATATTTTCTATGAATTAAAAACTATTTAAAACTACTTAAATTGCTTAAAAATACAAATTTAACTAAGAAAATCTGGAAAAATATTTTTTGACTTTTATATTTATCTTAACCTAAGAAAAATGAAAACTTATTTTTTGAAACTTTTCCGATTTAATTGCAATAAAAGCTAATTAAAATGGCTTAAAAACCGATTAAAATGAAGAAAATACCAAACGGTGATGAAAAATTATGAAAATTTCGGAAAAGTCTAAATTAATATTATGAATCTAGGAAAATTATAAAACAAAGAGCTTGTATGTAAGAAATGAAGCGCAATGCAAAGTGCTTGAGAATTAGACTCTAAATAAGCCAAAAGCTACAAATAAGCACCAAACTTGCACGTAAGCTATAATAAGCTAAAAGTACTCAAATGCAACTAATATCAACTAGCTTTAACCTCTAAATTACAAGCTACTCGGATATGGTTGATTTAAGTTTAAGTCCTAAAATCGGTTTGGGACCTACTTTGAGCTTAAGAATAAGCTACTCGGATAAGCTAAACTCAAATCCAAAAGAAGGAACCTAAAGTAGACACGGCTACCTACTTATAAACCAAAGACCATACCTAGATAAGCTCTTATGAGCTTGTTACAAGCCCCGCACAAAATCGCAGACACACTGCGTGACTCAAGATAATCGAGTCAAGGCATGTGGCGGTGAGACCAAGTTGACAAGCCATTTTGAGGCTTGTACAAAATTACCAAAATCTACAAAATCACAATAAGAAACTAGACCAGTTGAAGTTTAAAACCCACAATTTCACTTAATTTGGCTCAAAATTGAATCAATTAAAATCATCCTAGTTGGGTTAAACCGAGATTTCCAAGTTTTGACTTTTGAAGCGTTTTGTAAATTTGACTTTTATGAGATTTGAGCTCAATTGAGGACTGATCTTGATGTATTATGATGAAATAAACTTAATGCAAGCTACTCTAGTGATATCCTAACACGATTAAGCTTTTGATTTTCAAGAATTTCAATGATATGCAGTTAAGACAGATTAAAGGTGAAATTGACTTTGAGCCTTGCGAAGCAAAATGATGACCGCAATGAGTTCAATGGAACTTAACAAACCTAAAATAATGTGTATTAACCATCGAACAAACCTCCAAAACAGTTTATGCAAAGAATCCAAACACTACTTAAATCACCGATTTGGACTTTGATTCTTCCTAAATTACAAGTCCAAGCTATGATTTATGCTAAAACAGATTTAAACTACTTATTTAATACAAATAACAATACTATAATTACCAAACAGACTCCTAAATTATTAATGTAAATGTAGAGTACCAAATAAAATTCAAATACTTACAACATGTCCCTACCACAATGGCTTGCCAAACAAGATAGATAACCACTATCCTAAACCTATCATGAACCCATATTCAACATCGCATCAACCCAAATCGCCCATGCTCGCTAACCAAATATGCTTCACAGTTGACTTTCGTTGACCAAGGACCAAAGTTACTTGAAATTGATTTATAAGCTCACAAAAGCTATAAGTAGCTTATATAAGCTTATTTGAACTCGAAATTAAACTTTTAAAAGCTTGCATATGAGAACTTGAAACTGAATTATACAACAGTGGGCACAAAAACATGAAACTTAAATGAAGCTTTGAATTAACACTTGAAATGAAATTATGTTGATAAAACAACTCGAGTTTCAAGACATAGATACAAAAGATCACGTTTGAGATTTATTCTAAGACATTGATATTAAAACGACATAAAGGAAATTTTAAAACTAAGAACTACTTCAACTCTCATTCTCTTGCTTCCTTTTATACACCAAACCGCTTCTCTCTCCAATGAGTGAATCCACTTGCTTTGATAGCCATTGGATAGCTTGATATAATCTTGGCCGTTTGATCACATTTGCGCCAAAAGTGTATTTGCCAGTTGGGGTTGAGTGAAAGGTTGAAGAAGCATTAAATGCTTCTTGGATGGTTGTTGAGGGGGGGAACAAGGGAGGCGAGGTTTGAAATGGAATGATGGGAGGTGAAGTGTTTGCAGCGTTTGGTGAAGCGAGAAGAAAAGCGGGCAAAGGGGTGTTTGATCGATTTGACCAGCTTATATTAAAGTGGGGGGTCAAATAGGCAGGGGTCCAAATGGTTTGGCAGGGTCACAAGGGTTATGACAAGGTCTAAGGATGCAAAGGTTTAATAATCAAGGACCTTTTGCAATTTCGAAAGTACAAGGACCAAAGTCGCCAAATTTCCAAAGTTGTTTCAAGGGACCAAACCGACAAGCTTCAATAGTACAAGGACCAAAATAGACATTTTCAAATTTCCAAGGACTATTTTTGCCAATTTTAAACTCAAGGACCAAACTTGTAATTTCTCAAAACTTTTGACATTTTTCACCAAAGGACTAATTTTGACAACTTATGATTTTAAAAGGACCTTTGGTGATTTTTCTTTGAAATTAAGTGCTCTGGGACTATTTCGACAACTTTTGAAACTGGGGGGTGAAACCGCCAATTATGCAAACTTAGCTTATTTTTCATCCGATTTTAAACATTTTGCATCCGAAACATATAAAATGCAATTTTGAGATATTTTCGATATTTTGATGCATTTGAGCATTTTTAAATGATTTAGATTCAGATTAACCAAAATGATGAGTATTTACACACTCATCACCAAGCCTTCGGGTCTTGTTTAAGACCAAAGAGCTTTCTTTAGTTTGTACACGTGTTTAGGTTTTTCGAAATCAATAAAGCTTGAGGTTGAGCTACATAGACTTCTTCATTAGTAAAACTATTTAAAAAGCACTTTTAACATCCATTTGAAAAGCTTAAGATCATGAGCACAAACATAAGCAAGAAGTATTCTTATACACTTTAATCTAGCCACGGAGCATAGGTCTCATCAAAGTCTATGCCATCTTATTGATTATACCCTTGGGCAACAAGTCTAGCTTTATTTCTAGACAATACACCGTTTGCATCTAACTTATTTTATATACCCATTTAGTTCCGATTATGGTTGGTTATTAGTGGAGGACAAGTGTCCAAATATTGTTAGAAAAAATTGATTTAACTCTTCTTGCATAGCCATTACCCAACTTTCATCTTTTATGGCTTATTGCGTATTTCTAGGTTCTATGGTTGAGACAAAACAAAATAAACTACTTTGGTTTTGGACTTGAGATCTTAAGGTTCTTTCATTTAACTTTCTTATAACTTTTTCTACGGGATGATCTTTAGACTCTTTAATATTGATGATTTCATTGTTTAATGGTTCATCTTCTTTACTTATATTTTCCTTGATTTCTATGGCTTCACTTTCGATTAATTCGCCATCGATAAGAGGTAGGGTAGGTTTGGGTGGACTTTCATCAAATCTTACATTTAGGGATTCTTCAACCTTCATGGTTTCTTTATTTAATATAACATAAGCTTTACTATTAGGAGAGTAACCCAAGAGATACCTTCGGTTGATTTAGGAACAAATTTGGTTAAGTAATATTTAGTGTTAAGCAAGAAACATTTACTACCAAAGACTCTAAAGTATTCTAGCATAGGATTTTTGTCTCAAGTAACTCGTATGGAGTTTTACCTAAGAATGGTCTAATTAGGACACGGTTAAGTATATAGGTTGATGTGTTGACGACATTGCACCAATTTTTTGAGGAATAGGTTGCTCATTAATCATTGTGCTAATCATTTCTTGTAGGGTTCTATTTTCCTTTCAACTACCCCATTTGATTGTGGAGTGCGAGGAGCCGAGAAATTGTGAGTAATACCATTAGCATAACAAAAGCTCCAAATTGCACTTCATTATCAAATTCCCTACCATTATCCGTTCTAATTAACACTATAAGACTTCCTAGTTGTCTTTGGATTTTCTTACTCAATATTTCAAAGTGATCGAACGTTTCAGTTTTATTCTTTAGAAATTTAGTCCATGTGTACCTAGAGTAATCATCCACTATAACCAAAGTATAGAAGTTACCTCCATAACTTTTGAATAGCGGATGGACCAAATAAATCCATATGAATTAGTTCTAGACACTTAGTAGTAGAAACCATATTTTTAGCTTTATGACTAGCATGGACTTGCTTTCCCACGTTACAAGCATAACAAAATGACGTCAGATTTTAATTTGGGTAGATCTCTTACAAGTTCTTTAGATGATAGCGATTGAAGAAGTCGGATATCGGCGTGACCGAATCTTCGATGCCATAAAGTTGAAGTATCATCCATAGAAGTAAGACAAAGTTTGTCTTTTGGTTCATTACCGATTTTAATGACATAGACTCCATGTTTTCTAATGCCTCTTCCTATAGTAATACCGTTTTTCAATATTTTACTTCCCGTGTCATTAAAAAGTATGTTACACTTTTTATCACGTATTTGTCCGATACTTAGAAGATTGAAGTTTAGGTTTTCTACGTGACAAACATCGTTAATGGTTAAGGATTTGTGAGAAAATGTACCTTTACAGATGATTTTGCTCTTGCTATTACCAAACACCACATTTCCTCCATTGAAGGATTCGTATGTGGAAAACAAGTCTTTGTTAAAGGTCATGTGCCTCATGCACCCACTATCCTTGATCCATTCATCCGGATCTAGGTCGACCTTTAAGCACACAAATAGTCATGAATATTAAGTGTCAATTTCCCCCGATAATGCTCGCATTTTATATCATTTATATGGATTTACGCTTGTTTTCCTCTATATTTCACTTTCAGGTAATTTACGAGTATTGGAGCTAATGAGATGCGGATTTGGAGAGTTTATTGAAGATATATGATAGTGTTGGGTTCAGTAAATACCCAAACCCCTTAATCTAGGATTTGAATAGAAAATAGCCCAAGTGTTTAATCCGTTAACACAAACAGTCACCGAGTGCATAGTCTCTCGGTGAGTCGCCTTCGTGGATACCAAGAAGAGGCAAAGAAGAAGTCTCTCCACTCGAAGGCGGAACTTAAAGGGTGAAGACCGAGTCAAGAAGAAGATGATGGATTCGGTGAGTGATGACAATAACTCATTGAATCCCTAAGATTCCTCCCGACTTCTTACAAGACAAACAAACCGTAGAAGACTCAAGGATGTAAAGATCAAGAAAGAGCGGGACAAGGCGGAAAGGTTGAATCGATAAGACGAAGTCCTTATCAACCAAAGTCAACTTTCCCCGAATGGCAAAGATCGTGCTCAGTGTCATCGAACTTAGGAAAGTAGTCTTGTCTCTTACCTAGAATAGTCTTTGTAAACAGAGACAAAATACATCAAGATTTTTTCTTACGCATGATGTCGGGTTGTCACTTAGGAAAGAGTCAAATATCATACATGTATAAATAGATAAGAGATGGAGTGAAAAGGTTAAGCTTGTGAATTGTAAAACACACATACACGCAAGACCATCTTTTCACTCCTCCAAATACAACTTAGTTCCCGAGATAGCTCGGTGAGCTCTAAGAGTTGTGCTCAGACTTAGCCCGAGCTTAGAGGAGTCACCCAACTTTGTCATTTCAATCCCAAGTACTATTCCGCAAGTACTTGGGTAACGATTCTTTGTGGATTTATTTCTAATAAGAATATGATGTTGAAAATTACTTAGTGTGCTTTTCTTATGTTAATTTCACCATAGTTCACTATTAACTTGTTTTATAAACTTAAGTCGCTTTTAAACGACAGTGAACGGGAACAACAAGTGGTATCGAGCAAGGCTAATTATAAAACTCGTTTTAGGCCGCTCTAAAAGTTTTAAATTAGGATCCTAAATGGTCAAATTGATGTACCCCAACTAGTCGATAAAAGGGTGGAGCTTATTCAAATGTTGCCCTAGACTTGAAGTTGGCAAATTCAACAAATGGAAAAGCGAATGCTTTGCTATTTGATTAGGATGGAACCTTATTATATCAAGTGTATAAATGAAGGTCCATTTGTCCCAAAGATCGAAGGGTTGCCCAAACACCAAGCTCGGTGGACCAGGATGAAAGGAGAGTGGTCAACCGGGACCAAAGACTCAAAAGTATCATAATATCTTGTCTTCCCGACGATATTATGGAGTCTCGTATATAAGTCAGAGTCTTGCTAAGCAAACACAGGATGACCTAGTTCATAGTCATGAAGGACCATCGATACCAAGGAAAACAGATAATGGACACAAACTTGAGTATAACACCTTCGTGGCTAAGGACTCGAAACTCTCTCTCAAACTTACACCGATACAAAACTCTTTTAAATGAACTTTCAAATGATGGTGTTAAATTGTCCAAGCATGAAATCAATGTTGGTTTTGTAAACAGCCTCCCGAGAAGTGGATGAATTTCTCTCGTGGACTTAGAAATGCTAATCATATCCAAAATCTTGAGCTTCACGAATTTATGGAAATTTGTCTATGAGGAAAACCTCATCAATGACGATACCGACTTAAAGAAGTCTCATGAAGTCAAGAAGTCCTCGACCACTACCTCATCACCAATATCAACTGCTTTCTTTTCTAACAATGTTGTTCAAGATTTCCAAGAAAACTCGATGATGAGCCCGATGAGAGATCAAGTGAGAGTACCTAAATGACACGAATGTGAATTTCGTGAAAGGGCACTCCTTGCTAACTCTCGAAGGTTTATAAAAGAAACAAAGGTTTTTCAACTCGCTAAAGCAATCAAGACACCGAATGCTATAAGTGTCATAAAAGAGGCCATTTTGCAAAAGACCATTTTTAAAAACAACTTCGAACCCTATTACAAACCATCGGGATCTAATCGGTCTTCGTGCTTTAGCAAATTTTAACCAAAAATCTATCGGCCTCATCAAAATGTTCAAAACAAATCTGATCTTAACAAAACCATTCATTATGAAGCTAAGTATAAGAAAGCAAAAGCTAAGCTTGCATTGTTAGGTCACTAGTTTTACAAACACAAGTTAATCAAGAGAATAAGAGAGATGAAGGCGGATGAACAAGAGGTCATCACTTTGCAAACAAACACACACACAGAAATCGTAAAGATGAACTTAAAAAGGGTTAGTTGCGTTAGAGAGTGAATTATAAAAGAGTAACTTGAACAACCAACCCTCAAATGAGGGTTATTACAAGAGTTTATATATGAGGGAAGCTAGGCAACACAACACCCTCCTTCCCATCCTTTCTTATTGGGCTTGGGCCTAAGCTTATGGGCCTTCTACATAAGCTTGACCTTAAACAAACATAAAGGCCATAATAAAGCTACCTATTACATATGAAATATAAATACTTGAAATATCTGTTTAGAGTGATTCCAACAATCTCCCTCAAGTATATATGAATGTAAACGTGAAGGCGTTGATGTAATAGTAGCTCGACGCCTTTCGACATTCTTCTTTCTTGTGAGAGGAATTGCCTTGATTCGAACAATCTCCCCAGTAGAGATAGTTATCTTTGAACGCTTATGCTCGACGTCATCTTTAACTTTGTTCTTTGATCATTGTTCTTTGTGGTGAAAGTGATAGTATGTTGTTGTCGTGATCACCGCTTCAGTTCGCTTCACGCTCCAAAGGTTCCACGCCATTCTTCAACATGCTCACACGCCTTTGACGTTGGAAATCAATATCGATGAAGTTCTTTAAGTCTTTGACTTTGTAGATTCTTTGATTGATGAAGAATCATTCGATCGTTGTGTTGCATTCGAATAGAACTTCCATTAGTGATGATGTTGGCGTGAGCATGAGAAGAATCAAGACGATCATCCCGCCCGAGCTTCCATAAGAAGAAAACATTTCAAACGGTTAGTAATAAGCGGTTTCCAGACTTACAAGTTTGAACTTCGAGAGTGTTAACAAGATAGTGTGAAAACACAACTCTAATTTTACAAAGGCCGCTCTCGAACCGGAGTCCCACAAGTGAGATAACGCGATGTACCAAGTACATCTACAGCTTCGATGAGTCGCCGAGGTACACCAAGCATCACCTCACGATCAGACCGTTTGAGACACACCGCGTAATCCACGGGAGTTACCGGCGACCGCCGTGTGGTCGTTTGATGTTGACCCGGCAGAGTTTCCATTCAATCACCGAGGATCACAGATGTGAACCTCTCATAAATGTTCTCGATGATTGCTAAGATCCGTGAAGGACTCGATATGAACCATCGATGATCTTATTTGTTGATCATCAAGTGATTAAATGTCAAGTGTTCCTAAGAGATCTTTGATGAATCTCGTGGCTCTAGACTCAATAGTGCTTTGGTTTTCCCGAGCGGAGACTAGGAGAGGGTCTCCTTCTTCAATACCAACGATCTCTAAGAGAAAGCCAATAGTTTACGTAGGGTTCCCGTGAGAATGAAACAAGCTTCGCTGAGAGAAACTTGAGTGGCTAAGAAGGTTTAGTGCATGCGCCATCGGGTCCATGACGACTTTTAATCTTCAATACCGGTGTCACTAAGTGACAACCAAGAGTATATGAATTGAACCCGTGTCCGCCCTAAGTTGAATAACTGAGGGCTATTTCTTTTCACCCTTTACTTTACATTTCTTTTTGATTCTTCAACTCCTTCTTTCTCCGATTCTCATTTTCTCCTTTTACAATCATTCCTAAGGACTTCTAACACTAACTAATGGTAGTGTCCTTGGGTAGATCCTCCGCTCTGGCGGATCATAGGACGGTTATTCCTAACCTTAGTCACCTTATAACTCCATGACTAACCTATGTTTGCCATTAAAACCATCGTATGTGAAAATATCTCTCAAAGGGTTTGTTAATGAAAACATGTTTGAACCACGTGAGAGATGATGTTTTGCATAAATACCCCTCCACATGTGCTTAATAGTTTTAATGGTTAAATGCACAGTGAGGAAAGAGCGCGCACTTTTGAATTGATCCATCAAGATAGACAATCCCCGCGAGACACGGTTACGTTGCATAGTTAAAGAGTTACATTGTCGCCTTTTAGGTGACAACTAGCTCTAATAACTACCTTGAAGGTGTAGACAAACCTTGAAAGGTTGTCATACCGCCGAGTTCATGTCTATCAAGAGTTTCTAATGGTACTTTCTACTTGGACAAGTCCTTTGCGAGACACGCTTACATTACTAGCGAACTAGCTTGAAATTATTACCCGTCTGTGACAAGTCTTTTCGAGTTACAAACAGCTTTAGTACCGTCAATTCGTTGGTTAAGTCCGAGGTACATGATTCATTTGCATTTTGTACAACATATTTCTTATCACACAAATTTTCTCCCTCAAAATGGCATATAAAATGTTATTTTGAACGGTTGAGAATAAATATGACCATTTCGAGTGTCATGGAAGATGACCACTATGAACAATTTGTGAACAAAGTTTTAAATCAAATACCCCTCAACTAGTGATATAAACGGTTGAGGTTTTGAAAATCATATGGGAAGTACTTGTGTTTTTGAGCAAAACCTTGAAAATGAAAGGTTTGATAGGTTTTACTCAAAATAAGAAGCTCGCTCCTTTTATAAGGATTGTGGCACCGAGGCGCACTACGTGGTCCTTTCTTGACAATTACGGTTGTACATCGTTATGTGTGCACAAGCCATTTTAGGGAAAAGATGAAATAAGTATGAAACAAATTAACCTTTCCCCAATTGACGATGTTTCGTAAATAGCTCCCTCGAACCGACAACCGCCTTTAGCAGATTTGAAACTTTGATGAAGTCTACATTTCCTCTAACTTTGACGGTTTCAAGATGCAATGGAATTTGTAGATGAGCAAGAAACCATACAAAGAAAATCGACTAATTGCGGAAGATTCGCTCGAGGAAACATGCCGTAAATCAACAAGATCTTCTCACGTATGTAGACGCATCACATC
Source organism: Chrysanthemum lavandulifolium (assembly GCA_022545495.1). NCBI lineage: Eukaryota > Viridiplantae > Streptophyta > Magnoliopsida > Asterales > Asteraceae > Chrysanthemum > Chrysanthemum lavandulifolium. The sequence goes on along the minus strand of CM040240.1, from coordinate 166,175,531 downwards.
AAACAAACCACGAAAGACTAAATGAAACGACTTTCCCTTGAATGTTGTGGTCTTTCGAATACTAGTCACCGTGAATATGCAATAACTCGATACCAAGACCGTGTGAGGCATCTTAACATTATATTTGGGTAACTTCACACAAGATAACCCGTGAAAGTTGAGACGATAACATCGAATTAAGACGCTTGAACCACATATCGCCTCATTTCTTCGCCTTATGGAAGAAATTTTGAAAGCATTGGTTTTCGCAAGGACTCATGTGGTCAAACAAAAGAAGGTGGACGCCACACTTCTCCCCTCGATGTTTTCAATGAATCAATCATACACCACGATGTTGATGATGAATTGAAGACATCGAAACCATGTATGAGGAGATAGTGAAACCATGTATGTCCAAGCAACCGAACAAGTGTGAAGTACCATAAATATCTTGAGAGAATCAATCACGACGAAAACATCTCGCTCAATAAGTTGATCATCACCGTGACATTGTTGTAGGAAACACTTTGTTCTTTCCTTTCAAAGATTCGATTGGAGGTGCAATAAGAATGGTTGTTGTTGTAGATTCGTATGTATCGAAATTAGAGTATTATGGGTTGTGCAATGAAACATTCGATACATCCGAAGCACGACTTTTGGATGTAATCTTTAACCGAGGAGCAAGCAATGTTTCCAATTCATGACGATTAAGTACAATGGTGGAACAAATTGATGGATCATGATATTTTTGACGGTGAGAAACGGGTCCTATGTCTTTTTGCAATAAGAGCCATAGTCATGTTGTACCGTGATAGAAAAATAGAAGGGGGCAAGGAAGAGAAAGACATGGATCCCCAAGTGTAATCGGGTTCCGTGTGTTAGAGGCATAAAGATGTAGTGTCAATTATCTTCTTGACACCGAACATGCTATTTTGATGATTTCCTTTCCGCCTCACGGATGGATGTAGAGGGTATCTCACTTGTTTTGGTGCAACTACTTAGTATCTTGCCTGTAGGAATCCACCTAAGACCAGCAGCTTTGAAAACTCTACCCGTTGGTATCCATCTAAGGTTAGATCTATGGATGTTGAAACTTCTTTTGGGAAGAATTTGCGCCCTATATTGATCCACCTATTAGGTTTCGAAATTTTACGCTTAGAGCAACGGGTTTATTTCTAACTGCTTGAGTAAACTTAGGTTTTGGTTTGCTACTACAAGCAAAGTGTTCAAGAATACACTCGAAGGTGATACACTAGGTCGTGAACCTAAGATTCCATCCTTTTGAGTAGTGCCCTTTTCCTAGCCTTTTCAAGATCACGTTCTTGTACGCCATTTGAATCATATGAATCTTTACGCTTAATGCCCGTTTAGACACGATTTGAACTAGTCCTAGATTGGCCAGAGCGCCACTTGTTGAGATATATAAATGTAAACATGATTTAATAGAAATGAAGCATTATTCATTGGCCCTGAATGTGGGTGACCGGTTTTGACAAATGATTATTCTCAACAACTTGGGAGGCAAACCGTGGTTTTGACGATTTTGAACGCTCGATTGAAAAGCGCTTGGTTGTCTAACTACCGATTGTTTTCGATTGGTTTTAGAGACGATTTCCCAAGATTGTTGGTTTTGCAAAATTAGTATCCACATTCTTGTCGCTGAATCTTCTCGCTTGTTTTGTAAAGCAACATGTGCAAGCCCTTTGCTTGAAGTTGAGCCTTTAAATGCTCATTTTCTTTTACTAATAAATCCACACGATTACTTTGTTCATTTGAAAACCGACCATTGTGTTCAAGAAAAAGATTTGTTTTGTAGTTTAAGTTCAAGAGAGATGCAATGTGCCTCTAGTTTTGAAAAATCTTTATGAAACCGAGCAATGGTCTTTTGAGAAGAATGTTTTCGATTCAAGAGTTTGATTTGACGCTTCGCATTGAATTGTTAACAAGTAAGCGGCTCGTATATGAGATAGTTGTTCGACATTGTGCAACACATCGTCAACCTTTCCTTCATTATCAATTCAGTTGCTCGCTTTGTTGTATCGCATTTGCAGCGTAATATGATCAATGTGAGATTGTACCCGACCATCCGCTCGTCGTCGTGTCATAGCGGTAAGATATCTTCCTCAACCATTTGTTCTTCGTCACGCTTAGGCTCGTGTCGTAGTTAAGTATGATATCTTCTCCAGATCCGCCGTCATCATGTCGCTTCCAATGCTACAACCTCATTGTCCGTGACACGATGATGCAAGACTACAACATTCTCAACGTCCATTTGAGCATTCCTTTCATGTACAAAGAACTCTTGCACCTTGTACGATCGGGATATTGGGAATTAGATGTTGTCTCGACGCTTGAATGCCGAGATATAGCCATGAATCCTTCTTGCAATGCCACAAATGGATCTTTATGATCATAATCCATTTCACTTTCCCGCGGAAGAATCAAAGAGAAGAAAAGGTGCAAAGTCGATATAGCACATGAAGGTCGATATAGTAAATTTCAATTTCCTCCAAAATAATTTTGAAAATTTTGACTCTCAAAATTTGAAATTCACTATAAAATCCAATTCTAAGAATGTAGGAAAAATTTGAGTAATGACAATTTTGACGCCAAATTTGACCCGAAAAATTTGAATTTAGGCCCAAAATTTGAATTTTGACCAAAATTTTCACAGCTTAAACCAAAATTTGAATCTCGTAAAAATTGAACGCTTAGTCTCCCTAAAATTAAATTTTTCATTTTTTTTTTTTTTTTTTTTATAACTTGTGTTGATGGATCTTTGTAGTCGAATGAACCTTTGTTGATGAAGTGTCCTTAGGCGAGAAATCACATGAGAGCAATATAACACTTATGCGTAAAACACCAAAGTTACGCGTGAACAATCAAGACAAGTTACGCTGTAGTTTTAGCTTACGCGTAAGTAGGAAAAAACACTAAAGTTATGCGCGAGACAAAAGTTAGGCGAGAAAGTTAGGCGAGGATTACCTTATGCGAGACCTAAGTTTACGCAGAAAAGTGAATCTTATGTAGGATTTCACGCCGTAAGCTTATGCTTATGCGTAATTTTAGGTTTTTGCTCAAATGATCTTTTACACTATCACAAAGGCAAAAGATATCCAAAGTCGACGATTTTCGCACTTATCCAAGTAAGAAAACACGGAATAAACCAGAAAATGAAGATCAAACCAAGGAAAATCTTACGCGTAATTTTAGGGTTTTGATACGCGTAGGATTACTCGTAATTTTGATTTTGCCCAAAGATGTTTCTAAACCGATTTTTGTTATGGAATAGCTTCAATAGTACCAAAAGAACACAAAATGTGAAACTTGATGTACCAAAATGCTAAACGGTTACGCGTAGAACGACACCCACGAACAAAAACAAGCTTAAAAACGAGATCCACGCGTAAAGTTTGAAACTTTTGCCAAAAACAAGTATTTTAACACCTCAAAACATTGAAAGTACAAGAATCTTGGATTAAAAGTGTAAAAACGAGTTTTTAAGAGAACCAAAGATTGCGTTATCTTTACGCGAAGACCCAAAACCAAAACTTCAAAACAAAACGTACACCCAACTATTTGGCGATTGATACCATCGTTAGGTCACTAGTTTTACAAACACAAGTTATAAGAGAAGAGATGAAGGCGGATGAACAAGATCTAACACACACACACACAATAATATAACGGAAGGCAAAGAGAGTGATGTGAAAGAGAAAACTTGAACAACCAACCCTCAAATGAGGGTTTACAAGAGTATTTATAGGAGGAAGCTAGGCAACACCCTAGTTCCCATCCTTTCTTATATGGGCTTGGGCCTAAGCTTATGGGCCTTCTACATAAGCTTGACCTTAAACAAACATAAAGGCCATAATAAAGCTACCTATTACATATGAAATATAAATACTTGAAATACTGTTTAGGAGTGATTCCAACACCAACAAGAGTCTACTCCCACCGAGACTTCAACATCCTCGTCACCACCAAGTCGACCAACCAAAGAATCGATCGAACTTGTGAGGAAGCTTATCGAAAAAATGGAATCCATTGAAAAGGTCCCCGAACCAATCAAGGAGACAAAGCCGCCTTCCTTCCTCAAAGTCTAAGTCAACCTCCAAAACAAACAAAAGTGCGAGCTATGTCATTACACCACCATACCATCGACAATCGCTATAGAATCCTTTTTGCATGATCGCAAAAGGATGATCACAGATCGCAGATCATCTACAAGATGTCACCAAGCAAACTATACCAAAGTTGGTCATCAAGATGTTTCATCGTCCAAAATCGCTTCCAAAGAATAGAGCAAAACCTTTTCCTCTCGTGCCCTCACCGTGAGTTTAATGATCATCATCGGATGATTGTCTCATGAATACGCCGTGGATATATGCGTAATCCACTCATGAGACATCCCAACATGACAATGTCATTCATGCAAGGAGAAATTCCAACAACCCGTAGTCACCGAGTAATCCTCACCTCTAAATGCAAAACTGTGGTAGCACCATGCACACAACTAATGACCATGAGTCGATTGCAAATTTCAAAGAGACCTGAGATCCAAGCCCACTTGTAAGCTGGTCACGAAGAGAAACTAATTCCGGTTTACTACTTGTGCAGAGACATGTGGAGCCTATTTCGCATCTAGATGCTGGATGCTCAAGAAGCATGACCGTGTGAAGGAATATTCGCACAAGTATGTAAAGGAACCAGGCCCAAGGTAGTATTTGGTGATAACTCATCATGTCCCACTCAAGGTTATGGTTCAAGAACCGCAATGGAATAGTTTTCTAGAATAGCCTATGTCAACGGTCTCAAATACAATCTCATCAGTGTCACCAACTATGTGATGCTAAATACATTGTACAATTCAATGATAAACAAGGTACCATTTTTAATGCCAACAAGGAAGTTGTGTTGATAGCTCTAGGAGAGATGATGTTTATGTGCTTGACATGTCAACACTCCCAAGATGGAACGTGTCTTTGCTAAAGCCACCGAAACTATCAATTGGTCGTGGCATAGGAGACTTTCACACTTAAACTTCAAAAACCTCAACAACTTGGCAAAACAAAACAAGGTCATCGCTTACCATAACCGGTTTTTGAAAAAGACAAACCATGCTCGCTTCGTGAAAGGGTAAACACCACGTAGCATCATTCAAAACCAAACAAAATTTCTCCATCAAAGTTGCCTTCACCTCCCGCACATGGATCTATTTGGACCTGTCGGCCCCGTATCAATCCAAAGATGAGAAGTATACACTTGTCATTGTTGATGAGTTCTCAAGATACACTGGGTATACTTTCTTTCCAAAAGAGTCGGGGCAATGATACAATAATGTCATTCATCGTGAAGATTGAAAACCGTAATGACATTATCATAAACTAATCGAATCGACAATGGTACCGAGTTCGTAAATCAAGAGCTTGAGAGTTTCGTGATGAAAAGGAATTCTCAAAATTTCTCGCTCCATATACCCCGAACAAAATGGGTCATTGAAGGAAAACAGAACTCTCATTGAGGTCATAGAACCATGTTAAATGGATCGCCCTCTCAAAGCATTTCGGATCAAGTACTAAAATCGCTCGTTACACTCAAACAGTCAATCATTGTCAAAAGACATAATAAAACCCTTATGAGATCTTCAAAGGTAGACTTCGACATCGATATTTTCATGTATTTGGATGTCCTGTTCATTCATAACCACAAGGATCATCTAGGCAAATTTGATGCAAAAGTCGATGATGGATACTTTTAGGCTACCACCGATCTCCAAAGCCTTCGTGGTTTTTAATACAAGGAGACAACAAGTTGAGGAAACCTTTCATGTCACCTTTGATGAAAGTATCGAAGCATCAGTTCACCAACACCTCGCTGGAGGAAATAGAATTGATAACTCATCAAGATATCCTCCCCGATGAGTACAACATCAATTCAATTCTCATATCAAGTCGATGTCGACATCTCATATTATGTCTTACCTCACAACCTATCCCAACCAACCATCGCGAGCTCATTGATAATCGGGCCACCCCGCTGATAGGAAACATCGATTCAAATGATCAGAACCCAGATCTCATGAATCTCACTCAACAAGACATCTCTACAGATGTTCTAAATGATTCTCGCGACTTGCACTGAACTCACATATGATCACCCAAGGACATCATCAAGCTGATCCTGCACACAAAGTAAGTGGACAAGAACTCGTGATATTGAGCTTGTAAACATCATTGGTGAACCCACCGAGGGCATGCTCACTAGAAGCATGGTCGCTAGTTCAACTGCAATTTCACCAATGAATGTCTATATGTCGACACCATCGAAATAGAACCCAAAAGTGTCACCGAGGCTCTAAAATACCCAAGCCGGGTTCAAAGCTATGCAAGAAGAATCAGCAATGCTTGATAAAAACAAGTTCATGACCTTGATCAAATGTCCTCGTGATGTAGTAGTCATAGGAATGAAGTGGGTTTTCGTAAACAAAACCGATGAAAACGGCATCGCTATTAAAAACATAGCCGACTTGTAGCCAAAGGTTACAACAACAAGAAGGCATTGACTATGATGAGACATTTGCTCCTCGCTGCAAGAATGGAAGCCATCAGATCTTCCTTGCATATGCAACATACATGAACTTGTGGTCTACCAAATGGATGTTAAAAGTGCATTCTAAATGGTGATCTCAAGGAAGATGTGTATGTTCAAGAACCTCCCGGCTTTGAGAGTAGTGAATTCCTCGACTATGTCTCGTAAGCTTGACAAAGCCCTTTATGGACTTAAACAAGCTCCCGTGAGCATGGTATGAGACTCTCACTTTCCCCGATACAAAACAAGTTTGTCGAGGAAAGATAGACAACACATCGCTTGTCTATAGAACTCAACAGATGTGATTCTAGTCCAAGTGTATGTTGATGATATCATCTTTGGCTCAACAAACTACAACTTTGCAAACAGCTTGAAAAACTGATGACAAAGAAGTTTGAGATGAGCATGATGGGAGAACTCACATACTTTCGATTACAAATCGTGCAAACCGATAAAGGAATATCCATCACCAAGAGAAATAAACCGTAAATCTTGAAGAAATATGAGATATCCGATCGTGCCTCAATGAAGACACCAATGGTCCCACCTAACAACCTTGGACCCGATCTCACCGCAATCACCAATCAAACTCATTTCGTAGGATAGTTGGCTCATCGATGTATCTAACCGCTACTAGACCGATATACAATTTTTAGTCCGTTTAATAGCAAGATATCGCCCAATCCTAAAGAATCTCACTCACGGCATACCTAAAAGAATACTCTGTACTGAAGGAACCCCAAACCTTGGACTCTATTATCCAAAATGCTCAGGTTTGATCTCGCGGTTACTCGACTCGATTATGCCGGTCAGCAACATGGATGTAAAAAGTACCGTGGTCCCACAATTTCGAGGAAAACTGTTTGTTGGAGTGCAAAGAAGCAACAATCGTTGAGTTATGTCCTCATTAAGTCAATATGTAGTCGCAGCAGATGTGTGCCAATGTATTATGGATGAAAAGTCAACTCAAATGACTATGACATCAATTACAAAATGGTGCCCATCTTCCGTGATAACACTAGTGCTATTGCAATCTCCAACAACCCCGCCCTCCACCAAAGAACTAAACACATTGATATCGATATCACTTCATCGTGGATCACATATTGAAAGGAGACATAGAACTTCATTTCATCCCTATCGAATATCAACTCGCCGATATCTTCACCAAACCCTCGACTAACCTACCTTGAGACCGAAGTCGAACTGGGAATGCTTGACATTGAAAGTCAAGTATCCGAAACCAATCTCAAGAAGTTCTCTCAAATGGTCCATCCTCCCCGAATATCCAAAACCAACCTCTCACCGAATAAGTAAGACTATTCAGTGGTCCATGACACTTGACAAAGAGCATTGAATGAGTAACTAAATGATCTAAATATCGCTACTTAAATGTCCTAGGTTGGTAACTTTGCCAATTTAATAAAGGAATATATGTCTCTTTGTCTTCATCGTCATCCCACTTGGCATTTAATGCCTCTCACAAAAATATCAAATTGATATTTTATCTCGCAAAAGTGCACTTTTATGCAGATCGCAATCGCTCCTCGAAAATGGGATTTTATCATGGTAATGGAGTGGTAGCATTAAATGTGGAAATTCAAACGCCTTTCAAAACCGACTCTTAATATTCCCATTTGTGCACAAAACACCCTTCTTATCACTCTATAAATACCTCTTCCAACACAAACAAACACACACAAATCTTTTCTCGCAACAAAACTCACAAAATCATTTCTAAAATTCAAAAACATTTGTGTGTGCTCAAAACTCTTAAAACCTCTTTTGAAAACCCTTGTTGTAAACATTTACAAAAGTTTTCATCACAAAATCGAGAGATAAAAACAACTTTGATTATTCTAGTCAAAATATTTTCAAAACCCTAAAATATTTCATATGGAAATGGCTTGAACACAATCTCTCCGCTTGTTTCTCAGCTGGTAGGATCTTACTAACGTTGAATTTAAAACAAATAATGTCATAGGAAATTTTGAATATCCCGAAATGTCCCAACCTATAAAGACATTATAAATTTTTATTCAATCGCCCACCAAACGGCCTTGTAAATGTCCTCAAGAGTGTACCCAAACTACCTCGTGGAGTTTTGGGCTATAGCAAGAGCCTTTGACCCGACACCTTCTATCGATGAGAATAACCTAGACCTCTCGTGGAGTATCTCATCGTGTTCACCTAAATGGGGAAACAACACACGGATTACAAAACGTTTTGCACATCAACAGGTTAGATTATAACAAGGTGCTTATGTCGCCCATCCTAGACCCTCCATGTTGAAGGATGGGTTAAAACAAATCGTTTAGATCCAAATTTTTGGACAAGACCCCAAATCACTAAAAGCTCATTCCCCGTGGCTTGAGGATCCTCTTCACTTTTGTGATTCGTGTCCTCTATGGAACCACTCATCCACCGAACAAGTTAACTCTATTCAGCTGATGATGGCATACCGCTTGATGAATGGGGTCACCGTCGATATAGGAGAGATCATTTACAGTGATCTCGTGAACGGTTACGTGAGCAAAACTAGGACGGCACGCCAGATCCTAGGTTTGTCTCATGTGCTTTGCAATCGCTATCGGGTTCAAACTATACTGTGATGAAAAATTTGAAAATTTACCGGCATCCCGAGCCCATCAAATTTTCAAAAGGACCCATCCCTTGTCACTCCCATTGAATTGACGGCCCACATGATTGTCAGAACATCAAAGTGGATCGCTGTTCCAAACCCCGCCCTAAAAAGAAAAAGGGAAGTCTCGATCGACTAAGACTAAACCAAAGTCTCGTGGCCCCGAGGCTTCGTGAGCACACTTAAGAGGCACAAAAGCCCGAGACCAAAAGACACCCACCGACCGAAACAACCACCCCAATGACAACGAGGACACCGACATCATCACCAAGGCTCCTTGGTCACACCTACTACTCCCCAAGATCCGTAGGAAACAAACAACCACGGTAGGGAGCGCTTCCACAACGCCCGGTGATGACATTAGCAAATCCAAGCCTTTGTCCGAGGGCACACCGATCTCTCCCAAAGACTCGTAGGGAATCAAACAACCTACCGACAGGGATACAACTATCACCGACTCGCTAAAGGCACCGGGAACGCCCACCGGTGTCTCGTGGGTCATTGGGGACAAAGACTCGTGGGAAAGGAACAACCCACCGACACGGAACCCACAACCAATCCTCGACTCCATCGAAGACACTGGAAACGCCCACCGTTGTCCGAGGGGTCCACGGGACAAAGACTCGTAGGAAACATACCACCACCGATATGGAACCCAACACCAACCCCCGTTAATCTGTTATTGATGTCACCGATATTATTCTCAAGACGAGCTTGTCGAGATCGATGATGAAATCTTATCACCGAGAAGAAATGGACGCCGAGGTTCAATCAACAAAGAGCTCACCGATCCAAAGGAGCACACCGAGTCACCCTTTCATCCGTAAGATAATAACTCGCACCTCCTCATCCAAATTGTGGAATTTAACTGCTTTGACAACATTCTTCCACCACCGAAAGATACCGGTTCTGGATCACTAAAGCCTCAAGGAGACCGTATAATCGGGTTACCGAACAATTTTGGGATCAACACATCGGCAGCAGCCACCACGCCGATCTTCGCTCGATGTGCTCACCTTCAATGAAAATGTTCATGAGCACGTAGATCTCATGTACCAACACCTTATCGATCGATGAAAACTCGTTAAGTTTCTCAAGCATCTTCAACCATGTGGAGTTACTATCGATGAAATCGTGGATGTCAAGTTAAAGAGGACCCCGCAATCAATGCCAGCACCGAAGCCACCGAAAGGTGTATGTGAAAATTCATCTCTGCTATCCGAATCGATTGAAATGCTCCAATCGCCAATGTTCGTGGTCTCCAATCTTCGCCCGCCTCTTCGCACCTCGGTGGACTCATTGAACACCTGTAGTATGCTATGGCTCAGCCTCGCCTTCTATGGCTCGGAATCTGGTCCTCGGATGACCGCTTGAGCTTTCTCGTGCTAACTCGACTCAAGGTCACCGGTCTTTAAGCAGACATTTCGTAGATAAAGGCTATGATCATCGAATATATCAAGCCTTCAAGTGGTCAAGGCCCGCCCCTCAAGATTAACTCCAACTCTTGCCCTCACCGAAGTTCCTAGCATGCTGAGGGGAGAATATTGTCAAGAAACCCTTCTCACACCGAGGGGAGCCAACACCAACAAGATCGCTGACTCAAATCTCATCATCCCCACCGCCTCAAGAACACCGATCTCATCAATCCCACCAACAACATCAACAACAACAACACCGACAAGAATCACCCAATAACAACAACACCACCACCCCCGGTAGCAACTTCATCTTCCTCGTGCCAGACAAAGGAAAGGCAAGATGGCAACTTCGAGCCCGAGAAGATTCCCTATAAAATCGACGACATCAATACCGTCACACAAGAACAAATTGAGTAAACACCTTGCTAAAGAAGAAAAAGGTTGAAACAAGTCGAGGAAGAGAAAAGGAACGTAAAAGCACCGAAAAGGTTGTCGCCAAGAAGCCGAGAACACGGGATTAGATCCAAGCAAACTTCAAAAGGGTCGCAGGCAAAAGTTCAAGGAGGCTCGAGCAAATGATGGTCGCAATGAAAAAGCAATCGGAAGAAAAGAAGAAGAAATCAAGCTCGTGCAAAGCGTAATCGAGGAGTACAATCGACAATGACAAGTCAAGGCATCCCGAAAAATCACAGATGTCGAATCATCCCAATACCAAACCACCGCCATGAACGCCTATAGAGGGGTTGATAAAAGACACCGAGGTCCATGATCCCTCAAATTCACCGACTTTGGGATCACCGAACTTGATAAGCTTGGTCCAATCATTGAAAAGAAGAAGAATGCGGTGGTTAAGGACGTGATGAAAATGCTCAAGAAAAGATATGAAAGATCGAGAGATTGTCCAAATTTAACTGGAATTCAGCCGCTTTAATCAGACCTCAAGGATCTCAACCACAATCATCCACCGCAAAAGGAAGAGAGTTGAGTTCCAACCTAAGATTAAAGTGCCGACTAGAGTGTAACAGGAGTCTGCGGGTTAAATTTGTGAACTGCCTAGTAATTGATAAGCTCGAAAGAGGGCTATTCCACATTGATGTCTATGGAAACCCCCTTTTCAAAGATGGAGGATATTGATCAGCCGGTGTGGTGAAATGTCGAGCTACATACCAAGAGCCTCTCAAATTCAAACCTCAAAGAAACATCAGTTCGCCAAGACCGAATGCCAAGATAAGAGACCATCCCGACAGAGAAACACTCATCACCAAAAGGTCAAGCTTGAAGCATTGGGAATCCATCCGATTGACATCATTTTGTTTTATCTTTTGTACTAGTGATAGGAACTATGTAATCGATCAATAAACCATGTATGATTTATTCAAGGTTCCTTATTGTATTCATTAGTACATTCGCAGTAAAGAAGCCTCTTGCTCACTTAGATCGATCAACCACTTAGGCTATTTGTATATCCAAATAGGGGAGACCGTTGGTTCAAGAATACCCAAACCCCTTAATCTAGGATTTGAATAGAAAATAGCCCAAGTGTTTAATCCGTTAACACAAACAGTCATCGAGTGCATAGTCTCTCGATGAGTTGTCTTCGTGGATACTCGAAGAGGCAAAGAAGAAGTCTCTCCACCAAGAAGGCGGAACTTAAAGGGTGAAGACCGAGTCAAGAAGAAGATGATGGATTCAAGCGAGTGATGACAATAACTCACCGAATCCCTAAGATTCCTCCCCAACTTACATCAAGACAAATCAAGTAGAAGACCCAAGGATGTAAAGATCAAGAAAGAGCGGACAAGGCGGAAAGGTTAAATCGTATAAGACGAAGTCCTTATCAACCAAAGTCAACTTTCCCGAATGACAAAGATCGTGCTCTGTCATCACCGAACTTAGGAAAGTAGTCTGTCTCTTACCTAGAATAGTCTTTGTAAATGTAGACAAAATACATCAAGATTTTATCTTCTCAGATGATGTCGCTTGTCACTTAGGAAAGAGTCAAATATCATACATGTATAAATAGATAAGAAATGGAGTGAAAAGGTTAAGCTTGTGAATTGTAAAACACACATACACGCAGCCATCTTTTCACTCCTCCAAATACAACTTAGTTCCCGAGATAGCTCAAATGAGCTCTAAGAGTTGTGCTCGACTTAGCCCCGAGCTTAGAGAGGAGTAACCCAACTTTGTTATTTCAATCCCAAGTACTATTCCGCAAGTACTTGGGTAACGATTCTTGGTGGATTTATTTCTAATAAGAATATGATGTTGAAAATTACTTAGTGTGCTTTTCTTATGTTAATTTCAACCATAGTTCACTATTAACTTGTTTTATAAACTTAAGCTATTTTAAACGATAGTGAACGGGAACAATGTATAGTATGCCCATCGTGAAATAATTACTAAGATAACTCCTCTCACATTACGCCGTAACAAGAGCGTGACTCGTAAGACCAACTCAACAAAGATATTACCACAGAACTCCATCTTAGGATTACGCCATAACTAATTAGGTCAAATGATCGCCCACACCGCAAGCTACGCCCGTAACTCTTTCCAACGATTAAGGCGTAATCATGATTTTGTAACCTATATTGAAGATACGGCGTAACTCATTCCATGTGTTACGCCGTAACCAACTATATCTAGAGCATTATTACGATTTATATAGGTTACGCGTAACTCTCAACTTAAGTTACGCCGTAACTAGATCCGCCTATAAATACCAAATTTCTAAATTCGTGATTTCACATCATTCACCCACACAAAAGCGTAGAACGTGAGTAGGGACTCAAGGCAGATCTTGAGGAGCATACTTGAGCTGCCTCAAGCGGAGAAATCACCCTAACGACAAGAATTAGCGATTTATCATTTCTTTTACTTTCAATTCATGTATTTCATTATGTTAAACGTTGAATTGATTGTTTTATTTAATATGACGCTAAGCACCTCGGTGCTAGCTTAGTTGATGTGCTATTTCATCTTACTTTTAATATTTATAAAACTTAGATAACTTAGGATAGACACATACTAACTGGGCAGAGAACCCGATCGATGTAGTAAAGCCTTAGGTAAACCGAGTATCGCCCCAAGAGAGCTATGACCTTGAAATAACTAAGATGATTAGAAATGATATTGGTATGACAAGGTTAACAAAGAATACAAATATGAATTGATTCTCAATATAAAGATTCAATATAGTGGTTAATTATCACCGGACTCCTTTGGTCGATTCATCATGGCCTATGGTTCTTAGATTCCTCACCAAGATGAACAGTCATCCCGGATCATTCAAAGAACCTAATAGCGGTCATTAAGCACCAAATCTACTAGATCTAGATGGTGGGAACCCAATCGTTAGAACTTAGATTCCCTAACCTCTTAAATACCTCCACTTGATAGGTGATCATTTGGTGGGTCAGCATAATAAAGAGTGGTTGTACTATGGCCAATTCCTCCCATACTCGCTATCTATCGACCGGGTCAATTGGTCATATCTCCCACCCTTTAGATACTACCAAGCTTATAATACTACCAAGGCTACGATCTATGAAAAGACTAGCAAATGCCTATAAAGAATTATAGAGAATAACAATAACATAAATGCAAACTTCAATTAAAGGTATGAATTCATAGTATAAGTTCTAGAAAATATAAAAGAATCCAAACTCGAATACAAAGGAAATCGTGAGACCAGGACTTCGTTATTCAGTGCTCTAAACCATGCTTCTTCTTCAGTGTTTTGATCTCCCAAACCCTGAAGGTTTGAGAAAGGAGAGATACTCAAACCGGAGAAACCATCGACTATTTATAGGTTTCAACTAGTTACGGCGAATCTTATTAGTGTAGTTACATCGTAACTTTTTCAATCATTTGTGCTTATCTGATGGTTACGGGCGTAACCTTAGCTGGGGTTACGCCGTAGCTTCTGTAAATCCAGTGTATTACTTCATTACGGCGTAGCCTATGCTGAGGGCTACGCCGTGGTCTTGTCAATTAAGTGCTTATCAGTAGTTACGGCGTAACCTGAGATTAGGGTTATGCCGTAGCCTTCGTAATCTTTAGTTGCGTCGTAACTTCATCACTTGGTTACGCCGTAGTTAAGAGACAATCGTATCAATAGGGCTTGAAAATGTCTAATTGCAGCTTCCTTACTTTCAATAGGTCCTGAAATAAAATAATAAGGAATAAGGATGTTTTCACTAGTATTTTACTCAAACGCTGATGATATAGGAGGAAATTAATGCTTAGAAACTCAGGACTATTTGATGTTATCAAATATCCCCCCACTTAAACACTACTTGCCCTCAAGTAGACCAATTTAGACTGCAAAAGATACATCCTTGAAGAATGCGTAGTTTTAATTTCTATGCTAGAATATTAATAAGAGCCGAACACCTCACGAAATGGGAACGAAAACACTCTCACTCTCATCCTATTCTAAGTGTTAATTTCGGGTGATCACGTAGTTGCACGGACATAGTAAGTATCCTATCATAAGCTTGGCAATTACACACAACCCACCACTAGAGCTAAGGTTAAGACAATTTTAGAAAGCAATGTTGGGTTGAAGTGATTCAAAGGCTTGGGGTGTCAGAATTACTAATGTGTCACGACGGTGGACAAAATCAATGATACATGACCAAATCCTCGACCAAGACATCAAGGATTGCTCACGTGCATCACCTATTCACGCTCACCACAAAAAGGGTAAGGATAGGCATGGGATATTTTAATGGGTGAAAAGGAAAAGAAAACAAATAATCTTAGCTTAAAACCGAGTTGCCATCGCCCCACCGATAATTCAAGGTTCATCATCATATATGCTCTTCGAATTCACCATTATTTATTCTTGAACTATTCTTCCAACCTTCGAATGTGATCGAGAAGATTATTCTCAATGCCAATTTCTTCATATAGTGCTTATAATTCTTCGACCGATAACAATACTTTTTTTTTTTGCATCCATATGCTTCCCCACTTGAACCGAGCATAAGGTGATAACTTGGGGTCTTTGAGGATCATTAGCGAGATGTAGATGATGAGGTACGCTTGGAACTTTATTCAACCTCAAACTAGGGTGAACAATGACTTTAAGGTAAAAGGTAAGACTACACGGTAGGCTAAGGTGTAAAGGTGTAACGAAAATAAGGGTTAGAAAATGAAAGGATGGGCTCAAAAGGGTGTAACTAGGGGTATCTTGCACTAAAAGTGAGTGCAACAAAAATGGTTAACACGGAGGTCGAAAAGCCAATGTGACTAATCGATAAACGCACACAAGTGAACACATATGGGCTATTTGGGTTTAATCCTAAAACATTTACTTTTTTCAAATCGCCTTTTCAAAATGTACCAAGCTAACTTGATACACTACTCATTTATGGTCTCGAAGTGATGTAAAAGCCAAGTTCTAAAGTTTACAATACTATCGGCACACTCAATTTATGGTAGATTTGGGTAAAATGGGGGAAACGGAAAGGCTAAATCTCACCAATGGCAATAAGGGCTATAGTGTGCTCGGATTATGTGATTCTAGATTGGTTAAAAATATGACAAAAAATTTTCAAATAAGCTTAAAATTTTTGAAACCAACTAGAAAATTAGGGCACGTAAGCTAAGTAATCATACACTTCATTTCTATTCATATCCCCCCACTTGAAGTGTACAAAGTCCCATTTGTACGAAGAAAAAGGAAAATATAAAATAGAAATGAAAAATAATCAAGAAAGAAATAAACCCCTCTCGAATACTTGCCCAAGATGTCACACTAAAGGTTGAAGGTGAGTCATGGGGTGGCTAATGCATATCGCTTCCGTGGACTAGCCTTAACTATTTGTGTTGCTTCAAAATTTCCTATCAGCAGAGGGGTTACGCAGAATCGATCCTAAGGTTACGCCAGAATCGCATCACGTAACCAAAACCCCGCACACAATACATGGAAAATTTTGCACCGACGGTACAATGGATGATAGATCATACAAATATCCAAATAGTAAAGTTATTACAGACATAAGTATCAAATTGTTTTAAATTGTTTCAAATTGTTTCATCAAATAGGGAAATCAATCGTCCCTAGGAAGATCATGATCCATGGAGTGGAATTGGGTGGGATCATATGGGGTGCTCGTGGTGCTTCCAGGAGTGGTGTCGGGCTGCATGAATGCCACTCCTTCGTTGACGCCGATATCGGGGATGTCGGGCTGGTACACATACTCCGGACCTTGCCACCCGGTGGCTCAAGTGCATGCTTTGAAGCATCCGGTTAGTCCGATCCGCACCCAATGAAAGAAATCATGTTGAGCCGCACCGGTCCATGGTACCGCAAAACCCTCAAACCGGTTACTAAGACTAGAGGTGTTATCGGGTTGGGTTATCGGGGTTATCGGGTCCGGGTTGAGTCGGGTTTGAATTTTTAAAGTGACTCAAGAACCCGACCCGATTAAGAATCTAAGTTATCGGGTTGGGTGGGATTCGGTCGGGTGATTCGGTGATTCGGTTATCGGGTGACCCGATTAAGTAATGATAAGTAAAAACATCATTTATCCGAATATATTTATTCATTCATTTCATTGACTTGATAATAATCTTTGTTCTTTCACGTCCAAACTTATCACTTTTGATAACATCTTCTTAAGTTCACCTATTGGGATTGAAAAGGAAGATTAATTTATGTTTCAATAATACAAAAGTCTCGACGATACTATGTGGTCGAACCGGACATTTTTCGATTAGAAAACAATTGTACACAAGGTAAAATGTTAAATTTTCAAATGGTTTATAAAAAGGTTGATAACATCAACTAAAAATAAGAGATAATTGTCCCACATATATATCCGAGAATAAATGTACCATAATTATATTTATGTGCCATTGTGCTTCGTTTTTCTTTTTTCCTTTGTATAGATTGTTTGATTACTTCATACTACTGCAAAAGACTTACCGAAAGTGGAAGTTGGCTGAATAGATACATCATGCCACTACTCCTTTTAACTGATAACAAAATTGTTACTCAAACTACAAAGGTCAGCAGCATACGGTCCCTTAACACGATAGTAATTGTCGGGTCTTATCGGGTTGACCCGATAACCCGATAGCATTATTTATTTAACCTAACCCGACCCGATAACACTATCGGAAGATCGGGTTCGGGTCAAAACAACCCGACAAGATTTTTGACCGATTAGACCCGACCCGATTAGCCTTATCGGGTTGGTTCGGGTTCGGTCAACCCGACCCCACCGACACCCCTAACTAAGACCATAAAGACCCACCGAGGCATTCAACTCTCGTTGAAATGGGTTGACATTCCCTCGATCCTCTCATCAATGATTTGTAACCTTTCCACTACATTCACATGTGCCCTTCTTCGACCCCGGGTACTAGCTCTTCACCTCTCTTCGCCTTCACCACCAACACCACTAGCTTCCCGACTCTCTCCTCGCGCCCCAGCCAACTCAATCACTCCATATATGTCCTGGGTGCAAATCCCGAACTCAACTAGCTTAGGCACTCCTATCAAGCTAGCCTCCCTACCTCGGGTCACCCGAGCCAAAGCTGCATCGGTAATAAGATCAAAACTCCTAGCCAACCTCCCAATGAAATGAGCCCCCTGCAAAGGACTCCTAGATGAAAACCCCTTAGCACCAACACCCATAAACCTCGCCAAATGGAAGGGAACATCGATGTGGTTCCCCCCTTCCATGCCTTGCATTAGGTAAAGATCATCGAATAGAGCAAGAAAGTAGGCGGTGCACGAGTCGACGAATGTGGCTCCTCACCATTACGTAGGATGGTGGGCTCTTTGAATCATAACCATCCATGACAAAGAACTGCTTGAAATAAGCAAGAAGGTCTTGAGTCTCATCCTTCTTCTCCAACAAGTGTGATAGAACCACTAAAAGCTTCAGATTCCATTTCCTCCTCAGTGTACAAACCCATCCTCACAGTAAACTACCTAAGAGTCAAACTTCTTCTCATGCCTCCAAGTTGGAAAAACATTGAATCCTCGTCATCATCTACAATATCAGTACGAAATTCCACACTAGCAATGAATTCACGAACGCATTCTCGAATGACGTGTTCAGTAATCCGAATAGCCTCAACCATGCATTACACGTGAACTCCCCGCATTACACGTGAACCGAATTTTGCAAAACTTCCTCAAATTTCTACTAGCTTTCCCATTTGCCAAACTACCAAATGCATCAAAATCAAGTGCTTCATGTTGACTAATATCCTTCCTCCTTAATTTCTCATACTCTTCCACGCACAACTTCCTAATACCAAGATCCGGGTGAGCCGTAAACCTAAACTAATTAGCGGGATTGTTTGCACCTCGAAAATAAGACAAATAATGAAGTGCAGATCTCATCGATGTCAAGCTACGGCGTAACCATTACAAGAGTTACGTCGTAATTAGGTAATTTCTAAGGTTACGGCATAGCTAAATCAAAGCGCTACGTCAGAATTACAGATTTTAATGGTTACGACGTAACTTAACCCCGCCACTGCCAGAACTTCCCGTAACTCAAAGACCTCGATGGTCCAATTAAGCAATAGATTACGCGGAACCATCAATTTTGAAGTGGTAAAAGTTTAGATAATTTTTAACCTATTAGTCTTCGAGGACCGCGCCTAACCCACTAGGTTTGTGTTTGACCCAAAACCCTATTTAAATAAAGTCAAAACACCCAAATCGACCCATAGTGAAAGGACACGAATCATAATAACATGGGGAAATCATCACAATTATCAATTAATCAAACCAATAGCAATCATTTACTCAAATCGGCAAGATCCCTAAAATATTAAAATATAAACCCCTAATTGAAATAATTGGCATAAAAAAATAAAAAAGAGTAGTGATAGATCTTACCAGCCATGGAGAATGATTAGATGAAGAGATCTTAATAGAAAAATTTTTGGGAGAAAAATTTACTGTTTGGGTAGGCGGTGAAAGTGTATGTGTAAAACTTAGTTTTTATTCCGTATAAGGTTTTATACCGCCAGGAAGTTAAGGCGTAATTCGATTAATAGTTACGCCGTAACTAATATTTTCAGAATATTAAATGGTTGTGAAAGGGTTATGTCGTAATCTTAATAAGGATTACGTCGTAGTTAAATTTTTAATTTTAATTAAAGATTTAACTTTTATAAATCTGATTGTATAGTGGTTACGTCGTAATTCTAAAAAAAAGAGTTACGTCGTAACTATTTAGTCAAAAGATTTTATAATATTTTTAATTAATTGAAATATGGTTACGTCGTAACCCATGAAGGGAGTTACGCCGTAACTAATAGCATCGGAATATGAATTATGTGCAATTGCAATAGGAGAGATTTAAAAACGTACCTTATGGAAGCGCTCAAATCTCTTAATGAGGTGAATATGAAATACCTTAAGTCTTTCATTAATTGATCCCCGGCAACGGCGCCAAAAAGCTGATGTGTTATTTCATGCTGCTTTTAATATTTATAAAACTTAGATAACTTAGGATAGACACATACTAACGGGCAGAGAACCCGATCAGATGTAGTAAAGCCTTAGGTAAATCCGAGTATCGTCCCAAGAAAGCTGTGACCTTGAAAGAACTAAGATGATTAGAAATGATATTGGTATGACAAGGTTGATGTAATCCATGATATGCTATTATACTACTTACACAGACACCAGAAATTTAGGGTAAAGAGATAGATAAACGAAGCTTAGCAAAGAATACAAATATGAATTGATTCTCAATATTAAGATTCAATATAGTGGTTAATTATCACCAGACTCCCTTGGTCGATTCGTCATTGCCTATGGTTCATAGATTCCTCACCAAGATGAACAGAGCACCCGAGATCATTCAGTAACCTAATAGCAATCATTAAGCACCAAATCTCTTAAATACCTCCACTTGATAGGTGATCATTTGGTCATTTCGCACACGAAGAGTGGTTGTACTATGGCCAATTCCTCCCATACTTCGCTATCTATTAGATTGGGGTCAGTTGGTCATATCTCCCAGCTATTTAGATACTACCAAGCTTATAATACTACCAAGGCTAGCGATCTATGAAAAGACTAGCAAATGTCTATAAAGAATTATACAGAATAACAATAACATAAATGCAAACTTCAATTAAAGGTATGAATTCATAGTATAAGTTCTAGAAAAATATAAAAAGAATCTAAACTCGAATACAAAGGAAATCGTAGACGAGGACTTTGTTATTCAGTGCTCCTAAACCATGCTTCTTCTTCTGTGTTTTGTTCTCCCCAAACCCTAGAAGGTTTGGGAAAGGAGAGATACTCAAAACTGGAGAAACCATCGACTATTTATAGGCTTCGAACTAGTTACGGCGTAACCTTATTAGGTAGTTACGTCGTAACTTCTTTCAATCATTTGTGTTTATCCATGGTTACAGCGTAACCTTAGCTAGGGGTTACCGTAGCCACGTAAATCTAGTGTATTACTTTATTACGGCGTAGCCTATGCTGAGGGCTACGCCGTGGTCTTTGTCAAATAAGTGCTTATCAAGAGTTATGGCGTAACCCGAGATTAGGGTTATGCGTAGCTTTCGTAATCTTTAGTTGCGTCATAACTTCATCACTTGGTTACGCCGTAGTTAAGAGACAATCGTATCAATAGGGTTTGAAAACGTCCAATTGCAGCTTCCTTACTTTGAATAGGTCCTAAAATGAAATAATAAGGAATAAGGATGTTTTCACTAGTATTTTACTCAAAATGTGATGATATAGGGGGAAATTAATGCTTAGAAACTCAGGACTATTTGATGTTATCGTTAGTTATGATTCCTTAATTGTTATGTTTATGTTTACATTGCTTTCATATAATTGTTTCTAGTGTATGCATGCATAGTTTGTTGGTAGCTACCCCTGTTTCGGTAGTTTTGAATGGCAGTAGTGTCTAGTTGCTTAGGATAATTGACCAACTGACCCTAAGTAGGTAGACTGAGTGGGAAGGGTAAGAATTGACCAACCGACGACCCTTCTTCACTTGTGCGAACTGACCAAATGATCACTTGCCATTTGGATGAACTTAAGAAGTTAGGGATGAGTGTCTAAGATGCTAGCGCCCGGCACTCATTGTTATGAATCTTGCATGTAGTGGAACTTAATGACTTGGATTAGGGACTAAAACAAATGGACTTTCAAGGGTAGTAGCTTGATCTCGGTGGAAACCTTTGCCGATAGGTTAGGACTAATCGACCAAATGTTGTCCTAGCGACCTAAACCCTCGCTTGAAGCAATTGGAAGTAATTAGACGTGAACATAACTTGATAGGATGAGTAACTAGGTTAGCACACTTCTCCTCTATTGATCACAACCCTTGCCTTTATTTGCTTTCTTTTATTTCTTTTTAGTTAATCATTTCAATCTAAAAACCATTAAAACCAGTGACATTAGACTTAATTAGAATCCGCTCACATAGCTCTTGGGACGACCTCGGTTTTAGCGATTACTACACTACACACGATCGGGTACACTGCCCGTTAGTGCATAAGGTAGACCATATGTAAATGAGACACTTATAAATATTAAAACACAGTCGGTAAAACTTGCATCAAGTTTTTGGCGCTCTTCGCGGGAGTTATATTAGGGTTTTATTAAGTCTATTTTAATTTTCTTTCTTTTCATAATGTCGATTCAAGACCGAGCTCCAAGCCATTTTTGCTACCCCTGCTCGACGATCCGAAAAACAATTTCGGACGAAAAAGATTACTCACCAATTACTATTCATAATATTTTCTCATTTTACTGAATCGACCAACTGATGCGTAACCCAAGTTATTAATGAAGTTAATACCGAACAAATAACCATGGAACAATATATGGAACAACCTAATGAGAATCGAAAAGAGCCTTCACACAAGACTCGTATGGATAATTTCTCCAATCCGGACCAATTTATCCGGAATTAAACGCAGTGCAGCTGTGAGACGAGAATGAGGATATACAAAATCATGTGGAAGAAGTGCTTTACTTGTCTTCCCTTTTACCATCCGAATATCCCTAGTTATTCTATTACAACAAAAAATTTCCTATGACTCTTACAGGACCTGCAAAAGATGGTATAATAGACTCCTCACGAATGCAAGGAACGTGGATCAATTTAGAATGGAATTCATTCAACAGCTTTTGCCTCCTTCAAAGATGGCTAAACTTCTCGGTAAAATCCATCGCTCATTCAAGAGAGAGAAGAAACATTATATCAAGCATGGGAAAGATACAATGAGCTACTTTACCGCTGCCCTACTCATGACTTGAACAAGCACCAAATTGTCTATGTTTTCTATAGAGGGATTAATGCAAAGACCCATGAACTTCTCGATTCTCCTAGACCTATTCCAAGCATGGCACCCGACCTAGCTCTGGAATCTATTCGATGGATATCTGAACATTGCTATAAATGGCATATGGAAACCGGGTATGGACCAAAAGATAATTTCGATCACAAGGTAATGAAAACATTACCCAAAGGGAAAATGACAATGGTGCAATGTTTGAGAAGCGGAGACTGGAAAGGGCTAGTGAAAGTGAAGCTTGTAGGGTAGAAAAGTAAAAAGTGTATTTGGGGCCAAGGTTCAAAATAGCTTGAAAAGATGATTCTTGGTCACATTGAAGAATCAAAGGAACGTGACGAGAGGATAGAAAAATGAAGAGAAAATTTTAGAAAGCACGGTATCTTCTCTTAAGATTCATGAATACCGGATCAAGGGCTTGGAAAAAATGTGGACCTATGCTCAAAAGCCATTACGAATTATCTTGTTGCACGGATGAAGAAATTGTCAATTCATTGAAACAGCTTTATGAGGAGCCAACTACCTTTCTCGAAAAAGTAAAAAGAAGAATTAGCAATGAGAAACTCTTACTTTATGATATTGGAGCTCTTCCGGTAAACATCCCTCTAAATAATTCCATTAGAACTAATCCTAACAATGTTTTGCAGGAATTAAGTAATGAGAAGAATGATCTCGATGATACGGTTCAACCAAACGAAAGATGTTCAGCAATTCTAAGAAATGAACTGCCGCAAAAAGAGAAAGATCCAGGTTGCTTCACTCTCCCTTACTTGATCGGGAATCTTAACATGTGTAACGCCTTAGCTGATCTTGGAGCAAGCATTAGCATAATGCCTCGTTCAATGTTCCTACGCATGGGAATCGGAAATCTTAAGCCGACAAAAATGATGTAGTTACGATTTCTACTATTTGTCGGTACAAACCCACGGATCCTCGGATTTGTACTAGACGGTTCCTTTTCAAGGGATCAGAGGATCCGTGACTACAAGATCTTGTTTTCAATTGCTTTAACGAATTGTGTTTCTTTAATCTCGCTAGTTGATGCATTAAGTTCTCGAATACCTAAACCCTTTTGATTATTTCCGCTTTAACACTATCAAGTATTATATCAAGAGTATTAGTACTCATTCTAGCAATCTTAGAATCAAAATTATCAACTAACGCTTGAATTTGAACACAAAGCTCACATTCACCATCTACTTTCTTCCCTTTTCTAAACGCTTAAATTTATCTTTTAACTCAATGACTTCCTTTTCTAAATGTTCATTTTGTTTTTCAAGATCTTATTTTTGTTAATTATTTTAGACTAATTTTGCAAAGTTTATCATATTCACGATGCAATGATTCATCATCTAATGATGAGCTACTATAATAAGGAGATTCGGACATACCTCGCTTGAGTCATTTTCCATGAGACAAATTTCTTCATTATCCTCCTCACTCATTCCCCACGAACCACTTACTTAACGCCTTTTGTTCGTCATGTTTGGGACACTCACTAATGAAGTGATTAGGTTCCCCACATTTAAAACATGTGCGTCGTCCTTCTTTTCTTTTCGCCTTTGCCTTTTCGAAACCCCTTCTTGTCGTCATATGGTTGCTTGACATATCTTCCTTTCATTCTAAAGAACTTCTTGAAATCCCCTACCGCCATGGTGTACTCTTCATCATCACTTTCCAAGAAGAGTTTTCTTTATCACTTGAGACCTTCTTGGCTTTTAAGGCAAGAGATTTGTGCTTCTTTCTTTTATTTTGAGGCTTTGAGTCTTTAGCGAGGATAAGCTCATAGACCTTTAGATTGCCTATGAGTTCGTCGAGAGTGAGGATTGACAAGTCTTTGGATTCTTTGATGGCCGTCACCTTTGATCTCCACTTAGATGGAAGCGCTTAGATATCTCCGACATGATTACGACTAGAAAAGACTCATCAAGTGCTTGTAATTAAGTAATGATAGTATTAAAGTTAGCAAAAGAATTATCTATATTATCCTCATCCGATATTGAAAATGTTCATATTGTTGAAGAAATAAATCTATTTTGTTATTTTTAACTTATTGATTTCCTTGGTGAGTTATGATAAGGATTTAAAACGTACGCTTTTAAGGGGTCATTTAAGCCCTAACTCGACCACTTTTATATCCGTTATTGGTTAATTTTGTTCCTTTTCACTTTTTAGGTCTCTTGAAAGCAAAATGCTGGAATGAAGCATATTTGGACGGAAAGGAGCAAATACATGAAGAAAATGGCAAAGTCAAGATCGAAGCCTCTCAAAGCTGATCAAACAGTACCTGACAGCGTCCCAATTAAAGGGCGGCGTCGTCCCTCTATAAAAACTTGATCAAAACATGCACCAGACGGCCAGTGGAAATTTTGTTCATATAACCTGACGGCGTCACGTTATAAAGAAGGAGGGCGTCACTCAAAGTTTTCATCTCAGACGGCCCAGATCCAGAATCAAGACGACGTCCCAACTGAAGAATGACGGCATCACAAATCTAAGGTGACGCCGTCCCATCGATGACTTGGCCAAGACGAAACCCTAATGACGGCGAGCTGACGGCGTCCTATGCAAAAGGTGACGCCGTCCTATGCAAAAGGTGACGCCGTCGCACTTGTAAATATACATATAGAATTCGATTTTTCTGCATTTAGGGAGGTAGACTTTTGGAGAAAAAACCCTAATTCATTTGTAGTCCTATTTAGACAGTATCTTAGGGTCCCATACCCTATTTTACACATCGAGATAAGTATTTTAATTCAATGTAACATTATGTATATCCCTTATTCGATTGATTGTGTGTATGCTTGCTTGTTAACCATGTCTAGCAAAATTTCTTGTGTGTTTGCTTAGATCTATGAAACCTAGTTATTGATTATTGTTAGGTTGTTTCTTATCTTAATTGTAAATTGGCTTAGAGTGCAACTAGGCATCATTCGTTGTATTTAATGCTTGAGTATGCTTTATGAATGTGTAGCTTATGAATGAGATAGCTAAGGCTTGCCGACTTCGTATATCATGCCCGAGAGATAACCTCAAAGAACTAGAGACTATGCATACCCTTCGAGCTTAGGAATACAACACGTTAAGATAAGGTGTGACAATTCAACCGACCAATAAAAGATAACTAGGGAGTAATAGTATCTAGGTAAATACATTTTTAATCATCATACGAGCACACATCAATTAGACATAAGACTACCCGTAGTAACTAAATGATTAGATAAATTAGATAATTAGACAAGTAGAGTAATCGGTAGAATTATCACCCCAACCAATTGCCCCAAGATATTTACCTTAGCTTTCTAAAACCAATAAAAGATAAAAAGAATCATCCTCAACCTCACCTTCTCATCATACATTTCTTGCTAGCATTCCTATTCCCTAGAGAACGATATCAATCCCCGAGGCTTACCCAATGCTACACTACAACGATTAGGTTTATCGCCTAGGTGGTTGAAAAACTTGCTCAAGAAAAGGAAGTTCCTTTGACCCGAACGCGCTCAGACGCCGCATCAAGTTTTTGGCACCACGGGAATATAATATCTAGTTAGATTTCTATCTCATTTAGGTTACCTTGCTTGATTCCTATCAAGTAAGATTTTTTCTCATTTTCATTAGCTTCCTTGTAGTCTATCTCCCTTCTTCGTGACTTTGTTCGTAACCCCATCACTTTTCATCATGGAAGGTGATAACCCACCAAACAACAACCCACCCCCAAATAAACCACTTCCGCTCAAAGCATAACCAATTGACCAACACCCCTCGAACCATCATCGCAACCGTAATGTTAAAATCAGTGAGCTTCAAGATTTGCGTGGGGTATTTGAGAATACAATTAGGGACGCTGTTGGAAAAGCGGTTAGCGCTTCGATTGTTGGCTCCATGATTAGCAATAGTTCAAGTGGTGACTTAGTGAATGAGTTTGAGAATGAGGAGACTAGTGCCTATTTTAATTGTTATCCTACTAAGGAAGAAGTTGCATACCACCAATACATAATCGACAATCCTCGATCACCCATCATTAGAATATGCCCAAAGATTAGGAGAGGAAATCCTTGGAACATCAAAATCCCTTGTATGATTGGATATATGAATGTCGAGCACGCTTACAAAGATACAGACTCTCCCATCAATGTGATGTCATTAGCTATTTACATTGACATAATGAATGAGCGACTTAAGATTAGGAGGGACCTAAGTATCCCTGGATTTGCAATTTTGTGGGAAGGGTCAAGGATGTACATGTCTTTGTAGGAAACTTCACCTACTTAGTTTATTTTATGGTCCTAGAAGATATAGGATATGTCATCGACTATAGCTTGTCCCAAGTTGTGTTAGGAAAATTATTTGTTGAAAATCTAAGTTGTTATACCAAGTCCGAGGAACGATTAGATTTGCGGAAGGGATGACATGAATTACATATAGGATGCCTTAGAAGATGAATGGATATGGCCTCTATTCCTCTATGAACGAGAGAACATTAGAGCTTTTGAGGAAAAGAGCAAAGAAGATGTTGAAAAAGGCTTGAGCTGTATGTGGGAGAAGAGGAGACTCTACTATAGGGATTGTTTGACCCTAGGACCTAGTTATAGAGTAGATGAGAATTGTGTCAATACGATAGAGTTTTCATTAAGGATGAAAAATGAGACAACGTAGGAGCACGACTTCGAGTCTAGCTACAAGACTCATAAATAAAGAAAAATGCTTCATGGGAGGCAACCCATGCTTAATTGTTTGCTTGTTTGTGTGTCATATATCTTTTTCATTGTTGTTTATTCTCATGTTTGATTTTGTGAAAATGCTTTATTTTGTCTTTAACCTCGCCTTAATTACATATAAAGGTATTTTACAAAAGATAAGTGTAGGAAGATCACATACGCTTTTGAAGAACATGAACATGAGAATTACAATTAGTGAAATTGATATATATGTGTTTGTTAGAGTCAAATGCTTGTATCGAGTCATAATGGACGCTTTGCGGTGAATATTTCCGTGTTTTAAAATGTAATTTTTCAAGAAAAACGCAGCACTGTGTTCATCAGATTAAAGCTCGACGACGCCAGTTGCTGCAGAAACCGCTTATCATAATTTTTCGTTTTCGTGCTACTTATAAATTTTAGAAATTCTCAGGTCTTAATTTTCCAGAAAAATGCAAACATCCATTCCACAAGCATTATATCTGTTGGAATCACTCCTAAACTATATTTCAAGTGTTTGTAATCAATATGTAATAGGTTGCTTAATTAGGCTTTTATGTTAGTTTTAACGGCAAGGCTTATCTAGAAAGCCCATAAGCCTTGGCCCAAATCCAATAAGGAAGGAAAGGGACTTGTAGTGTTGCCCTAGTCCCTTCTCCTATAAATAGTCTTGTAAACCTTCAATTGAAGGTTGGTTGTTCACTTTCACTTTATTTCCTATGCCTAAAGATCTATCATTTTTATACGTGTGTATTGTGTTTGTGTTCATCCGATCACCTTATCTATATTTCTTACATATTGATGCTTGTGTTACAATATGGTGACCTAACAGTGGTATCATTCGCCATTTAGTTGGGTGACACATATTTGTTTTTGAAGTTTGTTATTCATACGCGTGGGTTTTGTAAGCTAATATTTCATACGCCTAAAAGCTTTAAATTTTACACTTAAAAACTCAAGATTTTTGTGGTTTAAGGTCTATTTAGTGTTAAAGTTTTTGTTTTTAGCATCAAGTTTGAAACTTTATGTGTGTAGAATAGTTTTAAAGCTTGTTTTGGTACGTGTGGTTTTGTCTATGCGTAAGGTTGAATTTGTTTTTGGATCATCAAGTTTCACTCTTTTGTGTTATTTTGGTGATATTGAAGCTATTTCATCATAAAAATCAGGTTTTTAAACACTTTTGGGCACAAAAATCGCTTTTGGTGATAGTTTGTACTTTCTACTGTAATAAAACCCTAGTTTTACTCAGAAGCTCTAAAGTCACGCCTAAGCGCCTGTTATTACGTAAGCTTCTCATCATTTGATCTTCATCTTTGTTGAGTTTACTCGGTGTTTTCTTGCTTGATAAGCCCGAAAACACTTCGACTTTGGATATCTTTTATACCGGTATAAGTGTAAAGGATTTTGGGCAAACCCTAGTTTTACGCCTAAGTCTAATTCTTACAGTAGAATACTTTTGCCTAAGCCTTCCCACGCATAAGCTTGTTCACGCCAGGAAGCATTACGCATAAGCATTCTACTCCTAAGTCTTTGGTTTACGCCTAATCTAAGTTTTTCTCCATTTTACGTGTAAGCTTTCACTATGTAAGTTCTCTTTACGCACAAGTTGGGTGTTACGCGTAAGGTTACTTTATACGACTAAGTCGATTTCTACGCATAAGGTTACTTCATCAACAAATTCTAAGTTTCATTCGACTAAAAGATCCATCATCAACACAAGTTTCAAGATGTCTCAACCACCATACTCTAGCTACTTTCCTCATGAGTATCCTCAACAACAACAACAACAACAATGCTATCAACAATATCCTCCACCATCTCCACAACAATTGCAACAATTTCAACAACAATTTCATCATTGGAGCAAACCTCTTCCACCACAAATGGTTCCACCAAACCTCGTTAACAAGTACAACATTACACATACTTTCAAAATCAAGATCCCGCCAAGTATGCTATGAATGTTACAAAACCAAAGGAACCGTCTTGGTTTGGAAAGATGTGTGAAGCTTTAAGTAGCCAATAATCCATTCATGAAGTCGATCCTCGACAAACCTCCAATGCTCACTCCCGGAAACTACGATCAATGGGTGATAAGGTTCTTTAGGTTTTGTGATCTAAAGAAGCTACATGGAAAGTTTTGAAGAAGGTCATCCTTGAAGGTCCTTTTCGGATGCTCGCCTCACTGCATCTGAGATCCTATCGCTAATCCACCAAGAGATGATATCACCAACGTTTTCGGTCTTGATCAACTTACTACTGATCAACTTCTTCACTTAGAAGCTGATGAACTTGCAATGGAATATATCCTTTTGGGATTACCCAATCCGATACTCCATAGTGTTGATCCTCAGAAGACTGCTAAAGCAATGTGGGAGCACATTCATCTTCTAATGGAAGGCACGGAACTCAATCAAGAGGACATGGAATCCAAAATCTATTTAGCATACAAACACTTCATGATAGAACCAGGGGAGACATTAGAGTCATATCATCATCGGTTCTCAGACATCATCAATGACTTGGAAAAACATAATATCATTATGCCAAGGATTGCGGTAAATACAAAGTTCCCGAAAGCGCCTTGGTCCCGATTGGGAAAAATATGTTATCTTTATCCGCTGCTTAATAATCTTCATCAAGCTACATACGGATTGTTGTATGACTATTTGAAGCACCATCAAAAGGAAGTCGACAAAGAAGGAATCATCCGTGGAGTCCTTGCTTCGCCTTCAATTCCGGATAATCAAACTCTAGCTTTGTGGGCTCAAGCATGTTATCCTCAATTCCCAACCTTACAAACTGTTTTCACAAACCCTCCACAATCAACTGTTCAGATTACACCATATGATCCTTCACAACAACAATCACAAGAAACTCAATTGGTTCCATACAACAACAATGATCAGGCACTCTACAGTGAATCAAATGAGGATGCAGATGCCTTCGATGCAATGAATCAAGGATTTGTTATGCTTGCAAGAGCATTCAGACGATTTGCTAACAAATCCAACAACCGCATTCGCACCTCGTCAAATACAAGGAATCAAGCTGTTGTTAACAATGGACGGGTTGAGGTTCAGAATCGTGGAAATGGTCGTTAGATGAGTAGTGGTCAAGGGTTTAATGTTAATGGAAGGAATACCATGGGTGCTCCACAACGGGTTCAAGTGGTTGATCAGGGAAATGCTCAGACTTGGGTTAATGGTCTCCGATGTTGTAACTATAATGAGAAGGGTCATCTGGCTAATGCATTACCCAAGCCGAGGACAAGAGGCGCTTATCACAAAGAAGCTTTATTCTTAGCTCTCAAGGATGATGTGGTGGAACTCTTACCAACAAAGAATAGAGCTTCATGGCTAATGCAGATTTCGATGATGAAATGGAGGACTTACGTGCTAATGCAACTATGATGTTAATGGCAAACATGCAAGAGCTCCACATGAGTGACACAGCCCAGTGTATGACATCGATGGCTTGTCTCGTGTAACGGATCAAAACTTAATCATTAATGATCTGATATCTCCGCCAACATCTGCATCCGACGAGGCTCAGAGTGTTCAATATGAATTGTCTACATCTCATTCTGATGATAATCAAATGGATCCCGTAGTCATATTTGACGATCAAGATGACCTTATGGTTAATATTGATAATCAAGTTGACTCCGTGGTTAAATTTGAGGATCTAAATAATGATCATGTTGAGATTCAAGTTGAACAAGATAAACCTTTGTCTAATCCAGATCTTGAGCTCATGACCAACTTATTTCAAACCACCCAATCTCAATTTGAAAAGTGCAATGACATCAATAAGCAATTGCAAGATAAAATTGCAATGTTAACTAAGGATAATGAATGCTATAAGTTCCAACTCAACATTTTTCAAACTAAAGAGAAACGTGAAAAAGGTTTTGAAGTCGCATTTGCAAATCGCACCAAAATGAAAATCTTTGAAAAACAGATATGTGATCTAGTTGCATCCAAGAATGCTTTGTTGTCTCAAATAGAACAATTGAAATATGATCATAAACAACTACTTAACACTCTCACTTTGGAAACTCAAAAGCCAAGTCCGAGTTGTTAACTTGTCAAAAACAGTTTGTGAATACAAAAAGCATTCGAGGAAACAAATAGATGACTATCTTGAGGAAATTGTCGACTTACAAAACAAAATCAAAGAGTTTCGAAATGTTGTTTACAAACATGGTGAGTCAATCACAACAATTCAAAAGTTTTCCTTTAAACCGAATCCTAATGGATATGGACCAAATCTTGCTGATTACAGACCACGTTTTTCACATAGAGCATTCAAACCAAATCCTCAAGCTTACAGTGCAGAACATCGAATTGATGACTCCATTATGAGTGTTGTTGAATATAATCGTATGGAGGAAGTAGATGCAGAAGACGAGAGTCGGTCAAAATTGGAAAATGTTGTTTAT
Organism: Chrysanthemum lavandulifolium; assembly: GCA_022545495.1. NCBI lineage: Eukaryota > Viridiplantae > Streptophyta > Magnoliopsida > Asterales > Asteraceae > Chrysanthemum > Chrysanthemum lavandulifolium. The sequence continues at coordinate 166,143,452 of CM040240.1, read as the reverse complement.
TGCAAACCATTTAACTATTCAAAAGCCATAACTTTCGTCACACAACATGATCATTCTAGCACACCTTGGGTTGTCACACCACCTCCGTAGTCCTCTTCAAATGATGGTTCCCAACCCAATGTTGCACAAATTAATGGTCCTTTACCTTCTTTTAGTGAAATAAAGCCATTAGCTGAACGATGTCAGATTCTAAAATATTTTGACACTTTCATGTCTGACATCAAACTTTTGGAACATGCAATTGAAGTTAATTCTGAAATTAAAGCTGGACATTTTCAATCGCCATTTGCGCAACAACAAAGGGATATTTTTTAGAAAGGGCTTTTACCACATGTCCGAAATCTAAAAATGTGTGCAATATATTGGGAACGGGATCTTCAGAAGGAGATTGGTCTTATGAAAAAAGTTTTCGAGCAAAGCTGAAACATCGATTTCAAACACTAAACGTAAAAGAAATTGTTAAGAAATCATGTTGACCGACTTTTGAAGATGTTATCTGTGCTGATACCATAAGTGTTGTGTTACTACATACTGTTGCATATGCATTTGATTATATCGCTGTTGATTCTGTTGAAAATGTTGAGAATATCGATAATGTGCAGCAAATCAAATCTTTGAAAAATGAAAATGAGCGTTTATTAAATGAACTTTCAAATGCAAAACGTCGTCTTCAATGGTGTCAAAAGGATTGTCAAAATCGAGAACTTCTTTTGCAAAACAAAATAAACCAGTTGCGTTCAAAATCTTTTGATCCAAAAATAGAACATCTGGATGATGAAAACGTGTCTTTAAAGTGTCTAATTTCAAAATATGAACAAGAAATTGCCAAAGTCAAAACTGAATATGGTGTCATATTTAATTTTCTCAAACAGACTCGCGAAAAAGCATCACAAGAACTTGATAATCATCTTGCATACACTAAAGATGTTTTAAATGTTAGTAGAAACATTCGCTCTGAAAATCAAGATTTGTTGCACACTATTGTTGAGTTGAAAGCAAAGCTAAGAAAGTATGAAAAAGATAAGATTAGTAACACAAATGAACTTGCCCCAGGAATGTTAAACATAGAAACTAGAACGCCTAATGACAAACCACAAGATATTATTGTGCTTCCTTCCTTTGAAACAGAATAGTTGCCTCTTTTCCCAATGCTAGCACTTCACGCCTTAAGAGAACATCAAGGAAGAATAGGAAGTTGCGACGAAGAAAAGAACAATAAAGACCTATGAAGTAGAAGAACACCTTAGGACTTTGAATAAGACTCAAGTGGCACCCACTTTAGACATTGCGTTAGACAAATGTAATAGCAAAAGTAATGTAACGAATGATGAATCTTTAAGTACTTTGAATGTTTTGTTTGAAGCATCTTGTGTTGGTTGTCATAAAAGCATGTTTTCTGGTTGTCATGATAAATGTGTTGCTAATGCTATCTTATCTCGTAAGCAGAACAATAGAAAACGGAATATCTCTAGGTCCACTAATGATTCTAAGTCTGTGCTAGGTAAACCGCCTACTAATGTTTCGGCTACAACCATAGATGTACCCATAGAACCCACTTCACCTCCTAGGAAGAGAATATCACCTAGTGCATTCACTAAGACCAAAGCTACGACTAGTTGGACTTGGCAGAGATGGTTACAAAACATACCAGGCTTTAAATGGATTCCCAAAATCATTAACAAGTGTGTGTCTAATGTAACTGTAATGGAACCCTCTAACTCTTCGGGTTTCACCTCTACTTCTATTCCACCTGTGTCGTTTGTGTGTAATGCAGGTGATATAGATCATCCTATGGATTGTTGATAGCGGATGTTACCGACACATGACAAGCAATCTCAAATTGTTATCAAACTTTGTTTCAAAGTTCATTGGTACTGACAGGTTCGAGAATGATCACTTCGCAGCTATCATGGGCTACGGAGATTACATCAATGGAAACATTGAAATTAGTAGAGTTTATTATGTGGAAGGTATTGGTCACAATCTCTTTTCTGTCGGTCAATTTTGTGATGGAGATTTGGAAGTTGCTTTTAGAGAGAAAACTTGTTTCATTCGTGATCTACAAGGAAACAATCTTATGTCTGGAAACCGCACATCAAGTCTTTACACAATCTCAATGCAAGACATGATTGCTTCATCTCCCATCCGCTCACTTTCTAAGGAAACATCAACAAAATTATGGCTATGGCACCGCTGCTTTCACACTTAAACTTTCAAACCATAACCAATCTTGTACGTTACAAACTTGTTGAAGGTCTCCCAAGATTTCGGTATTCAAAAGATCATCTATGCTCACTTGTGAACAAGGGAAAAGCACTCGTGCTCACTTTCCTTCAAAGGTAGAACACGAGCCCCAAAGATGTGCTTCATCTTCTTCACATGGATTTGTGGCTCGATGCGTGTGCAAACGATTAATGGCAAACGCTACATTTTGGTAATTTTCGATGACTACTCAAGATGGACATGGGTTTATTTTCTTCAAGTAAAGATCAAGCTCCACAGATGATCATCACCTTTCTCACGAAAATTCAAGTTCGACTCGAACACGATCGACAAATCGAATGGATAACGGAACCGAATTTGTGAACCAAACTCTTCGTGCATTCTATGAGAAAGTGAGAATTGAGCATCAAACATCAATTGCACGAACACCGTAACAAACGGAGTTGTTGAAAGACTAAACCGACGCTATTGGAAGTCGCAAGAACGATGTTGATAAATGCAAACTTCCATATTACTTGTGGGTCAAGCCGATATATCGCATGCTACACTCGTAACTGCTCAATGATTACTAAACGCCACAACAAAACACCTTATGAGCTTATCCATAACCACAACCGAATCTAAAATACTTTCATGTATTTGGTTCTCTTTGTTATCCAAATAATGATCGTGATGACTTTGGTAAGCTCAAGGCTAAAGTCGACATTGAAGTCTTTGTTGGATCTTGTGAAAACTCTAGGGATACCGGATATGGAATCGGCGACACGGAGATTATGGAAACGATTCATGCCAATTTCGATGAGCTCACCGAAATGGTTTCGAGCAAAATGACTTGGAACCCGGTCATAACCATCTAAACCGCCCCAAACCCCATCATCGGTTGAACCAAGCATTGACTTACTCGTCGTCAAATGGAACAGTATTTGCACCTCTGCTTAGTGATGATATTGATCAACGTGCTCGGATGTATCAAATGTTTCATTGCTCAACCCGATAATAATCCAATACCGATACACCTAAAACAACAACAACTGTTGACGAAGCACCTCCAATTGATTCTACAACAACAGTCGAACAAACCGCTTCAAATGACGCTGAACTAGCTGATGATTTTCTGAACCAAGAAGTACCTACACCTGCAGATTATGATCCAAATGCATTCTTCAATCCTTTTGCTAATGAAACTGCCACTTCTGATGTTATGAAATCATCCACAAGCCATTTGAATCCTCCTAATCTTCACAATGTAAATCAAAATCAACCATCCACACATCATTGGACTAAAGACCATCCTCTTGTAAACATCATTGGAAACCCGAATCAACCAGTCATAACTCGACAACGCCTTCAGGCTGACGGTGAACATTGCATTTATGCACTTACCGTTTGCCAATCCGAACCCAAAAACATTAAAGAAGCAATGACTTATGACAACTGGATTGAATCCATGCAAGAAGAACTTAATGAGTTTAAACGTCTTGAAGTATGGGAACTGGTTGAAAAAACCATCATGGGTCTATGTTATTGGTCTTAAATGGATTTGGAAAACAAGTTGGATGTTGAAGGTACGGTTATCGTAAATAAGTCACGCCCGTGGCTAAGGGTTATAGACAAGAAGAAGGATTGACTTTGAGGAATCATTCGCACCGTTGCTCGACTTGAGGTCAGACGGATTTTTTCTCGGCATTCGCGGCTCACATGCACATCACGGTTCATCAGATGGATGTCAAAAATGCTTTTCTGAATGGTCAACTGAAAGAAACGGTTTATGTTAGTCAGCCGGAAGGATTTGTTGATCCAGAGTTCCCCGAATCACGAATTCAAACTGAAAAAGGCTATACGGTCTCAAACAAGCCCCTCGAGCGTGGTATGATACGTTATCATCCTTTCTCATTGCCAATAATTTCACTAAAGGATCGGTCGACCCAACACTTTTCATTTAATATCACGGGGCTCACATTTTAATTGTTCAAATCTATGTGGATGACATCATTTTTTCTCAACACATAAAAAGTACTCAAACGAATTTTCAAAACTTATGAAAAAACATTTTGAAATGTCCTTGATGGGTGAACTTTCATTCTTTCTAGGATTGCAAGTTCATCAATCACCCCGTGGTATTTTCCTAAGTCAATCCAAATATACTCTTGAAATTTTAAACAAACATGGAATGCAAACTGTGATACCTATTCCACACCAATGGCACATACCAAGAAACGGATGTCGATTTGCATAGGAAATTGGTTGACCCTACCAAATACCAAGTATTATTGGGTCACTCATGTATCTAACAAACAAGAGACCCGATATTGTATTTGTTGTATATCTTTGCTCCTGTTATCATCAAGACCAACTGAAACTCACCTCTCGAGGCTAAAAGAATCCTCCGATACATCAAGGAAGCATTAATTGGGAATCGGTATCCAAGGATTCGGTATTGAACTAATAGCTTTTTCGACGCCGATCACGTAGGTTGCTTAGATTCTCGGAAAAGTACTTTAAGCTTTACAATTTCTTGGTGATAAACCGTGTCATTGCAATCGAAGAAGGTGGATTGTACATCGTCCTCAACCGAAGGTAATATGTAGCCATGTCGGCGTGTTGTGCTCAAGTCATCCGGATGAGAACACAACTCAAAGACTATGGTTACGTATTTGATGTAATCCCGATGTATCGCGACAATCAAGTGCTATTGCAATCTCGCAACTCGTCCAACATTCAAGTCCAACCACATCGATCTTCGATATCATTTCATAAAAGAGCATGTGGAAAAGGGTATTGTTGAATTATATTTTGTGGGTATCGAACACCAATTGGCGGACCTTCTCACCAAAGCCTTAGCTCTTGCTAGGTTTACTAGAGTTGATCCATCGATTGGTATGAGGTGTTTGACTCGTAAGAACCGGATGAACTTTTGACACATTCTTAAAACCAACAAACACCAAAACCTCTTTTGTAAATATTCTTTCAAAACAAAATACAAAATATAAAATTTCATAAAATACAAAAATATTCTTCTATCTAAATTTCTTTCAACATTGCAAGTACAAATCTTCCATCAACACTTTGCTCTTTCAAACAATTTAATATTTTCTCGGACAAGTGTTGAGTGGGAGAACGTAAATATTTTCTGTTTCATAAAACCTTGTACTTGCATGTTACCCAATATTGGTTGCTTCTTTGATAATGGTGGATACGTTTCTTGTCTCTTAACACTCCTCGGACTCAAATTTGTAAAATTTCTCTATTTTTAAAGTCGAGGGGGAGTGTCGTCATGTTTCTTTCCAAACTTTCACTACTTGCTTAACCAAAAATGGAAGTTATGGGCCGTGGTTGAAAATGGTTAAGGTGGAGGGGCCATACTTGTCAAAATTTTAAACTTAAATTTAACAAAAACTCCCCACCTAATTTTCTTTCACATTTATTTCAAACATTTAAGTCTTCAACTACCTCATCCACGCCTATAATTCATCTTCTAATCCGTGTTATAAACCTCAAATTTTAAGTGTTTAAAGTTTCTTGGTGTAATTTCAAACATTGGTCTTTAACCATTTGCAAAATCATCGGGTTGATCTTCCTCTAAGTAAGATTGAAGCTTTTACGCTTATGCGTATGAGCTTGAATTCGTGTTGGGTTGTTTGTTGTGAAATGGGTGTGTTAAAATGTTTCTAATATCAATCTTTATACTGTTTCCAACATCTAATTCAACCCAAAAACAAGTATGAATCACTTTTCAAAATTAAGGTTTATGCGTGAAATTGGGTGTTTTCTATTGTGAGTATTTTAGGACAATTAAAGGCTTGAAAGATGATTGTTACATGTTTAATTAACTATATACATCATTGAATCCAACCCAGAAACATCAAAACTGCATAATTAGACTTTAGGGTTTATGAACAAGTTGGTTTGGGTATTTTTGGTTCATGAGGTATTTGATGTTGAAACTTGTTTCAGTTAACTCATATGGTCTCTAAGACTTACCAGAAATCATTTGGTACTTCTCCCATGGCTAGATTGCATATTCGTAAGATTTGACTCTAGGGTTTTATGTTACGCATAACTAGGTGCCTACGCGTAACTGGATAGACCTTGTGATAACGTGTGATTCTGAAAGTGGTTGAATAAAGTGTTAATGGAGATGTTATGATTAATCTATTTCAGGTTTTACGAGTGCAAAGTCAGAATCAAGGTTAAAATTGGATTCTACGCTTAAGGAATACCTTACGCGTAGATGTTACACGTAAGAGAAATCTTATGCGTAAGGGTCTACAAGGGGACTACGCGTATCATGTGAAGGATATGCGTAAACTTGGTATCTTACGATAAGGCTTACTTCACGAGTAAACCTTACGCATAAGCTAACCCAAGCTTCATGCTAAGGGTTTATTCCACGCCGTAAGCTATCTTATGCCTATGGATGACTCTTACGCATAAGCTTATGCCTCACGCGTGAAGACCACACTATTTACGATAAACTTACAATCCTACGCTTAAGCCAATTTCTTTAACTTTACTTATGAAATGTTACGCGTACAAACTTGTAAATAAGTTACTCATAACGTCACAAGACCAAAATGTCACTAATTAGGTATAATTGTTAAAATGTTGTGTGAATGAGTGAAAATTTGGACTTTAAGATTCAAAATTAATACTCGCGTAATTTATCATATCAACTTTGGACTATTGGACAAACAAGTGACTTTGGACACGTAACATTCATTAACATAACAAATTCAATAATTAGACAATAAAATCAACTTTTGACAAACATAATGTCTTTCGATATGTTGGTACTTTTGTCTCAATATCTTTCAGATCACAATATGGACATCACCATGGAAAATGTTAACGCACCAAATGAGCTCACAATGGAAGGCATCTTCCCATCTGATTACAACATGAAGATTGGAAAGAACAACCTCAAAGTCGACTTTGAGAACTTCACCTGCTCAGAGTCTTCATGTCGAATTGATGTGGATATTCTCAAGTCTCATTCCTACAACAACATGCTTACAAACTCTGCAAATGTGCCGGAGATCTACATTCACCAATTTTGGCATACAATGAAAAAGGTGGATGGTCAAGATGTTGTCACGGTTACTCTAAATGATAAGCAAGTCACCGTCACTGTTGCTGATTTATGAGCTATTCTTCTGCTTCCTGCTATCCAGCCTGCTGAGTATGTGCCAATTCCAACTGAAGAGGCTACACTACAATTTATGGTCGATATTGGCTATGATGAAGCTACAGGAATCATTACCAAGCATTCTTCAGTCGATTTAAAGAATATTCCTCAGCCGTGGAGAACTTTATACATCATGATCACCAAGTTTGTTTCCAGAAGAGACAGCGGTCATGAACATCTGAAACTAATGCACCTACAAATCTTCTGGGGCATGGTCAACAAAATGCACATAGACTATGCAAGTATGATCTGGGAAGACATGATGTCTCACCTCAAGTAAGCCTGTTGATACAAAAGACGGTTCCGGCTCGTACTCAATTGAGAATTGCCGCTGAGACCGCGCGACTAAGAGACAAGAAACACCGTTAGGCTTACGCGGGATTGTCTCCACGATTATCCTCCGTGAGAGTGAGTAATCGGTTTAGGTTTAAGGAGTTTTAGGTTATGAGATCGCACCTTAAACGAGGATATGATTCCTTTATATACGCACGGAATCCTTGTTGGTTCCGTGTTCCCCAACCTTCGGCGTATCCCGCTTAAGTCGGTCGGGAATGATTATCTTCTTATTTTAGAAGATATCATATATCCATTCCGTAAATAGATTTGGGCTTGGGCTTTCGAGCCCAAGCCTTTATTAATATAGGCCCAAGTCGCGGCCGGGCTTGTAAGTATCGCGTGGTCGGGTTCATGACCGACACCGCACTATACGCCATCATGTCCCCGCCTAGTATGCGCATGAATCATGGATGCTAGACTAATGATCGAGTCCAAAACAAATAATGTACAAACGCATCTAAGAAGCCATACACCCACCCGTAGGTGCAATGTATCAAGACATCCATAGGAATAGTCAAGACCTCGTTAATCGGGGAAAGTTACTGCCCCGTTGTCACATCAAGGCATCTCGACCACACAATGAAGATTAGTGGAATCCACGTGTCGCCAATCGTGTGGAAGAGAAGAAGTATATAACTTTGGGATTCATTTTCACCGGATTCCTCACAGTTAAAACACCTTCCGCCATTCCTAAAGCAAATTAAGAGTCGTTATCCCCAAAAACAACCAACCACAAAGGTAACCGCGCAAGGTGATAAAGCGGTGAAAGTAAATCACCATGGTTAAACAGCTTGTCCGACTTCACCTCCACCTTAATTTGATCGAATCGATGGAATTTACTGCACTATTTTATACCCCGGACGCGCATCCAAGAGTTCCGGACGCGCGTACACGACATGCGATTTCCGGCGGAAAGTGGTGTATATATACACGGTTATTCAATTTGCGAATCAACGTGCCCCCGCCACGCTTTTATGCGATGTGTTAAATTATTATACGCCACACATATCGCAGCTTACACCGCATCGCAAGGCCAAAATTACTAATTTCAAGTAAATTGCCGTTACCGGGATTAATCCCACCATCAACTTGTTCACGCTTTTACCACACTACGGGCGCATGGGTGGGTAACTTTTTCAAACGCTACGAGACCTGCAATGCTATACAGATAAATTAGACGCCTTAGAATGGAGGGAGTATTTCTTCCGGTAGATGATACATGTTTCCGTGGAATTATGATTTTATACCCGGGAACGCCATGTAGGGATGAGTGCCCATTGCCTCGGGTCTTATAATGTCGAGGATGCGAATCGATAATGCTAACCGCATCCCCATTAGTGCGTATCCCGAGGATTTTTGGTGCACATGGGATCACCGTAATTATTTCGGTCCCAAGATGAGATCCCAATCTTTTAGACGCCAATGGCCAGTGGTGGTACTTATTCCTCCGCATTTGTGTAAATAGTGTAAGAACAATCTTCCGCTCTATGTTGCGCCTTATATAACCTGCTTGTATATGTGTCGTGTCATGCGCAGAGATGGATCTGCTTACTGTCAGACATGCCTAGCAAAGCCCGCAATTGCTAGACAGAGTAAGACCACCGAGGACGATGAGAGCCCATATTAGCCGCGATCAAGGACGCGCCTTGAACCAATGCCGGGATACAGGACCAGCCTCTACAGTAATGGGGCCACGCCTACAGAGCCGTCCCCATCCTCGAGGTGACTTCATTGTCAGCAATCATCACCCGGGATGTAGCTCATACCAAGAGGAAGAAGAGGAAAGAGCCGCGCTTAGTCGCAAAGGACCGGTGGTGATGGCGCGGCCCTTCTAGGAAAAAACGCCCGTGGTGCAAACCGGAGTTGTCCTCCACCGATGAAGCCGCCGCACCCATCTCGCTGATGATGCGGAGCCCAAGTAAGTAAAACCATACATTTGTAATTTCCATTAGTTGGTGAATGTGCTAGTTGTGATTCTAACATTACGCCGCTGATCATTCGCAGGTGGAGCAGTCATGAGTCACCTCCCGCGAGTCCGGCAGGCCGGTGCATTCCGAGCCGCCGAGCCGAGATCATGAAAGCTGTCGACGCAGATGTGCCTCGAGTCAATTAGTTGAAGAATTGGTTCAAGTCTCCGCTCATCAGCTTCGTTAACTGAAGTCGAAAGATCAAGTATCCGTGGGGAGGACCAAAGCTCAAAGAAGGATCAAACAATAGCTCGCGGAGACGCACTGCAAGTATCCAAGCAAGAACCGATAGCGCACGCAGAGGTTAGTAAGCTCAGCAGCATATGCGCAAAAACAGCCGAGGACAAAATGGCACTAATGTGTCAAATAAGTCGAGCGCATGAGGTCGCCAGTACAAGTCTCACGTCACCGGGCCTTGAAACATCTAGAGTGTGGCAAAGAAAATATGTTTGCACAGTTGGGGAGCTTGGGACCACCGTGAGCTGGTCATTGAGGTGCAGGAGGCTAAACCGCAAGATGAGCATTGAGTACGACGAGGAGTTGTATCCTCGCCTTATGTCCACCATAGCAGAGCGCAGATGGCTCATAGGCCACGGTCTTCGCCTTGCTGCACTGAGCACCCGAATCATCTGAGGTAGTAAATGCCTTCTGAGAAGTTGTGCACAAGCGCCTAGATCGTGGTAAATCGTGAGGCTTATCGAGAAGCTTCACGAGGCCAAACTGTTGAAGTCGCCCATCGATAAGGTACCTAATTATGACGCTGAGTCATATGACCACTTGGTTGCTGCCATGCAGAAAATGAAGGACTTGAGCCCCAATGATTTCTCGAGATGGAGCGATCAAGATTATCCCATAAATGTGATTATATGGGTCGACCTTGGCGCCGATCGTTCGAGGGTGTCAAGCACACGGACTATTATTTGAAACCGATGTATCTCACCCAAGTTCCTCTCTTTGCGCCCCTGTGATAGTCGTAATCCCTTTGCATCGAGAAGGAAGTACTCAAGGAGGTCTTGAGGCGCATGCGACCCGCCTTGCTAAGAAAAAGGGTATCACCGGTGAAGGCCATTTTGTGGGGTTGGTGCGGCTCACTTGCTGCTGTCCGATGGAGTGCCCGCTGTGGCCACCGTGTCGCGGTGCGGATGTGTTTAGTGAGGTCAAAGATGCAACGAGAGATGTTGGGACCTCCTCCCTTAAGCGTTGTAGCAGTTGGTAGTAGATATGTTGTAAAATACTTATCTTTTGTAATAACTCGTGGTCATAAATGAAAGTATCTTTTGTTTTGCTGTGTAATGTATACATATCTGTTTGTCTTTATGTAAAAGATGTATTTGTTGCCGAAGAAACAAACATGTGTTTCGGTGCGGCTATAGGAAATCCATAATCATGTATGAAACCATATTATACTTTAAGAAATAATTCTAAGTACTTTGTCATAATCGTATGGTATGATATCCAACAGGTCAGAATATCACATTATGGAAGCAAGTGTCTTGGTTCCTAAGTCGTTAAACGCAAGACGCGTGTAGGCTTTTATCGCAAGAACCATCGCGGGATGCGCATATCTTATTCCAACGCCTCGAGAACAAGGTGTTTAACAGGATGCGTGATCCGAAGGTTGATGGGTTTGCAACCCTCTTACTCAACAAGCTAGTTAGTAGGTCAACTTATCCTTTTACCATCGTGGGTTTATTTGTAGTGCATGCACGCCATCGGCAAAAATAAAAATTGTTAAGACATACAAGATATGGAGATAACACTTGAAATGTGTCGCTGGAGTTAGCTAGAAACCGCGACGCTTTATTAATACTTGCAAGTTTATCAAGAAATAACAAAGAAAACAAAGAATATGAAAAATAAAACCGAGTACATGAATGTTTATTGAGCATCGATAGTGCGGAGCGTCCGCGCGCCGTGTCGTAGCTATTTTATAGGTAGCACCTCTCGAGGTTGCCGATATTCCATGTGCGCGGTAGGTCACGCACCATCCGCACTGTGAGCTTGCAGACGCCTGCGTCTGCTGTTTCAAGAACTCATAAGGTCCTTCCCACTTTGGTCCAGCTACTCAGATCTTCGCGCTTGCCTCATTGGCGCCGTAGACAAAGTCACCGTCTCAATGAAACACCGTGTACCTTGGCATCATAGTATCCTTTCATTTTTGACTTCGACCTGCCTCCCGTATGGCCGCCGCTCGCTGCCTTTCTTCCAAGAGGTCCAAGTCGACACGCCTTCGCCGCCGCTTGTAGTCACATTAATCTCCGTAAAGCGGATAGTTGGCATGCCGATCTCGCTGGTATAACGCTTCGTCCCGTGATACAGAGAGAAGGGGTATCCTCGCATCGATTTAATCGAGGTGCGGTGCGCCCATAGTACATGTGAAAGTTCTTCACCCACCTTCCTTTGTGCTTGTCCAAGCGTTGCTTTTGATTCCTTCACCTGTGCTTCGATTTGCGCTACCGACTAAACCATTGGTTCGCGGTGCGAACCGACGCAGCGCCGGGTGATGTTTAGCTTTTCGCACCAATCCTTGAAGGGATTGTCGCACTGTTTCCCGCTGTCCGAGATGATTTCACCGTGTAATCCAAGCGGCATACAATGTTGTCCCGCATAAAGCGCCCACCGTTGCCAGCACTGTCACCACCGCTTTGCCTCGATCCACTTGGTGAAGTAGTCTATAGCTACTATGAGAAACTTGAGACCGCTCGCCGCTATTGGAAAAGGACCGGCGATGTCAATGCCCCGCTTGTAGAACACACCGCGCCGCGATTGGTGTTAACTCATGCCGGGTTCGCGCGGCACGGTCTCGTGGACTTGGCAATCATTGCACTTCCTTATCAAATCCCGCATCTTTATGCATGGTTGGCCGAGTATCCCGATCGCATGGCTGCTGCTACAATGCATCGCGGGTCCCATGCATGCCGCATGAACCTTCATGGATTTCTCGCAAAGACGTAGTTTGCTTGTGGGGCCGACGCAATGAGCCATGGTTGGAGGAAAGAACGACGATAAAGATGTTGTCTCGCACTGAATCTCCGCTACTGTACCAGATTCGCGAGTCGTCTGCTCTGGGGTAAGGTTTGCTTAAGAATTCCGCAACGGTGTCATCCATGTAGGACCATCCTCCCGTATGATCATGGATACTCCATCTCGTATATTGACTTGCTTTTCAAAGTTGTTTCCACCAAAGACTTGCTTTGATAAGTGTGCTGCTTGTCGAGGCGATCTTGCTCGTATGCCCGCTTACATTCTCTCCTCTAGTGGACTTGCTTAATAGTAAACCGATCAAAGCCTTTGATCGTCTTAGTCTTCTCAAGATATCGATCATATTTTCTTTTGCCACGTATTCACCCAACACATGGTTGGCTACTAGTCGGGAGTCCACATTTGCTTCCAAGTTACGTGACACCCATTCGAGTTTAATGCGTAATCCAAATGATCGTGGCTTCATATTCTCGCTCATTGTTTGTCGAGGTAAATTCAAAACGCAGCGTAAGTGAATTCCATTCCTCCGGGTTTGGAGAATAAGGCCCGCCTCCCGAGCCATCCACTTACGAGAGTGAGTAATCGGTTTAGGTTTAAGGAGTTTTAGGTTATGAGATCGCACTAAACGAGGGATATGATTCCTTTATATACGCATCTTAACTCTTGTTGTTCCGTGTTCCCCAACCTTCTACAGATCCCGCTTAAGTCGGTCGGGAATGATTATCTTCTTATTTTAGAAGATATCATATATCCATTCCAGAATAGATTTGGGCTTGGGCTGTGAGCCCAAGCCTTTATTAATATAGGCCCAAGTCGCGGCCGGGCTTTAGGTATCATGTGGTCGGGTTCATGACCCGACACCGCACTATACGCCATCGGGCCTTTCATCGATACATGAAGTAGTTGATCCGCATATTCTCGGAAGAATTGGGACATTCCTTGAGAATTAACGACCCCAACAATCATTATGTGTTGTATGCGCCACGCTAAACGTTGTCTCGATTCAAGGACTCATCGACAAAGAAACAAGGTGCAAGATTTTTGACCGCTTTCTCACCGATATCAAAAGTCTTCCGTCAGATTCACGATACCTAGAAGCAAAGGAAGAAAGGCAAAGTCGGTTTTATGGATGAAAAGGCTTCACCATTCCAAAGAAAGAAGACCAAGATCGTGCAGCTCGAAGTAGAAAGCACTAGAGTGCCTCATATCCCAAGAGGCATCCACGCCTTAAAAGAAAAGTTCCATCTAAGGGTGCCATCCCTAATCCTAAGCTGAAACTTAAACTAGAGGACAAAGACTCTGAAGATACTGAGTCTGAAGAAGTGGTTCATTACTCCGAAACAGCTACACATGAGATTACCTCATCAAGGTTAGAAGATAAACCACTTAGTCCCAAATCAAAAAAAGGGAAGACACCCGTTGCTGAAATAGAAGAAGAAAGCACGGATGATGAACCAAAGGATGAAGAAAGAGAGTACCACAAGACTCTTAAAGATCTGAGGCTTCAACATGCTGCTAGAGAATTTAACCTTCAACAAACCAGAGGTCCTGGCGGTTCCAATGGTGTCGACTAACCACACCAGCCTCGATGCGGTTAATCAACCCGATAAGGGAACCGTACCACCACTCAGAATCAACAGAGCAACAAAGAAAAGAGGATGAAATTATTTTAGATTTTGAAGAAAAAGAAAAGGAGAAGACTGATAAGATTACCGATGAAGACATAGAGGAAGCAGCTAGGGGGAGAGCTGAAGAAGAGGCTAGGATAAAGGCCGAAGAAGAGAAAGAAGCTGATGATTATCTTCAAGATAATCCTGAACACAACCCTGAACAAACTTCTGAGCCACCTAAAGATCCAGATCCTTCACATGACTCATCTTCATCTGATTCATCATCTCATTCATCACCACCACCATCCAAAGACGCTACCACCAGATCCACATCCAAACCTGTCAAGAAACCGACCGACACTTGGGCATCACGTGCCAAGACCAAGATTGTCAAAGCTGTCAGGAAAGCAAGAAAACGCAACGTGGTCAACAAAAAATTGAATCAGCTTGCCGACCGAATAAATCTACTTCAAAATGTGATGAACGAGTTCTCGGACAAAAGAGACCAGATCCAACAATTTCTTAACCGAGACATACAGTGTAAGATGGACAAGACGATTAGGGACTACACTCAAAGGTTCCTTCTCGACACCGTCCCTGGAGTCACAAGAGAGATGTTCGCCAGACAACTCTATCCTTATCTCATGTCATTGGTCAAGGCACACCGCCTAAAACCCCGTGGTCATGGAAATCAAACCAGCTTATGTCTCCTACTATCGTTGATGCGTAATTGATATCTAAGTCGGTTATCCAAATGTCTCAACGATTCATGACTTTCACTTCTCGATAAGCAAAATTTTTGAGGAATTACCGAATATCAACTCAAGACATCATGTAAAGAGTCGGCTAGTCAGGTTAAGCGACCAAGAGATGATGACGATGCTGACAAGGATTCTGAGCCTAAACGTCAAAAGAAAACAGGCGAATCCTCTTCCATGCAACCACCACCCCAAAAGACCACCACCACCACAAGAACTCGCCAACGCCCTCCTACTTCAGATAAACCCTCGACTCGAGTCTTCACCACCAAAGGAGAAAACGGGTGACTATTTCCAATACACCGTGGTGACGACGAAGAGATTCATGAGCCCCAACAATGTACTTCATACAACATCAATCGAGCAACAATCGTGACCATCATCCACACCCAAGAAGAAGAGATCCAATATGTCGCTTCTTGGTTAGATGAAGATGACATCGCAGTATCACGATCGTTCAAAGAAGCTCGTTGATGCTACTGCTGACACCGAAAGGCCAAGAACCGGTAGATGGTCGCATTATGGAGCAAAAGTTGCTTATCCGTGATGAATTCAAGGTCAAAAGATGACGGCGGGTGAATTACGCCTGATCAAAAACAATGCTTTCCAATTGTTAAAGGACAGATCCGGCAGTGCTGTTGAAGTTGAATATCACCTCAACAACATTACATGAGCTATGTCTAACAACATTGACTGGCTCAACCCAAAATCGAACATTGACTTCACAAGACCGGATAAAGCTCCATACTACACTGACTGGACCAAACCATTACCAACCATTGGTCGACCAGATCAAACTAGAATCCCTTACCAGTACTTCTTCAACAATGACCTGTAATTTCTACAACATAGTAGCAAAATCAGCAAGAAGTATGCTACGTCACTCACTTTCAACATCCCAGCTGCAGTCTTCTCCAACAATGCCGCCATCGAAGAAGAAGCCACAAGAATGTTTGTTCAACATGTGGTGACTTATGATCGTGATGCACAATATGGCATTCATCATTCATTCGAACAAAGAAGAATTTACTACCGCACCGCCAAGTTCGGATATCAAACAAAGAAGTGTTCAAGGACAAACGGATCGCTGCTATCATGAATGTCGATCCGCTACTAAATGGGACTATTCATTCCCAAGAAAATCACCGTCAAACGCCAAGACGAACAAGAATATGACTTTATCAAGTCGATTTTCCTAGGTTGTCACCGAACGACATCGAAGACATGTACCTTGCTAAGGTACAAGGTCCGATGAGACAATTTTCCACACACATTCACCAAGACATCACTTCCTTGTTAATATTCATTAGAAGCAAAGTGATCCAAGAACGTGTTGAAGACCTTCAACTTGTTGTGGAATCATATCGTAAACAAGTCAACCTCACTAAACCATTACTACACTTTCCGACATAAACCAACTATCTCAAGACACCATTGTCAAGAAACCGAATTTGAGTTGTTTACCGCAGTTGAACTTCACCACAATTGTTTAATGGCGCATAACCGAGGTTCACAAGTTTTGAGATCACACCAAGTCGGTTCGTGATGGGTTAGCATATCGGCCCTAAAGACATCAAGCAAGGTATTGGGTCAAAGAAGCGTTGGAATTCTAAGGAAAGGATGGATGCTAGGAAGATAATCACAAGGATTGATGAAAGGCTATTTCACCGGATCGATGCGGAGGCTGAGAGCTTTGTCGCGGAAGAGAGAGTTTCCTCTTACTGCTATCGCTTCAGAGAGAACTCCCGATCTCATTGACGAATTGCTTCGCACTCTTAAACTCTTTCATTGATTGAATCTTTCGATATTATGATCCAGATAATCGACTATGGCTTGTGCACATACATAATTGTACAACCCGCTCTTGTAATGAAAGGACCCCGTGGTACGCATCGCCACAATCCTTATAAAAGGAGCTTAAAGCTTTTACTTTTGAGTAAAACTTATCAAAACTTTTATTTTTAAAAGTTTTGCTCAAAAACAAGTAATTCCCCTTATAGTTTTAAAACCTCAAAAGTTAATATTACTTGTCGAGGGGAGTATTTGCTAAAAATCTTGTTCACAAAACGTTTTCGTGGAAATCTTCCCACAAAATCAAAATGGACATATTCGATATCAGAATTTCATCAAAATAACATATATGCCATTTTTGAGGGGAGAAAAATTGTGTGATACAAATATGTTGTGAAACTTGTGATTGAATCTTCGTATAAAACTTAACCAATGAATTGACGATATGAACCGTCAGATATCAAAAGATTTGTCTTTCTAGACTTATCCAAGTAGATTGTACCTATTCGAGAACTCTTGATAGACATGAACTTGACGGTTTGACAACCTTCGAGGTTTGTCCACACCTTCAAGGTAGTTATTAGAGCTAGTTGTCACCTAAAAGTCGACAATGTAACTCTTAACTATGCAACGTAATCGTGTCTCATGGGAATTGTCTATCTTGAGTCGATCAATTCAAAAGTGCGCTCCTCTCACACTGCAGTATTTCACAAAACACTTAAACACGTGTGGAGAGGGAGTATTTCAAGAAATGATAAAACTCTCACAAGGGTACAAAATGTTTTACTCATAAACACTTTAAGAGATTTTCAAGAAATGGTTTTATGGCAACATAGGTTAGTCATGGAGTTATAAGGTGACTAAGGTTAGGAATAACCGTCCTATGATCCTCACGGAGTCGGAGGATCTACCCAAGGACACCACCAATAGTTAGAATTTAGAAGTCCTTAGGTATGATTATAAAAAGGAGAAATTGAGAATCGAGAAAGAAGGAGTTGGAGAATTAAAAGAAATGTAATGAAAAGGGTGAAAAGAAATAGCCTCCAAATTATTCAACTTAGGCGTACCCAAGTTCAATATATGCTAACAAGTCACTAGATGACACCGTATTCAAGAATAAAGTCGCCATGGACCCAGTGACGCATGCACTAAACCTTCTTAACTACTCAAGTTTCTCTCAACAAAAGCTTGTTTCATTCTCACAGTGAACCCTACGTAAACTATCCGCTTTCTTAGAGATTGCCGGTATTCAAGAATGAGACCTCTCCCTAGTCTCCGCCACGAAAACCAAAGCGCACTATTGAGTCTAGAGCCACGAGATTCATCAAAAGATCTCTTAGAACATTTTGACATTTCATCACTTGTCGCCAACAATAAGAACGCAAGTGATACTATTCTAGAGTCCCACATATCTTAGCAATTTGTCGAGAACATTTATGAGGGGTTCACATCGTTGATCCTCGATTGAATGGAAACTCCGCCGTGGTCAACATCAAACAACCCTCGACAAACAGTCACTCGTAACTCCCGCGGGTTACGCTTAGTGTTGTCTCAAACGGTCTACACTGTGGGTGATGCTTCTGTACCTCAACGACCACTGAATCAGATGTATCCAGACATCGTGTTATCCTACTTGATGGACTCCGCTTAGGAACAAATTTTGCTAGAATTAGAGATGTGTTTTCACACTATGTCGTTAACACGCCAAGTTCGAACTTGTAAGGCCGGAAATCCCACTCACGGAGATTCCTTTCAAGAATCGTGTCCTCGAAGATGCGGGTCATTACTTGAACTTGTTCAATGTAATGCCAATCGTCCCTTTGGGATCTTCGGACAAATTGATTCGCCTCGACCAAGGTGAATGGAATCAAAACATTCATCAAAAGAACAATCGTAGTGGTCATTTCTCTCAGAAACGGCCACAATGATCGATTGGTGTTTATCACTAACCAATTCTTATGTTTTCTTCTTATGGATGCTCCTAGGAGATGATCGTGCAGATTCTCCACATGCTCATACCAACAACAACATTAATTGAAGTTCTCTCGAAAGGCAACACAAAAGTTAGAATGTTTCTTCGTCTAAGTCAAAGAATCTACAAAGTTCAAAGACTAAAGAGAACTACATCAACACTGAATTCCAACGTCAAAGAGCGTATGAGCATGTTGGAGAAGGACGTGGAGACACCGAGCAACGAAGCGGACTCGATGCAGATTACAACAACATAAACATCACCATATCCACACCGTAACAAAGAACAAAGATAAATGAAGACGCCAAAGCCGAAAACTTCAAAGATAAACAAGATCCTCACACCGGGAGATTGTTATAATCAAGACACTTCTTCTCACAAGAAAGAAGAATGTCGAAGAATTCAAAGCAACTATTACATCCGCACCTACAACGTTTCAAGATTACTTAAGTCATTAATTACCAACACTTAGGGGAGATTGTTGGAATCACTCCTAAACTATATTTCAAGTGTTTGTAATCAATATGTAATAGGTTGCTTAATTAGGCTTTTATGTTAGTTTTAATGGCAAGGCTTATGTAGAAAGCCCATAAGCCTTGGCCCAAATCCAATAAGGAAGGAAAGGGACTTGTAGTGTTGCCCTAGTCCCTTCTCCTATGAATAGTCTTGTTGTAACACCCCAACCCGACAAGGGTAGAAGTGTCACATTCTGGTGTCATATCAGAACATACAAATAAAATCTTACAAGCTTAAAGCCTTAAAGAATAAAATACCAAGTCATATGACGAATGACTTACAAGGAAAAATACAAAATCCAATATGTCTAAAATAAAATGAAATCTCCAAACAATAGCCCAACAAAATAAATCAATAATAAGGTATCTAGGTTGGTCCACCAAATAATCCAACCTCACCCCATCAAAGCCCATCTTCAACCCAACACCGCCGCAGAAAAGAAATGCGGCCGAGCTTAAAAGCCCAAAGGAATGATATAACAAAACGAAGCTAAATAAAATCAAATGCTAAAAGAAACAAAGGAAACGGATAACAAAGTCGCAATAAATGAGAACAATGAGTCAATGAGGATCCGCAGAACACAATTATACGATATCCAAAACGAATGATAACAAGGAGAACGAAGCAAAGCAAAGCATCGATGACATATAAACAAGCACCTACAAACCGTATATACAAGAATCGAAACATAAGCAATATAGCGTGTAGGCCCACACAACATATATGTCATACAATCAATTCAGAAATCGAGACATACAAGCCAAACAAATGTCTACAGAAAGCGGAAGTAATTAATAATAAGTGAGCATGGCACCACACAGTCAAAACCCTTAGTCAAGACATAATCGTGATCATAACGTAGTAAAACATGGCACTACACGTAACAAGTAGGAATACAAGATGAACATTATAATTAAATGAATTAAATACATAGCAGGCAATTAAACAAGTTACAAGTTAGACCTCATAAGTTGAATCATTTACCCAATCAAATCGTAACATAAATGTAAATGCAAACACGGCAGTCAACAACAAGCGTATAAGGGTACCACTAATAGTCATAGTCCACTAGATTAAATCGAACGAGGTACAAAAGGTAAACAGATCAACAATCGATCGCACACAAGCATGGTTGCTGATAAATCAAAGGATCACATAACAAAGAAGATAGCATATCATCGATGACAACAGTAATCTTATATCGATACATACATATCATACGTAGTAATCGTAGTCGTGATAAACATGAATATCATAATCAATCCAATAACATATAATAACCCGCACGTGAATGGAACCATAGTCTCAAGTAACGGAATGAAAGTGTGTCGATCAATGTAATGAAGTATCTATATCTTGGTAAAAGGAATCATATAGGGTATTGAGTAATGAACAAGTAATACATGATTATGGTGCGCTGGGGAATACGGAAGGTACAATATAGGTTTATCAAAAGTGTGTGGTTATCATAAATCTACCCGAGTCCGAAACATATCATATCATATCATATCATATCATAGTAGCCATGGTATTCTGAGGGTGGCCCTGAATACCATACATAACAGGAGGGAGACCTCAAGAATAAATGGAGTAGCTAGCCCTTAATCAGGAAGACGCTAATTGCACCCGACATCATTCACCATATATATCTCCAAACGATCAAATCCTCAAACATATCATATCTAGGATGCATCCATACGCCTTAAACATAGTGGCCAAATCATATACATATAGTGAGCTCATAATCATATCATAATGGGGACTGTGTGAACATCACCAACCACACCTAAAGTCATGCCATTGGTGCATCAATGACACGGTCAGTTACCTTCCCGACTAGGAAACATATTTGCCTGCATCGATCAAGGGTCAAAGCATATTCATATCATAATGGTTCATATCATAATTCATATCAAAGTTTCATATCATAGTTTCATATCATAGTTTCATATCAAAGGTTCATATAAGTTTCATATCAAAGGGAGCATAGCAAAGTCATAGGAAGCCCTAATCATGAGGCTTAGAGTAAAGCGTATCAGCTCAAGCTAATATCGAAGATGTATAAGAATCACGAGAAACCTTAAGAGATAAGGTCGAATATTCAGACTTACGCGGAG
Source organism: Chrysanthemum lavandulifolium (assembly GCA_022545495.1). Taxonomy (NCBI): domain Eukaryota; kingdom Viridiplantae; phylum Streptophyta; class Magnoliopsida; order Asterales; family Asteraceae; genus Chrysanthemum; species Chrysanthemum lavandulifolium. Next base: position 166,121,995 of record CM040240.1, on the reverse strand, counting down.
CAAATCATAATGAAAGTAAAATCAAGAAAGGAGATCAACTCACGCCCTAACCTATATGAATTAAATAACGCTCTATAAGAATCGATCACTGCTTAAGACGGCTTTCCATTTTTAAAGGTGTTCCCACTTTTAGTAATCTTTCCATTTTAGGTACTTTCTATTTTAGGTGTGTTTCTATTTTTAGTAACTTTCCATAATTAGTAGGTTTCATATTTAGTAACTTTCCATAATTAGTAGGTTTCATATTTAGTAAGTTTAGTTACTAATCTAAAGTTAAATAATGAAAATGAGTGTTATTATGATTTAAGGATCATTTATGACAAGTTATAAGAGTTTAGGGTTTAAAATGTCAATAATGCAAAGTATGGGGTTAAAAGTGTAAATATAGCAAGTTTACTCATTTTACTCTATTAAATCCATTTAGTTACTATATTAACAAGTTAATCCATCAAGTTTCATAATTTATAAACAACCCTTAACTTTATTAAATCATGAATTACAAAACCCTAGTTTATGATTATGACTACGATAGGTTTAAACACATGTAGACTTGATTATCACAAGATTATACAACTCATATGAGACACCCATTATTAGGTCGAGACATCCCTCCCCAATTCAGATTTATATCACCATTAAAAGACCAAAATAAGTTCGTAAATTATTCGTTATCGATTCCATTTATCACATAATGATAAGCATAGTTTCGTAGGCTCATTAAATCCATTTAAAGTCCATACATATGTCGACATATAGAGAGATCAAAATTCGGCCAGATTCATATTAACATGCCATATATCATTCGATTCATACATGTTTAGAGTCATGATTTTATGTAATCCATTTCATCATTTTATGACAACATATTCATTAATTCATGTAACATATTTTTCGTATAACAAGCCCTAGAAAGATATCCATGGCCACGAATTGAATAAGAAAACACAAAGGAAGAGACGGAGATGATGATACGTTACCCTAGTAGCTGCAGACGTGACAAAGGAACAAGAATTAAACCACCACTTATCAAAGCCAAGCCTCCCTAGGCTATAAACACCCCACGGCCAAGAATGAAACCCACGACCTAGCTTTCTTTTTGAGCCAAACACGATCACCATGTCCACCAATCAATCACACACGATTACGAGCCTCCTAGGAACACTTTTCTTTGTTGGATTTTCGGATTAAAATGGAGGAAAAGAAGGGTGGCCGCCACTTTGGTGCAAGAGAGAGTTTAGGGTTTTCTTTGTGTTTTTGAAATGAAAAGGAATGTGTAAATGTGGTTAAATGTAATTGATTTTGTGATTAATGGGGAGCCTATATGGTCGGCCATCAAGGGGGAAAAGACCATTCCTTGACTTTCCAAGCTTATCTTTTCATCATGTATGTAGTCTCTTTGTAGTCTAGGTTAATTGTGTACATGTTGTAGAGTTATTTGGTACATTAGGACTTATTTATTTACGCTCTTTTAATTCATAACATAAGTTAATTATTTCATAATGTGTATATTATTGATGATATAATTTGTTAAACGATGTTGACGTGTTTTCCGAGTGTGTATAATTTTAAGTTCGAGGGCAAAATTGTCATTTCACTGCTTGAGATTTTTAGGTTTTACACTTGTAAACCTTCAATCAAGGTTGGTTGTTCACTTTCACTTTATTTCCTACGCCTAAAGTTCTATCATTCTTATAAGTGTGTATTGTGTTTGTGTTCATCCGATCACCTTATCTATATTTACATATTGATGTCAGGTTACAATATGGTGACCTAACAATATCTTACTTGCTTTCTAGTGTAGTTATGTCATATATAGTTTATCACGATTTTACACTAAGGTTTCGCTTGAGTTTTGCATGTGCAGTTATATTTGGCAAGAATAAGAAATACAACCTGATGAAGCTTATTACTTAGATGCTCAGTGACCACTGCTAAGGCATCATCTTCCATGGCTTGGAATCTTGGGCCACGGATGACCGCTTGGAATTATCTCAGCTAACTGGAGAAACAACTCACCGCCTTCAAACAGGATACTACCGACTTCAAGGCTATGCTCACCGAAATTTATCAAGCCATCAAAGGTCAAGCCACCAAACTCCCCAAAAGTCCAAAGCAACTCTTGCTCTTACTCATGTTAGGCAACAATGAGGGGGAGAAGACCACTCAAGAGAATTCCTCTCACACTGAGGGGGAGCCAGCTCAACCAGTCCCTGCTATACCAATTTCATCAGTGCCACCAACATCTTAAACAACAACAACAATGACAATAACTACACCAATAACAACAACAACACCGCCCCTGGTAGCATCATCTTCCTCAGGCCAGGATAAAGGAAAAGGCATAATGAAAACTCCTGAGCCTGAGAAGATTGCCTACATGATTGGCAACACTGAGTACCTGCTTACACCACAACAGCTAAGTGCCTACCTTGCAAAGGAAGAGAGGAGAAAGAAACTTGCTAAAGAAGAAAGAAAGAGCAAAGAAGCACTGGTACAAGTCGTTGTTGAGGAAGCTGAGAACATAGGAATTGATCCAAAGAAGCTTCAAAAGTGGTCAGCAGATGTAAGTTCAAGGATGCTCAGTCGCTAAGATGGTCAAATGAGAAAGGCTGGAAGAAAAGAACAAAGAACCGCAGCCATCGTGCAAGGAAGAATTGTCCATTACAATCGTCAATGACAAGCGTAGGCTTCCCGAGAAAATCATCGACGCCGTAATCATCCCCAAATCCAAACCATTGGCAATGAATCTTCACCGGGGATGATAAAGACACTTCGAGGTTCATGATCCCCTAAAATTCACCGACTTGGGATCACCGAACTCATGAACTTGGTCCAATAATTGAAAAGAAGGTAATACGTGGTTAAGGAGCCGAGGAAAATGCTCAACAAACGGTATGAAAGAGTGAGGATGCACCAAAGACAACTCGGGATTCGGCCCGCTTTAATCGCACCACAAGGATCTCAACCTCACCATCACAGGCAAGAGAAAGAGAGTTGAGTTCCACCGAGATCAAAATGCTCGACTTGAATGCAACAGAGTCGCTCAAGGTGTAAAATTTGTCAACTGCCTTGTGATAGAAAAGCCCTAAAGAGGGCTATTTTCATTGATATCTATGGAAACCCAACATTCCAAAGGTGGAGTGATATTGATAGGGCAGGAGTGGCTACAATGCTGAGCTACATACAAGTGGCCTCTAAAATTCAAACTCCTGCAAATGTCAAGTTCTTTGCTGACTTAAACGCCAAGATAAGAGAGCATCCTGACAGGGAAACACTCATCACTAAGAAAGTCAAGCTTGAAGCACTGGGAATCCATTTAGACTGACATCATTTTGCTTTATCTTTTGTACAAGTGTTAGAACCATGTAATGTGATCAATAAAAGATGTATGTTTTGTTAAAATACTGTTCCTTATTGTATTCATTAGTACATTCAAGCAAAGAAGCCATTTGCTCACTCACACCGATCAAACACTTAAGCTATTTGTATATCCAAATAGGGGAGACTGCTAGGTTCAAGAATACCCAAACCCTTAATCTAGGATTTGAATAGAAAATATCCCAAGTGTTTAGTCCGTTAAACACTAACAGTCACCGAGTGCATAGTCTCTCGCTGAGCCATTTTCGTGATACTCAAGAAGAGGCAAAGAAGAAGTCTCCACCAAGAAGCGCGGAACTTAAAGGGTGAAGATCGAGTCAAGAAGAAGATGGTGGATTCAAGGAGTGATGACAATAACTCATCAATCCCTAAAACTCATCTCCGCCTACTTACACCAAGACAAACCGAAATAGAAGATCAAGGATGCGAAGATCAAGAATGAGCGGATAAGGCGGGATAAGTTTGAATCGATAAGACTTAAGTCCTTATCAACCAAAGTCAACTTTCCTTGAATGGCAACGATCGTGTTCAGTGGTCATCACCGAACTTTGGAAAGCGCCTTGTCTCTTACCTAAAATAGTCTTTTGTAAATGAGACAAAATAAATCAAGATTTTGTCTTCTCAGAATTGTCGCTTGTCACTTAGGAAAGAGTTAAAACTCATACTTGTATAAATAGATAAAAGATGGATTGAAAGATTCAAGCTTGTGAATTGTAAAATACACATACACGCAGCCATCTTTCACTCCTCTAAATACAACTTAATCCCGAGATAGGTCACGGGTACTTGTAGTTGTGCCGACTTAGCCTAAGCTTCGCGAGAGTTGCACCTTTGTCATTTCAATCCTAAGTACTATTTCGCAAGTACTGGGTAATGTATTCTTGTTTGATTCATTTCTAATAAAGAATATTATGTTGAAAATTATTCAAAGTGTTTTACTTACATCTTATCACCATAGATTCACTATTAACTTGCCTTTAAAATACTTTAATTGTTTTACGATAGTGAATAGGAACAACAAGTGGTATCAGAGCAAGGTCGATTATAAAACCTTTTAAGCCGCCTAAAACGCTTTTAAATCGTGATCCTTATGGTCAAATTGATGTACCCCAACTAGTCGATAAAATGGTGGAGCTTATTCACTTGTTGCCCTAGACTTGAAGTTGGTAAATTCAACAAATGGCAAAAGCGATGCTTTGTTATTTGATTAGATGGAACCTTATTATATCAAGTGTATAAATGAAGGTCCATTTATCGCAAAGACCGTCAAGGTTTTGCCTAAACATGAAGCTCGCTGGACTCTGTGGATAAGAGGAGAGTGGTCAACCAAGACCAAAGACTCAAAAGTATCATCATATCATGTCTTCCCGATGATATTATGGAGTCGCTTAAGTCGTAGTACGCCTAAACAAACCTCGATGACCTAGTCCATAGCCATGAAGGCCCATCCGATACCAAGGAAAACAGATAATGGACCAAACTTGAGTATAACACCTTCGTGGCTAAGGATTCAAAAGCTCGTCTCAAACTTACACCCTGTACAAAACTCTTTAAATGAACTGCCTAATGATGGTGTTAAGTTGTCCAAACATGAAATCAATGTTGGTTTTGTCAATAGCCTCCTCGAGAAGTGGTCGATTTCTCTCGTGACTTAGGAATGCTAATCATATCCGTAATCTTGAACTTCTTGAAATTTATGGAAATTTGTCTATGAGGAAAACCTCATCAACAAACGATACCCCGACTTATAAAAATCTCGTGAAGTCAAGAAGTCCCGACCACCACTTCAATACCAATATCAATTGCTTTCTATTCTAACAATGTGGTTCAAGATTTCCAAGAAAATTCAGATGATGAGCCCGATGAGAGATCAATGAGGAGTACCTAAATGACCGAACATTGAATTTCAGAAATGGCACACCTTGCCAACTCTGAGGTTTATAAAAGAAACAAAGGTTTTCAAATGCTAAAGCAAATGAGGACACCTGAATGCTTTAAGTGTCACAAAAGAGGTCATTTTGCAAAAGACTCTTTTTCAAAACAATTTTCAACCCTCATATAAACCATCGTGGTCAAATCACCTCGGCTTTAGCAAATTTCAACCTAAAATCTATCGGCCTCATCAAAATTTTCAAACAATTGATCAAACAAAACCGTTGATTTTGAAGCTAAGTATAGGAAATTCAAAGCTAAGCTTGCATTGCTTGAGGCCAATCCTCGTAAACAACAAAAGGTGTTCAATCTGCTAGTGGTAAAACAAAGGCCTTGTTGTCAAACCTTTGATCGATGAAGAGCCACCATCTCGATGATGAAATGGCATGTCACAGCAATCGATGGCCCTCTCGTAAGAGGACAAGCTAGCCGCTGGGAAAAATCATGCCAGAATGGAGAACGGGTCAACATCACAATAAAGAAGGTAAATATTTTACTTTTATGGATGACGACTGATTGGCGCCCTATATGAACTATATCCATGTTGACCTTAAGTTTGTAGAAGAGCAACGATTAAATCTTTTTTCAAATATAACAAGCTAAGTTTTGAATAAAAAGTAGGGATGAACCGCTACTTTTAAAACAAAATAAGCTCGAGGTTATCACTTGCAAATTCAAAACACCGAATTAGTTAAAAGAAATCGTGCTCTTCAAGATAAACTTAAGAAAGAAAAGGATATCATTGCTAGTTCGATCGCTAAGAATCCAAGAGTCTTTGATGTCAGGAGCTCCTAGTAGCAAAAAGAGAGTCATGGGCGAAGATCATCTCCGACCCTCACAACAAAGACCGCCTCCCAAACCATTTGTGTCTCGGTGGCATGATTACCAATGTGTTGACTATTCCCAAACCCCGTGATTGATTGAACGGGTTAATCTTGAGAGTAAGCTTCCAAATTTCGACTCGAAGAATTCTAGAGCTCGAAAGTCAAGCTCTAAAGAGCAGTGCTTGACTCCCCCGATGTTCCCGTGAGTATCGAACACATCTCTCGAGTCTCGCGTAATCTCGTGCACCACTTCCACCCTCGAACCTCTTCGTGTCGCCCTAGCTCGAGCTTACTCCTTTACAATTCAATCCACACTCACCAAAAGCAAGGTCCGGACTTGGTAGAACCATCCCGAAAAGACCATCAAAACCAATTCAACAAGAATCTACCCCACCGAGACTTCCACATCCTCTCGTCTAGTGATGAAGCTAACCGATAAGAAACTCAAAAGTCCTCGAATCAATCCTCTTGTTCCTCAAAGTCAAAAGCCACCACCAAACCCAAGCGTGTGATATATGCCACTATACCACTCATACCATCGACAACCTATAGAATCATTTTTGTATGATCCGCAAAAGGATGATCACGTAACTTAATCACTTACAATATGTAAGTTCACCAAGAAAGCAACTATACCAAAGTTGGTCATCAAGATGCTTCAACCTCCAAATCGCTTCAAAAGTTTAGAGCAAAACCCTTTCCTCCTTGCTCACACCGTGGCTTTTAATGATCATCATCCCGATGATTGTCTCATGAACACATTCTCGAATATTTGCTAAATCCAAATTTCATGAGACATCCCAAGATGACAAAGGTCATCCAAGCAAAGAGAAGTTCCAAGCAACCTGTAATCACCGAGTCATCCTCGCCTTCAAATGCAAAACCTGTGGTAGCACAATGCACTCAACCACCGACCATGAGTCAATTCCCAAATTCAAACAAACCTTTAGGCCCAAGCCCACTAGTATGCTGGGTCAAGAAGAGAAACTAATCCAGCTTTTACTATTTGTGCAGAGACATGCTGTGGAGCCTATTGGGCATCTAGATATTGGATGCTCAAGAAGCATGACCGGTGTTAAGGAGTATCGCACAAATATGTAAAGGAACCAGACCCAAGGTAGTATTTGGTGATAACTCATCATGTCCCAATCAAGGTTATGGTTCAAGATAATCGCAATGGAATAGTTTTTCTAGAATAGCTTATGTCAATGGTCTCAAATACAATCTCATCGCTGTCGTCAACTCGTGATGCAAAGTACATCAGGCAACCAATGACAAATAAGGCACCATTTTCAATGCTAACAAAGAAGTTGTTTTGATAGCTCCTAGAAGAGATGATGTTTATGTCTTAGACATGTCAACACTCTCTCAAATAGAACTTGTCTCTTTGCCAAAGCCACTAAAACTATCAACTGCACATGGCACAAGAGACTCACACTTAAATTTCAAAACATCAACAACTTGGCAAAACAAAATAAGGTCCTTGGCTTACCATCATCGGTTTTTGCAAAAGATAAACCATGCTCACCTGTGAAAAGGCAAACACCAAAGAGCATCTTTCAAAACAAAACAAAATTTCTATCAAAGTTGCCTTCACCTCCTCGTGATATGGATCTCTTCGACCACCGATTTAGATCAATCCAAAGATGAGAAGTATACACTTGTCATTGTTGATGAGTTTCAAGATACACTTGGGTATATTTTTCTTTCCAAAAGAGTCAGCAAACCGATACTATAATGTCATTCATCAAGAACATTGAAAACCGTAATGACATTATCGTTAAACAAATCGAATCGATAATGGTAACCGAGTTCTAAATGAAGAGCTTGAGAATTTCGTGATGAAAGCGGAATCTCCAAAAATTTCATCTCCTTACACTCGAACAAAATGAGGTAATAAAGGAAAATGTAACTCTCATTGAGGTCGCAAGAACTATGTCAAATGGCTCACTTATCAAAACATTTCGATCAAGCAACCAAAACAACATTTTACACTCAAAACAGGTCAATCATTGTCAAAAGACATAACAAAACCCCATATGAGATATTCAAAGGTAGACTGCCTGATATCAACTACTTTCATGTGTTTGGATGTCCTATGTTTATTCATAACCACAAGGATCATCTAGGCAAGTTTGATGCTAAAGCTGATGATGGATACTTTCTAGGTTACTCACTAATCTCCAAAGCCTTCAGGGTATTTAACACAAGGAGACAACTAGTTGAGGAAACCTTTCATGTCACCTTTGATGAGTGTTCTGAAAGCATCAGGTTCACCAACACCTCAGTAGAGGAAATAGGAATTGATAACTCATCAAGATATACTCCTGATGAATATAACACTGAAATCAACTACTCATACCAAGTTGATGCTGACACCTCATATTATGTCTTACCTCACAACCTGCCCCAACCAACTATCGTTGAATTCATTGATAATCAATCACTCGCATGGATAGGTAACACCAACCAAATATTCAGAACTTGTGATTCAAGAAACCCAACTCGAACAAGACATCGCAATGTGATGATCTTAATGATTTCATGGTCCTCGCACCTCAACTCACTCCCGAGTTTCTAGTGACCCTTCAAGCTCGCATCCTAGACCACAAAGTAAGTGGACAAAATCTCGTGACATTGAGCTTGTAAACATCATTGGTGAACCCACCGAGGGCATGGTAACAAGAAGCATGGTCGCATAAACTAACCGCAGCCTTCAAAGAAATGAATGTCTATATGCCGATTACCATCGTAAATAGAACCCAAAAGTGTCACCGAGGCTCTAAACACCCAAGTCGGGTTCGTGCCATGCAAGAAGAACTTCAATGCTTGATAAAACAAGGTCATGACCTTGATCAAATGTCCTCAAGATGTCATTGTCATTGAATGAAGTGGTTTCTAAACAAACCGATGAAAACGCACTATCATTAAAAACAAAGCCGACTTGTAGCCAAATGTTACACCAACAAGAAGGCATAGAGGATGATGATACATTTTCTCCTGTTGCAAGAATGGAAGCCATCAGATCTTCCTTGCATATGCTACCTACATGAACTTCAAAGTTTACCAAATGGATGTAAAAGTGCATTCCCGAATGGTGAACTCAAGGAAGATGTGTATGTTCAAGAACCTCCTCGGCTTGAGAGCAAGTGAATTCCTCGACTATGTCTCAAGAAGCTTGATAAAGCCCTTTATGGACTAAAGCAAGCCCTGTGGCATGGTATGAAACTCTCTCGCCCTTCCCGATTCAAAACAAGTTTGTCGAGGAAAGATAGACAACACATTGTTTATCTACGTGACAAAACAAGATGTGATATCGTCCAAGTATATGTTGATGACATCATCTTTGGCTCAACAAACTACACTCTTTGCAAACAGCTTGAAAACTAATAACAAAGAAGATTGAAATGAGTATGATGGGTGAACTCACATACTTCCTTGGACTATAAATCGTGCAACCGATAAAGGAATTCCATCACCAAGAGAAATATACCAAATCTCTTGAAGAAATATGAGATATCTCGATCGTGCCTCAATGAAGACACCAATGGTCCCTCCTAACAACCTTGACCCGATCTCACCGGCAAATCACCAATCAAACCCATTTCGTAGGGATTGTTGGCTCACCGATGTATCTCATCGCTCTGCACTGTACATCCAATTCTCACCGTTTAATACCAAGATATCGCCCAATCCCAAAGAATCCCATCTCACCGCAAGCCCAAAAGAATACCGAGATACCAAGGGAACCCAAGCCTTGGACTCTACTATCCAAAGTGCTCGTGGTTTGACCTCAAAGGATACTCGATTCCGATTATGTCGGTCGCAACATGGATGTAAAAGTACCTCGTGGTCCCAATTTTTGGAGGAAAACCGGTTTGTTGAGTGCTAAAAAGCAACAATCGGTTATGTCTTTAATAAGTTGAGTATGTTGTCACGCAGGATGTTGTGCTAATGTATTATGGATGAAAAGTCAACTCAATGACTATGACATCTACTACAAAATGGTACCCATCTTCAGGACAACACTAGTGCCATTGCAATCTCCAACAACCCTCGTCCCTTCACCAAAGAACCAAATACATTGATATCGTATATCATTTCATCGTGACCACATAATGAAAGGAGACATAGAGCTCACTTCATCCCTACCGAATATCAACTAGCCGATATCTTCACCAAACCCTTAGATGAACCTACCTTCAGAGATCAAAGTCGAATTGGGAATGCTAGACATTGAAACTCAAAGAACCTAAAAACCAATCCAATCTCAGTAAGTTTTCCCTAAAATGGTTCATCCTCCCTGAACAGAACCTCAAAAATACCCTCTCACTGAATGAGTAAGACTCATTCAGGGACCCTGACTCTTGGTATTGAGCATTGAATGAGTAACTAAATACACCAAGTATTAGTTATTTAAATGTCCTAGGTTGGTAAACACACAAATTAAATATAGAAATATATGTCTCTCTATCTTACTGTCAGGGGCCCCTCAAACTTACCTCACCCCACTTGGCATTAAATGACCCCTCTCACATGTAATATCTTGTGGATATTTTATTGTTGCAAAATGCACTTTTACGCAGCATCGCAATCGCCTTGAAAACTGTGATTTTATCATGGTAGTGAAGTGGTAGCATTAAATGTGGATATTCAAACGCTTTCAAAACTAACTTTACAAATCCACATTTGTGCATAAACTACCCCTCTCATCACTCTATAAATACCCCTCACAAAATCATTAAAACACACACAAAGTATTTCTGCAACAAAATGTTGTCAAATACTCTTTCAAATCCAGAAATCTTTGTGTTCTTCAAACCTTTTCTGAAAAACCTTCTCTGTAAACATTTACAAAAGTTTTTCATCACAAACTTGAGAGATTTAAAAACTCTTTGATTGTTCTAGTTCAAATATTCTTTCAAAACCCTAAAAATCTTTAAATGAGAATGGCTAGAACGCAATCTCTTTAGTTTCAGGCCTCGCCGGTAGGGATCTCAAGAACATTGAATTTAAACCAACAATGTCATAGGAAATTTTGAATTTCAAAATGTCCCAAAATTATAAGGACATAATGAAATTTTATTTAACCGCCTAATCGAAACGCCTTTGTTCGTCCTCTATATTGTACCAAAACCTCCTCGTGGAGTTTTGGGCTACAACAAAGGCCTATGACCCGACACTCAACTATTGAGATGACTCTAAACCCCTGTGAGTATCTCATTAAGTTCGTGCTTTTAACGGGAAAGATCACCACCCGACTATACAATGTTTTTGTACTTAAACAGCCGTTGACTACAATAAAGGAGTCTAATGTTGAACCAAGAAAGTGCATCCCGATTCCTCCACCGTTGAAGGACCCAGAGGGTTAAACAAATCGATAAAACAAATTTTGATCCAAAATTTTGGACAAGACCCACCACCAAGAGTTCATTTCCTTGGCTGGAGGATCCTGCTCACTTTTGTAATTCGATCTTCTACGGGAACCACTCATCCACCGCAAGAAGTTAACTCTATTCAGCTTGATGATGGCATACCGTTTGATGAATAGGTCAATGTCGACATTGGGGAAATCTATTTATGATCTCGTAATCTGAAGCCATCGAGCAAAACTAGGCAAAATACGCTTGCACTCCTAGGTTTGTCTCATGTGCTTTACAAGTGTTACCGTGTTTCAATTATCCTCGTGAAAAAATATTGTGCTTTACCCGAATCGAAATAATCTAATTTTCAAAAGGACCCATCCCTTGTCACTAATATTGAATTGACGCCCATATGGTTGTCAGAACAACTGCAGAGGGACTCAAGGTCTCCTAACCCCGCTCCTAAAAGAGAAAGGGGAAGTCTCGATCGACTAAGACCAAACCAATGTCTCGTGGGGCCCCGAGGCTTCAGAACACAACCCAAAAGGCAAAAGAAGTCCAAGACCGATATGCCACCCATCGAGACCAAGCAACATCCACCAGTGACAAGGAAAGACACCGATAAATCACAATCGCCGTTCTTTGGTCCCAACTACTACTCCCCAAGATCCGTAGGGAAACATACAACCCACGGTAGGGGAGCGCCCACATTGCCCAAGGATGACATTCAGAATCACGCTTTTTGTCCGAGGGCCAACCGAATGATCCCAAAGACTGTGAGGGAACTAAACAACTCACCATAGGGATTTCACCGCCACCGACTCCGCCTAAAGGCACCTGGAACACCCACCAAAGGTCTTAGGGGTCACAGGGGACAAAGACTTGAGGAAAGAAACAACCTCACCGACACGAACCCACCACCAATCCTCGACCGGAGACTCTACACCGAAAACCCATTAGTGTTTGAGGGGTCAAAGGGGACAAAGACTCGTAGGGATTAATACCACCACGATATTCGGAACCCATCACCACCACCTTGTTAATTGTTGCCGATGTTGTCGATATACTATTTTCTCGATGATGAACTTGCCGATGTTGATGATGAAGTTCTTTCAAGTAGGAAGACATGACGCCGAGATTCAACCATGAACAAGAATCTCTGCCGATCCCACAAAGCCCCGAGGAGTCACCTTTCAAGTCGATGATGCTTCCTTAGACTCTTCATCCTCCGATGAATTCAAGAAGTTTGACAATGTTCTTCCACCGATCGAAGACAACGGTTCTGGATCACAAAGCCATGAAGCTATGCCGGGTCAATGGATTGACTACTGCGGGATCAACACACCAAGCTACTCGGTTATGCCGATCTAAAGTCCGATGTGCTCACCATCAATGCCAACACTGATGAACACAGGGATCTTATGTACCAACATCTTCATCGACTGGATGACAACTTGGTCAAATTTCTAAAGCATCTTCAGAGTTGTAGGACTAAGATTGATGAAATCAGGGACTCGGTCAAAGAAGACCCAGCACTCAACTCAAAAGTGCTCGAGGCTACTGAGGCTTACTTGAAGAATTCCTTAGACCTCACTAAACTAATCACCATGCTAAAGTCTGCCAATATTCGTGGTCTCGCCTTCGTTCGCCTCTTCGTGCAACATCGGGTTCCTTAGATGATCAGTGACCACTCGCTAAGGCATCATCTTCCATGGCTTGGAATCTAGGCCACTGATGACCGCTTTGGAATTATCTCAGCTAATCTGGAGAAACAAGTCACCGCCTTCGCCAGGATACTATCGACATCAAGGCTATGCTCACCGAATTTATCAAGCCTTCAAAGGTCAAGCCACCAAACTCCCTAGTGTCCAAAGCAACTCTTGCTCTCACTCATGTGCGGCAGCAGCTTGAGGGGAGAAGACCACTCAAGAGACTTCTCTCACATCGGTGGGGAGCCACCAACCATCCCTCGCTATACCATTTCATCAAGCATCCACCAACATCTTCAACAACAACAATGACAAGAATTCACAATGACATGACAACAACATCACCGGTAGCATCATCTTCCTCGTGCCAGATAAAGGAAAAGGCATAATGAAAACTCCGAGCTCGAGAAGATTCCCCACATGATCGCAACACCGAGTACATGCTACACCACAACAATGCAAGTGCCTACCTTGCAAAGGAAGAGAGAAAGAAACTGTCAAGAAGAAAGAAAGAGCAAAGAAGCACCGCACAAGTCGTTGTTGAGGAAGTCGAGAACATAGGAATTGATCCAAAGAAGTTTCAAAAGGGTCAGCAGATGTAGTTCAAGGATGCTCATGTCGCTTAAGATGGTCGAAATGAGAAAGCAGCTGGAAGAAAAGAACAAAAGAACCGCAGCCCATCGAGAAAGGAAGAATCGACCATTACAATCGTCAATGACAAGCGTAAGGCTTCCTCGAGAAAATCATCGACGCTTAATCATCCCCAAATCCAAACCACCGCAATGAAATGTTTATGTGGGGGATGATAAAGACACTTCGAGGTTCATGATCCCCCAAAATTCACCGACTTTGGGATCACCGAACTCGGCGAACTTGGTCCAATAATTGAAAAGAAGTTGCATGCGGTGGTTAATGAGTCAAGGAAAATTCTCAAGAAAAGGTATGAAAGACTCGAGGATGCACCAAGACAACTAGGGATTCACCGCCTTTAATCGCACTACAAGGATCTCAACTCTACCATCACAGGTAAGAGAAAGAGAGTCGAGTTCCACTGAGATCAAAGCGTCAGATTAATGCAACAGGAGTCACTCAAGGTGTAAAATTTATCAAATGTCTCAGATAGAAAATCCCAAGAGGGCTATTTTTCATTGATGTCTATGGAAACCCAACATTCCAAAGGTGGAGTGATATTGATCAGGCATGAGTGGCTACAATGCTGAGCTACGTACCAATGGCCTCTAAAATTCATACTCCTGCAAATGTCAAGTTCTATGCTGACATAAACGCCAAGATAAGAGAGCATCCCGACAGTGGAAACACTCATCACTAAGAAAGTCAAGCTGAAGCACCGAATCCATCTAGACCGACATCATTTTGCTTTTATCTTTTGTACTAGTGTTAGGAACCATGTAATGCATCAATAAAAGATGTATGTTTTGTTAAAATACTCGTTGTTCCTTATTGTATTCATTAGTACATTCAAGAAGATGAGCCATTTGCTCACTTACACCGATCAAACACTTAGGCTATTTGAATATCCAAATAGGGGGGAGACCTGCTGGTTCAAGAAATACCCAAACCCCTTTCGAACGAAAGGTGTGAATACTCATCATTTTCGGGGTCAACTGAATCGCAAAACGCCTTAAAAATGCTCGAATGCATCAAAATAATCGAAATATCTTAAATCCGCATTTTATATGTTTCGAGTATGCAAATGTTTAAAAATCGATGAAAAAATGAGCATAATTGGCGCTTTCACCCCCAAGTTTCCCTAAATTGTCAAAAATAGTCCCCGAGCACATAATTTCAAAAGTAAAATCACCAAAGGTCCCTTTAAAATCATAACTTGTCAAATTTAGTCCTTTGTGAAAAATATAAAAGTTTGAGAAAATTACAAGTTTCGTCCTCCAAGTTTCAAAATTGGCAAAAATGGTCCCTCGAAATCCGAAATGGCAACTTTGGTCCTTGCATTATTGAAACTTGTCACTTTTCACCCTTGGAGCAACTTTGATGAATTGGCGTTTTAGGTCCCCTAATTTTCGTGACCATACAACTAGTCCTTGTTATAATTAAAACCCTAAACCCTTTGGACTTGTCACTATCCTCGACCGCCTTTTCCCTTTTGCCCCTCGCCATTATATTTTGGACCTTGGTCAACCAAAGTCAAACAATGTAGTTTCCCACCATCCACCGTAGACACCTTATCTTCTCCCTCCAACTCGCTCTGCACTGCACCACCATCACCTCACCTTTCCACCCTCCTCATCATACTCACCTACTTTACCAATTTATTAAATGCCACCCCCCTAGTAGCTAAAATCGAGCCAATGTGTCAAATTGCAATTTCCGCCAAATTGTGATAAGGCTCAAAACACTCCCATTGGCCAAGAAAAGTGGGCGGAATCACAGAAGCATACTGTCGGAACACATCGTGGGTATAAAAAGAAGTAAAGGCAGGCAAGAGAAGCGTAGTTAATTTATTTTTCACAATGTATGTCGCTTTTTACTTATTAAGCTTTCAAATAGATTAAAAGTTGTTATTTCAAGTTCCTTTGTAACAATTCAAGTGTTCAAGTGTATTGCAACCGCTTTAAGTATCAATGCAAGTTTTATTTCATTTTCATAATTTTTCGCTAAATCGTTGAAAATTGTGATGTCAAACTATGAATATCAAGCTTCAATTAGCTTTTCCAAAGTAAAACAGTTTATATTAGCTCATAATAGCTTTCTATAAACTTATTTAAGTTTCAAGCTAATTTGAGTATTGGTCAACAAAAAGTCAAAGAGGGGCAAAAGTGATGCGGAAGGATTTGGGTTGGTTCGAGATATGGAAATGGGTTGAATTATAGCTTATTAGATTGGGTTTGATAGGTTAGTGGTACTTGGTTCACATTTTGCTAGCCATTGTGGCTTTGGACATTTGTAAGTCAAGATCAAAGTTCTTATGCAATATCTCGCAATTGTAGTTTAAACATGTTAAAACTGTTCTAGTAGTAGTAATTTAGTTATATTAAGTTAGTTGGATCATAAAATAAGCGGTTTCATTGTTGAAATCATTTTAGTTACAAATCGATGTACTTAAAGGGTGTTTGGCTCAACTGATTTAAGCATCATTTAGGCTTAGTCGTTGGTTGTTTAAGGTTGGTTCATGTTTGTTAAGTATTTTTGAGTTCATTTGAATCATAGTATTGTGCACCTAGCCTCAAGTCAATCTTGCGCTAAATCCATCTATCTATCTTCTTGTTGTGGTTTTAGGATTGCATAATCATTGATTTGTGCTTAGAAGTATATAACATTGCTTGCAACAAGTTCAATACAACATATAACATCAATCTCGGTGAAAAAATTGGTTCCAAAGTTCAATTTAGTCAAAGTTTATCAATATCTTCAAAAGTCGAAAATAAATTAAAATCTGTTTTGGGCTCATTACAAGGAATTTTCATGAGCTTATTTTTGGACTTATCAAGTGAAATTTGGCACTCTAAAAGTTCAAGCGGTCTTTGTACTTATAGGCATTTTGTGGAATTTTGCAATTTATTTAAAAGCTTCAAATCGACTCTTCTTTTGGGCCTTAAGTCCCACGCTCTTCATGCTCGGGTTGACACTTAGCTTTTCACGAGATATTGAAGCTTGTGCACACAGGGCTCAAAAGAGCTTCTCATAGTGCGCTTTTGGTACACTTGATCTCACCAGGTCTAGTGTAGGTACCAATATCATTTTCCAATTTCAAGCTTATGCTTTCGTTCATGTGCTTCGATCTCCATTGTTTAGCTAAGAAATCAAAATAAGCCAAATCGATCAAGTTACAATTCGGTGGTTATAAGCGAGTTGTTTATTGTTGTATTGAGTACTTTTAGCATTTTTAACTTCATGTCGGTTTGGTAGCCTTTGGGTGCATTTGCTTAATCAAAGTGCTTATTTTAATAAGCACTTACACATCGACTCCATAATTCCACACATAAGCACTTGTTTTCCAATTTTCCTAGCTTCCAAATATAATTTTAGATTTTTCCTGAAATTTTCAGATTTTTCCAAGTTGTTTTGCTATTTTTCTTAATTTTAATTAGTTTTTAAGCATCTTTAATTAGCAATTAATACAATTAAATCAGAAAAAGTCCAAAAAAATAATTTTTCAATTTTCTTAGGTTTAGATAAATATAAAAAGTGAAAAAGTAATTTTCCAGATTTTTCATAGTTTAGTTGGTAATTTTTAGTAATTTAATTAGTTTTTAATAGTTTAAAATTCATAAAAAATAGAAAAATAATCAGAAAATTACAAAAATAGTTTTGAAAATTCTAGTTTGATATTTTAGACTTTTCTAAGTCTTAATTTTATTTTTCTAGCTTTATCTCATATTTTCTTGTATTTTAGGTATTTATTAAATAGTTAAAATTAGTTTTTAATTAATAATAATTAATTAAATAGTTATAAAAATAATTTTCTTTTTCTTAAAATTTTCTTATATCATTAGGTTTGTAAAAATATAATTTTCATATTTTTAGGGTTAATATTGTGTAAGTTTTACGTTTTATTTTCTTGGCGTCAGCGTAATTTTTATCTCGGGTTTATAAAAACATAAAAACAAAAACATCATTTTAATTATAGTGATAGCGTTTATTTAATATTTTATCTTTTAGATTTCCTTTAATTTGCATTTAAGCCGTTGTAATTTATTGGCTTTTCCTGAGTTATAAATCATCTTAGTCTCTTTTCCGATTCAAATCTCCGATCACTACCGTTTGACTATTCTCTTACTGATCGTTGGGACTTAACGACACAGAAACACTATCTCTCGATCTTCATTGCATTCGTGCTTGGCTGATTTTAAGGCGATTCGATTACTCCGTTCACAAGTGGCGGCTTGAGTGATTTAACGGCATTGACACCGGATCAAGCTGTCTTGCGTGGGGAGCGGTGCTAATAGTCTTACTTCGTGATTAGTGATTTGAATAATCACTCCTTGTTCATACCATCTATCTATATATATATATATATTTCTATAAAAATCAAAAAACCAACGACTAAAAGCATTATAAAACACAAAAATATTTTCCTTTTGTTTCTATATATGTATCAAATATAAAAATACAAAAGATTTGTCGTTTTAGAGTTTAATAATAACAACATAAAATCTTACCACATGAGCCAAAGCGGTGCTACCTAGCTGAAGTGCGACCATAATAAGTTCCCGAACCAAAGATTTAAAACTTGCCTTTGTGTCCTTGATAGTGGTGTACCTTTTCAAAGAAGCCACTCATCTTGTGATTATTGGTTTAAGTTCCACTCTGTTTTGCCTCGATCTTGTTTTAATTGGATTTGTTGTTATATATACTTGTCGAACGAGAAAACCCAAAAGATTCTTCACCCATTTTTCACCAATTTCATAATTCTCTCCTTGCTCGAGATCCTTTAGAGTTAACTCTAGTGCATCTTTTCGTTCTTCTAGATCATTGAGCCCTTTTCGTGATCTAGCGAAATTCCTGAAGCGGCGTTCTCGTGAGCGTCTTTGCCCAAATAAGTCGAACCCGAGATTCATTACTATTTCAAACAAAATAGCGAGACGAGCGTACTATGGCGGAAATGCTCGAGCACCCGCCAGGGTTCTGGATGCCATCATTCTACCGATAATCAACTCGATCACTTTGAATTGAAGACACATTTGATCCAACTTGTGTCTACAAATCAATTCACAGGTTTAACAAGAGAAGACCGTATGCACACATCCGTTGGTTTAACAAGTTGACTTCAACTATCAATTACAAGGATGTGCACAAAAGTCATCAAGTTGATGCTATTTCCATTCTCACTTGAGGGGTTGTCCAGTTTGGTGGAAAAAGAACCCTCGATCCGCCGAAACTTGGGAGGAACTTGTTCAAAAGTTTGTCAATCATTTCTTTCCTCCATCAAAGGCGACTAATCTTAAAATGAAATTTACTGGATTTCGTCAAAATTTCGATGAAAACTTTGGAGGCATGGGAGAGATTCAAGGATCTCTCGAAATGCCCCATCATGAATTCAGAGACTTCAACAAGTCAATATCTTTTATAATGGGTTGAGCAGTAGTGATCAAGATTCTTTGAATCGACCGCCGTGGCAATATCTTGAATCGTAAGCCTAAAGATGTGATTGAGATTTGCGAGCAAAAATCAAAAGTTCCTATTTCTCATAACAAAGTCAATACTCCTAACACTCAACCTTCATCCGGTAACTCTTACGAGTTAGCGACTCGATAGCAGCTCTTACGGATGCCATCCGTTGTATGATTAAGGATGTTAAGGAAATCAAAAGCGAGATTCATAAACCGGAACCAATCAAAGCGTAAACAAGGTGTGTGAAACTTGTAGTGGTCACACGCGTATTATGATTGTCAAGCAACCGATGCTTCCTTTTACCAAGCTCCGTAGCCGGTGAAACCACAATCAATACCGACCACGGTGATCCTCACTATCGTGCACCTAGCGGTATGACACACACGGGTTTCCTCTGTACAAAACCATGGCAATCAAAATCGCTTTGTTCGAATCAAGGACAAAATTTCAATAACTCTCGAAATTTCAATCAAAGCAGGAACAATCACAACCCGCCATATCAAGCTCCAAATCGCAAAGTTATCAACAACCTTCTCATGCTCCCCACCAAATGACTTCATGAAATTCTTGGAGTCAAGCATCGTTCAATGCAAACTCGGATCAATAACATGAGGTTGAGCTAAAGAAGGAAATTGATACCACAATGTCTCGGCGAGACAAATGAGTTGAAGAATATGATGAGCGGTTTCATGAACATGAATATGAACCAAGCTTCATCATCTTACGGAGGACTCCCAAACAATCAGATTACCAATCCAAATGCCGAGTTGAAAGCCGTCACCACTTTCGTGGTGGTAAGGCGCACAATGGACCTAAGACTCAATGCCCCCTCCTCACAGCGGCAATGAGTCAAGTTACCAGGAGACAAGCGGACAAGGTGCATTATTCAAGCCCACAGTACCCGCTGCGTCCAACCTTCGGTAGTCAAGCTTTAAGTCCGGAACCCGAAGTTCGAAGAAAAATCTTGAGCCGAAAACACTTCCATCCCGGCTCAAAGTCTAGTCGACTTCCTTACCCATCAAGAATGAATGATGAGAAGCTCAAAGACAAAAACAAAGAAAATGGAAAAATTTTCCAAATCTTCAATGAGCTTCACTTTGATATAAGCCGTTGATGCTCGTTCTTATGCCTAAATTTGCATCCACGCTTAAAGGCTTACTCACCAACAAAGATAAGCTATCGAGAGATGGCTAAAGCTCCCCTCGATGATGAATGTGCTCGTGGTCCTTCTCAAGAAGCTTCCCAAAAGCTTGAAGACCGGCGATTTCTAATCCGTGTGATTTCTTGGGGATGGTTCAATGCTCCGCCTTGGCGCGATCTTGGCGCTAGCATTAACCTCATGCCACTCTCGGTATGGAAAAGAATGTCTTCCTAAACTTTCATCCACTTGTATGACACTCGAGCTAGCGGACCGTACCACCACTTCGTCCGGCCAGGATGGCCGAGGATGTTGTGATGAAAGTGGGAAAGTTTCCTTTCCTCGCGACTTTGTTGTAGTAGACTTGATGCGAGATCCTAGGTTCCCCTCATCTTAGGAGAGCTTTCTTGAGAGCAGTGCGTGCTTTCGATTGATGTGTTTCTTTGAAGAGTTGACCATACGGGTTGACAATGAAGAGCTCACGTTGAATATCAGCGGAACTCCAAACCTCACAGCCAGACAGTGTTGCCACAATTGATCAAAAATGCGAAGATTCAATGCAACACTCTCAAATTTCGCAGTTAAGGCGAGTCACTTAAAAGCGTTGAGCTCAGCTTTGAAAATCACCCTGGTTCAAACAAATGGTTTGAAAGCTGTGCCGAAGTCAAGAGTGTTCTTGATGATGATGATGATCTAGATTCGGAGACTTCATCGGAAGTGGTGGAAGCTGCTAGCTCTAAGAGCTACCACTTGTCCACCTCAGGAATCGGTTTGTCGCATCGAGTTTGTTAACTCTGTGGATGAAGCGAAACTCTCTTACATTTCATTTGAGTTGGATGATGATGTTTGTGATCCAATGGGAGACATTCTTCCATTGATGAATTGCTCAAAAATGATCCATCATCTTCTAGTCTTATTCCGACTCTTCCATTCCTTCTCTCACTCGACGATGAAGATGACAACTTTTGGAATGAAGTCGATGCATTTCTTAATGATGAGTCAATTCCTGAGGGGTTGATAACACTACTTGGATCGAGGAGGAGACATCCTTTTCACAAATTACATTGATTGAAGAACCATTTCCCACCCTCCTCCCGGACATCTTCTTGACAATCACCATATAACTTCAAGTTTAAGCTTAAAAATGTCAAAAATGGTGATTTGCTTCTTTACGATGAGGAATGGACTTGCATTCTCATATCGTCTTTATTCCATTCTTCACGAGATGGTGTGGTTGCTCTTTCCCTTTCTCTTTCGGAATGAGGACACCATCTTTGACCAGGTATCATTCTTAATAGTTTTACTATTAACAATACCCAGAACTTGTCTCGTCGGTGTGGAACTTTCGATGTTCATATGTTTGTTAACTGCGAGCGAAAGTCCGCGAGATTGGTTTTCCGCTTACTTTCCCAAGAACAAATTTATTGAGTCGAGTCAAGCTAGCGACTCGGTAATCAAAAACGATAGCTAAACATTGGTTTTCACCGCGTTACCACCTAGTGTGGGGGTTGCCCGCATGTTGTGTATAATCTCTTAAAAAAAAAAAAACAAAATCATCTTTCTAAATAATGGCGTCGTATTTCCCTTTAAGTTCTTTGTTTCGCATAACGCGGTACTTTGAATATTGAGGCAATATTCAATTCTAGTGTGGAATTCTCGCGAATTATATCATGTAATTATACACTTAATTCCCCATTTTGGCCAACATTTTTTTGGAGTAAGTGTTTTACACTTACTCAATTGGTTATCGATCCGCCTTGTCTAATAAACAAAAGGATTGGCTAATCCGAGAACAAGCGGCTCTTGGTAAAGAATATATCAAATCCGTTGACGACTTGCAATTTGCCCAAAATTGTATGGTATTAAACTAGCACGTATCCTAAAAAGTGAAGATTTGGCTAGCCCATAGGTTTATGGCTTGTGGTAAAGGCGATGGAAAAACCATAATTGGTAATCGACTCACCAAAGATAATATTGATAATTTATCTAAGAGTTGGCTAGTCGAACAAAACACGGTAAAGACAAAATCAAATCCATTGAAAGTTGGTGGTTTGCTCAAAATCGCACATAGTTATCGATGTACCATGGTTCTTACTTGAGCCTAAACATTTGGCTACTCGAAGTAATGGCTTTTGGTAAAGAGATTGAAATCCATTAGTTTTCTCAAAAGATTGCTAGGGACTAGCAATAGTTTAGTGTGGGGGATTGATGAGTGTGTAAATACTCATCATTTTGGTTTGTCTGACTATAAGCGTCTAAAATGCTCGAAATGCATCAAATCTGAAATATTCCAAAAGCGCATTTTATATGTTTCGGATGCAAAATGTTTAAATCGGATGAAAAATGAGCAAAGTTTGCATAATTGGCGGTTCAGGTCCCCAGTTTCTAAAATTGTCAAAAATAGTCCACGAGTCCTTATTTCAAAGAAAAATCACCAAAGGTCCTTTTAATATCATAACTTGTCAAAATTAGTCCTTTGGTGAAAAATATAAAAGTTTTGAAAAATTACAAATTGGTCCTTGAAGTTTAAGAATTGGCGAAATGGTCCTGGAAAATCGAAAATGGCAACTTTGGTCCTTGAACTATTAATACTTGTCACTTTTCACCCTTGGAGCAACTTTGATGAATTGGCAGCTTAGGTCCCTCAATTTTCAGGAATTACAAAACTAGTCCTTGTTATAATTAAAAACCCTAAACCCTTTTGGACTTGTCACTATCCTTTGACCCCTACCTTATAACCCTTGACCCTCCCATTTTGGACCCCTGGTCAACAAAAGTCAAACAACGAGTTTCCATTCCTTCACAATCACATTCGAGGGGAGCCGGCTCAACCGGTCCCTGCTATACCAATTTCATCGATTGCCACCAACATCTTAAACAACAACAACAATGACAATAACTACACCAATAACAACAACAACACGCCCTGGTAGCATCATCTTCCTCGAGGCGGGATAAAGGAAAGGCATAATGAAAACTCCACGAGCACGAGAAGATTGCCTACATGATTAGCAACACTTAGTACACCTTACACCACAAGCTGCTAAGTGCCTACCTTGCAAAGGAAGAGAGAGAAGAAAACTTGCTAAAGAAGAAGAAAGAGCAAAAAGCTTTGGTACAAGTCGTTGTTGAGGAAGGCGAGAACATAGGAATTGATCAAAGAAGCTTCAAAGGGTCGAGGCGGAGACGAAGTTCAAGGATGCTCGGTTGCTAAGATGGGTGAAATGAGAAGCGGTTGGAAGAAAAGAACAAAAGCTGCGACCATCGAGCGAGGAAAATTGTCCATTACAAGCGGTCAATGACAAGCGAAGGCTTCTGAGAAAATCATCGGCGTCGAGAATCATCCCCAATCCAAACCATTGGCAATGAATCTTTCTTGGGGGATGATAAAAGACTTCGAGGTTCATGATCCCCTAAATTCAACGACTTTGGGATCACGAACTCGATGAACTTGGTCGATAATTGAAAAAGCGAGAATACGGTGGTTAAGGAGGCGTGAAATGCTCAACAAGCGGTATGAAAGAGTGAGGATGCACCGGCTGGCCCAGGATTGATGCCTTAAGCGCACCACAAGGATCTCAACCTCGGTCATCACGGGGCAAGAGAAAGAGTTGAGTTCGACTGAGATCAAAATGCACGGACTTGAATACAGACGAGGCTGCACGAAGGTGTAAAATTTGTCAACTGTCTTGTGATAGAAAAGCACGAAAGAGGGCTATTTTCATTGATATCTATGAAACCCAACATTCAAAGGTGGAGTGATATTGATAGAGGCGGTGGCTACAATCTTGAGCTACATACAAGTGGCCTCTAAAATTCAAACTCTCTGCAAATGTCAAGTTCTTTCTTGACTTAAGCGCCAAGATAAGAGAGCATCTGACGGAAACACTCATCACTAAGAAAGTCAAGCTTGAAGCCTTGGGAATCCATTTAGGTGACATCATTTTGCTTTATCTTTTGTACAAGTGTTAGGAACCATGTAATGTGATCAATAAAAGATGTATGTTTTGTTAAAATACTCGGTGTTCCTTATTGTATTCATTAGTACATTCGATGTAAGAAGAAGCCATTTGCTCACTCATGGCTGATCAAACACTTAAGCTGTTGTATATCGAATAGGGGAGGCATTGGGTTCGATAAATACCCAAACCCTTAATCTAGGATTTGAATAGAAAATATCCCAAGTGTTTAGTCCGTTAAACACTAACAGTCCTTGAGTGCATAGTCTCGGTGAGCCATTTCGAGATACTCGATAAGAGGCAAAGAAGAAGTCTCTCCCACTCGATGGGCGGAACTTAAAGGGTGAGGCGGAGTCAAGAAGAAGATGGTGGATTCGGTGGTGATGACAATAACTCACTGAATCCTAAACTCATCTCGACTACTTGCGAGACAAATGAAATAGAAGGCGGAAGGATGTGAAGGCGAAGAATGAGGCGGGATAAGGCGGGATAAGTTTGAATCGAATAAGGCAAAGTCCTTATCAACCAAAGTCAACTTTCCTTGAATGGCAAGCGATCGGGTTCGGTGTCATCCTTGAACTTTGGAAGCGATCTTGTCTCTTACCTAAAATAGTCTTTATGTGAGAGACAAAATAAATCGATATTTTGTCTTACGTAAATTGTCGATTTGTCACTTAGGAAAGAGTTAAAACTCATACTTGTATAAATAGCATAAAAGATGGATTGAAAGATTCAAGCTTGTGAATTGTAAAAATACACATACATGAAACCATCTTTCACTCCTCTAAATACAACAATCACGAGATAGGTCGGTGGGTACTTGTAGTTGTGCTCGGACTTAGCTAAGCTTAGTGAGAGTTGCACCCTTTGTCATTTCAATCCTAAGTACTATTTACATAAGTACTTGGGTAATGTATTCTTGTTTGATTCATTTCTAATAAAGAATATTATGTTGAAAATTATTCAGTGTGTTTTACTTACATCTTATCAGTCATAGATTCACTATTAACTTGCCTTTAAAATACTTTAATTGTTTTACGATAGTGAATAAGGGAACAACAAGTGGTATCGAGCAAGGTGATTATAAAACCTTTTAAGCCGCTCTAAGCGTTTTCATCGGGATCCATATGGTTGAAATTGATGTACCCCAACTAGTCGATAAAATGGTGGAGCTTATTAGGTTGTTGCCCTAGACTTGAAGTTGGTAAATTCAACAAATGGAAAAAGCGTATGCTTTGCTATTTGATTAGGATGGAACCTTATTATATCAAGTGTATAAATGAAGGTCCATTTATCGCAAAAGCTATGAAGGTTTTCCTAAACATGAAGCTCGGTGGACTCGGGATAAGAGGAGGTGGTCGACCAAGACCAAAGACTCAAAAGTATCATCATATCATGTCTTCGATGATATTATGGAGTCGATTATAATTTGTGTCTGACTAAACAAACACAGGATGACCTAGTCCATAGCCATGAAGGCCCATCGATACCAAGGAAAGCAGGATAATGGACACGAAACTTGAGTATAACACCTTGAGGGCTAAGGATTCAAAGCTCGTCTCAAACTTACACAGGTACAAAACTCTTTTAAATGAGCTGTCTAATGATGGTGTTAAGTTGTCCAAACATGAAATCAATGTTGGTTTTGTCAATAGCCTCCACGAGAAGTGGTGAATTTCTCTGGGGACTTAGGAATACTAATCATATCGAGAATCTTGAACTTCTTGAAATTTATGGGAAATTTGTCTATGAGGAAAACCTCATCAGCAGACGATACGACTTATAAAAATCTCGGAAGTCAAAGTCACGACCACCACTTCAATACCAATATCAATTGCTTTCTATTCTAACAATGTGGTTCAAGATTTCCAGAAAATTGGATGATGAGGCGATGAGAGATCAGTGAGGAGTACCTAAATGACACGAACATTGAATTTCGAGGAAAGGACACTCTTGCCAACTCTCGGAGGTTTATAAAAAGAAACAAGGTTTTCAAATGCTAAAGCAAATGAGGACCTTGAATGCTTTAAGTGTCACAAAGAGGTCATTTGCAAAAGGCATTTTCAAAAACAATTTTGAACCCTCATATAAACCATCGAGGTCAAATCGGGTCCTCGGGCTTTAGCAAATTTCAACCTAAAATCTATCGGTCTCATCAAAATTTTCAAAACAAATCAGTCAAAACAAAACCGTTGATTTTGAAGCTAAGTATAGGAAATTCAAAGCTAAGCTTGCATTGCTTGAGGCCAATCCTCGAAACAACAAAAGGTGTTCAATACATGCGGGGTAAAACAAAGGCCTTGTTCTTTGAAACCTTTGGCGGGATGAAGAGCGGTCTCATCGATGATGAAATGGTGCATGTCGATGCAGCGATGGCCCTCGAAGAGGACAAGCTAGCCGTTGGGAAAAATCATGCGGGAATGGAGAATGGGTCAACATCACAATAAAGAAGGTAAATATTTTACTTTCTATGGATGGCGACTACGATTGGCGATCCTATATGAACTATATCCATGTTGACCTTAAGTTTGTAGAAAACAGCGATTAAATCTTTTTCAAAATATAACAAGCTAAGTTTTGAATTAACAAGTGTAGGGATGAGCGCTACTTTTAAAACAAAATAAGCTTGAGGCTATCACTTGCAAATTCAAAACTTGAATTAGTTAAAAGAAATCGGGCTCTTCAAGATAAACTTAAGAAAGAAAAGGATATCATTGCTAGTTGAATTGCTAAGAATCAAGAGTCTTTGATGTTGTGGGAGCTCTAGTAGCAAAGAGAGTCATGGGTGAAGATCATCTCACGACCCTGACAAAGACCGGTCTCCCAAACCATTTGTGTGCGGTGGCATGATTACCAATGTGTTGACTATTCCCAAACCACAGCATTGGATTGAGCAGGTTAATCTTGAGAGTAAGCTTCCAAATTTCGATTGGAAGAATTCTAGAGCACGAAAGTCAAGCTCTAAAGCGAGCTTGGACTCCACGATGTTCCAGTGTCTTGAACACATCTACGAGTCGAGCGAGAATCTCACACCACTTCACCCACGGAACCTCTTGGGTCTTTGCTCCTAGCTCTGAGCTTACTCCTTTACAATTCAATCCACACTACTTAAAAGCAAGGTCGGACTTGGTAGAACCATCTGAAAGACCATCAAAACCAATTCAACAGAATCTACCCCAGCTGAGACTTCCGCATCCTCTGTCAAGGAAACTAAGTCGACCTCCTCTTGTTCCTCAAAGTCAAAAGCCACCACCAAACCCAGCGGAAGTGTGATATATGCCACTATACGGTCATACCATGACAAGCTGTTATAGAATCATTTTTGTATGATGCGCAAAAGGATGATCAGAACTTCTAATCAACTTACAATATGTAAGTTCACTCGGTAAAAGCAAACTATACCAAAGTTGGTCATCGGTATGCTTCAACCTCAAATCTGCTCAAAGTTTAAGCAAAACCCTTTCCTCCTTGCCCTTGTGGCTTTAATGATCATCATCGATGATTGTCTCATGAACACATTACGTAATATTTGCGAAATCCATTTCATGAGACATCCCGGCATAATGATGTCATCCAAGCAAAGAGAAGTTCAAGCAACCCGGAATCAGAGTCATCCTCGGTCTTCAAATGCAAAACACATGGTAGCACAATGCACTCAACCAACGACCATGAGTCAATTCCCAATTCAAACAAACCTTTAGGCCCAAGCCCGCTAGTATGTGGGTTGACAAGAGAAACTAATCGGTTTACTATTTGTGCGAGACATGCCGGGGAGCCTATTTGGCATCTAGATAGTGGATGCTCGAAGCATATTTGGTGTTAAGAGTATCTGCACAAATATGTAAAGGAACTAGGACCCAGGTGGTATTTGGTGATAACTCATCATGTCCCTTTGAAGGTTATGGTTCGATTATCTTGCAATGGAATAGTTTTCTCTAGAATAGCTTATGTCAATGGTCTCAAATACAATCTCATCGGTGTGAGTCAACTACGTGATGCAAAGTACATTGTGCGATTCAATGACAAATAAGGCACCATTTTCAATGCTAACAAAGTTGTTTTGATAGCTCTAGAAGAGATGATGTTTATGTCTTAGACATGTCAACACTCTCTCAAAATGGAACTTGTCTCTTTGCCAAAGCCACTAAAACTATCAGCGGCTATGGCACAAGAGACTCTCACATAAATTTCAAAAACATCAACAACTTGGCAAAACAAAATAAGGTCCTTGGCTTACCATCTTGGTTTTGCAAAGATAAACCATACTCGACTGTGAAAAGGCAAACACCAAAAGCATCTTTCAAACAAAAAAATTTCTCTATCAAAAGCGCCTTTCCTCACGCATATGGATCTCTTTGGACCGGTCGGGACCTAGATCAATCCGGCATAGAAGTATACACTTGTCATTGTTGATGAGTTCTCAAGATACACTTGGGTATACTTTCTTTCCAAAAAGTCGGGCGGTGATACTATAATGTCATTCATCAAGAACATTGAAAACCGAATGACATTCTTGTTAAACTCGTCGAGCGACAATGAGTGCGAGTTCGAAATGAAGAGCTTGAGAATTTACGTGATGAAAGGAATCTCCCAAAAATTTCATCTCCTTACACCTGAACAAAATGAGGTAGGTGAAGGAAAAGCAGAACTCTCATTGAATTGCAAGAACTATGTCAAATGGCTCGGCTCTATGAAACATTTACGGGTGAGCGATCAAAACAACATTTTACACTCAAAACGGGTCAATCATTGTCAAAGACATAACAAAACCCATATGAGATATTCAAAGGTACTGCACGATATCAACTACTTTCATGTGTTTGGATGTCCTATGTTTATTCATAACCACAAGGATCATCTAGGCAAGTTTGATGCTAAAGGCGATGATGGATACTTTCTAGGTTACTCACTAATCTCCAAAGCCTTGAGGTATTTAACACGAGGAGACAACTAGTTGAAACCTTTCATGTCACCTTTGATGAGTGTTACGAAGCATCGGGTTCACTGACACCTCGATGGAGGAAATAGGAATTGATAACTCATCAAGATATACTCGATGAATATAACTTTGAAATCAACTACTCATACCAAGTTGATCTTGACACCTCATATTATGTCTTACCTCACGACACCCTGACCAACTATCGGTGAATTCATTGATAATCAATCGGTCCTCGCATGGATAGGTAACTCGAACCAAATATTCGAGAACTTGTGATTCAAGAAACCCAACTGAACAAGACATCATAGCGGATGATCTTAATGATTACGTGGCTCCTGCACTGAACTCACTCACGAGTTTCTAGTGACCTCTTGACTCGGATCCTAGACCACAAAGTAAGTGGACAAAATCTCGGGACATTGAGCTTGTAAACATCATTGGTGAACCAGCGAGGGCATGCTAACAAGAAGCATGGGTGCTAAACTAGCTATGACTTGACAAATGAATGTCTATATCTTTGATTACCTATCGAAATAGAACCAAAAGTGTCCTCGAGGCTCTAAAACACCCAGTGGGTTCGGAGCCATGCAAGAAGAACTTTATGATTTGATAAAAACAAGGTCATGACCTTGATCAAATGTCCTCGAGGATGTCATTGTCATTGGAATGAAGTGGGTTTTGAAACAAAGCGATGAAAGCAGCACTATCATTAAAAACAAAGCGGACTTGTAGCCAAATGTTACGGTCAACAAGAAGGCATAGAGGATGATGATACATTTTCTCTGTTGCAGAATGGAAGCCATCGGGATCTTCCTTGCATATACTACCTACATGAACTTCAAAGTTTACCAAATGGATGTAAAAAGTGCATTCTGAATGGTGAACTCAAGGAAGATGTGTATGTTCGGCAACCTCACGGCTTTGAGGCGGTGAATTCCACGACTATATCGCAAGCTTGATAAAGCCCTTTATGGACTAAAGCAAGCTCCCGGGGCATGGTATGAAACTCTCTCGACCTTCACGATTCAAAACAAGTTTGTCGGAGGAAAGATAGACAACACATTGTTTATCTACAGGACAAAACAAGATGTAATCTTGGTCAGTATATGTTGATGACATCATCTTTGGCTCGACAAACTACACTCTTTGCAAGCAGTTTGAAAAACTAATAACAAAGAAGATTGAAATGAGCATGATGGGTGAACTCGCATACTTCCTTGGACTACAAATCGAACAAGCGATAAAGGAATCTCCATCGGTCAAGAAAAATATACGAAATCTCTTGAAGAAATATGAGATATCGGCGTGCCTCGATGAAGACACCAATGGTCCCTCTAACAACCTTGGACTGATCTCAGCAGCAATCGGTCAATCAAACCCATTCGGAGGATTGTTGGCTCTTTGTATCTCTCCTGCTTCGGACCGGACATCGATTCTCGATCATCTAATACCAAGATATCGATCAATCCCAAAGAATCCCATCTCGCTGCGACCAAAGAATCTTGAGATACACGAAGGGAACTCCAAGCCTTGGACTCTACTATCCAAAGTGCTCGGGGTTTGACCTCGAAGGATACTCGATTACGATTATCTTTGGGCTGCAACATGGATGAGAAAAAAGTACCTCGAGGTCTGTCAATTTCTTGGAGGAAAAGCGGTGCATTGGAGTGCTAAAAGCAACAATCGGTGGTTATGTCTTTAGCGGCGAGTATGTTCTTCTGCTGCAGGATGTTGTGCCAATGTATTATGGATGAAAAGTCAACTCAATGACTATGACATCTACTACAAATGGTACCCATCTTACGTGACAACACTAGTGCCATTGCAATCTCAACAACCACATCCTTCACCAAAGAACCAAATACATTGATATCGGATATCATTTCATCGGGGACCACATAATGAAAGGAGACATAGAGCTTCGCTTCATCCCTGCGAATATCAACTAGGCGATATCTTCACCAAACCCTTAGATGAACCTACCTTGGGAGGCGAAAATTTGAATTGGGAATGCTAGACATTGAAACTCGACAACCTAAAACCAATCCCGATCTCGATAAGTTTTCCCTAAAATGGTTCATCCTCACGAACAGAACCTCAAAAATACCTCTCCTTTGAATGAGTAAGACTCGTTCGGGGACCTGACTCTTGGTATTGAGCATTGAATGAGTAACTAAATACACCAAGTATTAGTTATTTAAATGTCCTAGGTTGGTAACACACAAATTAAATATAGAAATATATGTCTCTATCTTCTTGTCGGGGCCCTCGAACTTACCTCCCCACTTGGCATTAAATGACCCCTCTGCATGTAATATCTTGTGGATATTTTATTGTTGCAAAATGCACTTTTCTTGTGCCTTGCATTTGTTCATGAATAGGGATTTTTTGCGGGTAGTGAAGTGGTAGCATTAAATGTGGATATTGAAGCGTTTTCAAAAACTAACTTTACAAATCCACATTTGTGCATAAACTACCCTCTCATCACTCTATAAATACCCTCACAAAATCATTAAAACACACACAAAGTATTTACGCAACAAAATGTTGTCAAATACTCTTTCAAATCGAGAAATCTTTGTGTTCTTGAACCTTTTACGAAAAACCTTCTCGTAAACATTTACAAAGTTTTCATCACAAACTTGAGAGATTTAAAAACTCTTTGATTGTTCTAGTTCAAATATTCTTTCAAAACCCTAAAATCTTTAAATGAGAATGGCTAGAACACAATCTCTTTAGTTTGCGTCTCGGTGGTGGGGATCTCGATAACATTGAATTTAAAACCAACAATGTCATAGGAAATTTTGAATACCCCAAATGTCGACCTATAAGGACATAATGAAATTTTATTTAGCGCCGCGAAAGCGACCTTTGTTGGTGTCCTCTATATTGTGCAAAACCTCCTCGGGAGTTTTGGGCTACTATGATGGCCTATGACCCGACACCTCGACTATGAGGCAGACCTAAACCCCCTCGGGGAGTATCTCATTAAGTTCAGGCTTTTTAACGGGGAAAGATCAGTCACCCTGGACTATACAATGTTTTGTACTTAAACACGGTTAGACTACAATAAAGGAGTCTATGTTGCCCATCCTGAACCCTCCACAGTGAAGGATGGGTTAAAACAAATCGTTTTGGATCCAAAATTTTTGGACAAGACCCAGTCACCAAGAGTTCATTTCCTTGGCTTGGAGGATCTGTTCACTTTTGTAATTCGGATCTTGGTGGGAACCACTCATCCATGAAGAGTTAACTCTATTCGAGTTGATGATGGCATCTTGTTTGATGAATAGAATCAATATGGACATTGGGAAATCATTCACGGTGATCTCGTAACCAAGCTCTTGAGCAAAACTAGGGCAAAATCGTTTCGTACCTAGGTTTGTCTCATGTGCTTCTAAGTATTCTTGGGTTTCAATTATCCTCGGGAAAAAAAATATTGTGCTTTACACGGAATCACGAGTCAATCTAATTTTCAAAAGGACCCATCCCTTGTCACTAATATTGAATTGGCGGCCCATATAGTTCTTGTAAACAACCGAGAGGGACTCGATGTCTCTAACCTGCTCCTAAAGAAAGGGAAGTCTCGGTGGGACTAAGACCAAACCAGCATCTCGGGGCCACGAGGCTTGAGGAACCTGACCCAGGCAAAAGTCCAGGCGATATGCCACTTGCGGAGACCAAGCAACATCCACCGGTGACAAGGAAAGACAGCGATAAATCTGTCGGTGCCCTTGGTCCCAACTACTACTCCCAGATCGAGGAGGAAACATACAACCAGCCGGGTGAGGCGCCTTCACATTGCCCAAGGATGACATTCGCAAATCACGGACTTTTGTCGAGGGCCAGCGAATGATCCCAAAGACTCGGAGGAACTAAACAACTGCGATAGGGATTTCCTTGCCACCGACTCCATGAAACCTTTGGAAACACCACGGTGTCTTAGGGGTCCTGAGGACAAAGACTCGGGAGGAAAGAAACAACCGCCGATCTGAACCCGCCGCCAATCGACTCGGGCGACCTTGGGAAAACCCATTAGTGTTTGAGGGTCAAGGGGACAAAGACTCGGAGGGATTAATACCACCCGACGATACGGAACCCATCACCACCACCTTGTTAATTGTTCTTGATGTTCGATATACTATTTTCGATGATGAACTTCAGCGGTGATGATGAAGTTCTTTCGTGAGGAAGACATAGACTGCCGAGATTCAACCACATGAACAAGAATCTACGCACGATCCCCAAAGCACGAGGAGTCGCCTTTTCAAGGCGATGATGCTTCCTTAGACTCTTCATCCTCGATGAATTCAAGAAGTTTGACAATGTTCTTCCTTGGTGAAAGGCAATTTGGTTCGATGGATCACAAAAGCTTGAGGAAGCTATATCTTTGAGGTCATTGACACATTGTGGGATCAACACTGAAGCTACGCAAGTTATCGCGATCTAAAGTCCGATGTGCTCACCATCAATGCCAACACCGATGAACACGGGGATCTTATGTACCAACATCTTCATCATTGGATGACAACGGTCAAATTTCTAAAGCATCTTGAGTTGTAGGACTAAGATTGATGAAATCGGGGACTCGGTCAAAGAGACCAGCCTTTCAACTCAAAAGTGCTCGAGGCTCTGAGGCTTACTTGAAGAATTCCTTAGACCTCACTAAACTAATCACCATGCTAAAGTCTGCCAATATTCGGGGTCTTGATCTTGATTCGGTCTCTTGAGCAACTTGGGTTCCTTAGATGATCGGTGACCACTCGGCTAAGGCATCATCTTCCATGGCTTGGAATCTTAGGCCACGGATGGCTTTGGAATTATCTCGAGGCTAATCACGGAGAAACAAGTCACGGTCTTGACGGATACTCGACATCAAGGCTATGCTCGGTTTGAAATTTATCAAGCCTTGAAAGGTCGAGCACTGAAACTCCCTAGTGTCCAAAGCAACTCTTGCTCTCACTCATATTCGCGACAGCAGTTGAGGGAGAAGACCACTCGAGACTTCCTCTCACCGAGGGGAGCCGGCTCAACCGATCCACCTATACCAATTTCATCGGTACCACCAACATCTTGACAACAACAACAATGGCGGTAACTACACAATGACAACAAATGACACCGCCCCTGGTAGCATCATCTTCCTCGGGCGGGATAAAGGAAAAGGCATAATGAAAACTCCGAGCACGAGAAGATTCCCTACATGATTGGCAACACCGGTACATGCTTACACCACTGACTAAGTGCCTACCTTGCAAAGGAAGAGAGGAGAAAGAAACTTCTTGAAGAAGAAAGAAAGAGCAAAACCTTTGGTACAAGTCGTTGTTGAGGAAGCGAGAACATAGGAATTGATCCAAAGAAGCTTCAAAAGGTCGAGCAGACGAAGTTCAAGGATGCTCATCTTGCTAAGATGGTTGAAATGAGAGCGGTTGGAAGAAAAGAACAAAGAAGCTGCGACCATCGGAAAGGAAGAATTGACCATTACAAGCGGTCGATGACAAAACTTCGAGAAAAATCATCGGCGTCGTAATCATCCCAAATCGAACCAGCGGCAATGAATGTTTACGGGGATGATAAAGACACCGAGGTTCATGATCCCCTAAAATTCAGCGACTTTGGGATCAGCGAACTCGATGAACTTGGTCGATAATTGAAAAGAAGCGAGAATCACGGTGGTTAATGGTGATGAAAATTCTCGGCAAAAGGTATGAAAGGCGGGGATGCACCGGCACAACTAGGGATTGACACGCTTAAGCGCACCACAAGGATCTCAACCTCGGTCATCGCGGGGTAAGAAAGAGAGTTGAGTTCGACTGAGATCAAAGTGCACATACTTGAATACAAGGAGGTACACTGAAGGTGTAAAATTTATCAAATGTCTTGTGATAGAAAATCACGAAAGAGGGCTATTTTTCATTGATGTCTATGGAAACCCAACATTCAAAGGTGGGTGATATTGATCGGGGCATGAGTGGCTACAATCTTGAGCTACGTACCAATGGCCTCTAAAATTCATACTCCTGCAAATGTCAGTTCTATCTTGACATAAGCGCCAAGATAAGAGAGCATCCGAGCGGAAACACTCATCACTAAGAAAGTCAAGCTTGAAGCACTGGGAATCCATCTAGTGACATCATTTTGCTTTATCTTTTTGTACTAGTGTTAGGAACCATGTAATGTGATCAATAAAAGATGTATGTTTTGTTAAAATACTCGGTGTTCCTTATTGTATTCATTAGTACATTCGGTGTAAGATGAAGCCATTTGCTCACTTACAGCGATCAAACACTTAGGCTATTTGAATATCCAAATAGGGGAGGCTATTGGGTTGATAAATACAAACCCCTTTGATGAGTGTGTAAATACTCATCATTTTTGAGTCAATCTGAGCTATAGCGTCTAAAATGCTCGAAATGCATCAAAATCTTGAAAATATCTTAAAGCGCATTTATATGTTTTGGATGCAAAATGTTTAAAATCGGATGAAAAATGAGCATAATTAGCGGTTCGGTCCCCAGTTTCTAAAATTGTCAAAAATAGTCCACAGCACATAATTTCAAAGTAAAATCACCAAAGGTCCTTTTAAAATCATAACTTGTCAAATTTAGTCCTTTGGTGAAAAATATAAAAAGTTTGAGAAAATTACAAGTTTGGTCCTCCAAGTTTCAAAATTGGCAAAAATGGTCCCTGGAAAATCTGAAAATGGCAACTTTGGTCCTTGCATTATTGAAACTTGTCACTTTTCACCCTTGGAGCAACTTTGATGAATTGGCAGCTTAGGTCCCTCAATTTTCAGGAATTACAAAACTAGTCCTTGTTATAATTAAAAACCCTAAACCCTTTTGGACTTGTCACTATCCCTTGACCCCTGCCTTTTCCCTTTTTGACCCTGCCACCTCATATTTTGGACCTTTGGTCAACCAAAGTCAAACAACAGAGTTTCCCACCATCCACTGTACACCTTATCTTCTTCCCTCCAACTTGTGCTGCAACCTGGACCACCATCCTCACCTTTCCACCCTCCTCATCATACTCACCTACTTTTACCACCCATTAAATACCACCCCCTAGTAGCTAAAATCGAGCCAGCAGGTCAAGTGCAATTTCCATAAATTGTGATAAGGCTCAAAACTCCCATTGGCGAGAAAGTGGTGGGAATCAAGAAGAAGGCCGCGTGGAACACATTGGGTGTATAAAAAGGGAAGAAGAAGGCAAGAGAAGCGATGGTTAATTTATTTTCACAATGTATGTCGTTTTACTTATTAAGCTTTCAAATAGATTAAAAGTTGTTATTTCAAGTTCCTTTGTAACAATTCGGTGTGTTGAGTGTATTGCAACCGGTTTAAGTATCAATGCAAGTTTTATTTCATTTTCATAATTTTACATTAAGCTGTTGAAAATTGTGATGTCAAACTATGAATATCAAGCTTGATTAGCTTCTTTCCAAAGTAAAACAGGTTTATATTAGCTCATAATAGCTTTCTATAAGCTTGTATTTAAGTTTCAAGCTAATTTGGTATTGGTCAACAAAAAGTCAAAGAGGGCAAAAGTGATGCGGGGAAGGATTTGGGTTGGTTCGAGATATGGAAATGGGTTGAATTATAGCTTATTGGATTGGGTTTGATAGGTTAGTGGTACTTGGTTCACATTTGCTAGCCATTGTGGCTTTGGACATTTGTAAGTCAAGATCAAAGTTCTTATGCAATATCTGCAATTGTAGTTTAAACATGTTAAAACTGTTCGATGGTAGTAATTCAGTTATAATAAGTTAGTTTGATCATAAATATAAGTAGGTTCATGGTTTAAATCTGTTTTGAGCTCAAATCAAGTTATAAAGGAGTGTTTGGGTTTCTTGTTCTATCTGTCATAATGGTCTATTCGGTGGTTAAGTTTTAGTGGTTCATGTTTAATAAGTGTATTTGAGTTCAATTGAGTCAAAGTATTGTGCTGCATAGCCTCAAGTCAATCTTGCGCTAAATCATCTATCTATCTTCTTGTTGTGGATTTAGGATTGCATAATCATTGATTTGTGCTTAGAAGTATATAACATTGCTTGCAACAAGTTCAATACAACATATAACATCAATCTCGGTGAAAAAATTGGTTCCAAAGTTCAATTTAGTCAAAGTTTATCAATATCTTCAAAAGTCGAAATAAATTAAAATCTGTTTTGGGCTCATTACAAGGAATTTTCATGAGCTTATTTTTGGACTTATCAAGTGAAATTTGGCACTCTAAAAGTTCAAGCGGTCTTTGTACTTATAGGCATTTTGTGGAATTTTGCAATTTATTTAAAAGCTTCAAATCGACTCTTCTTTTAGGCCTTAAGTCCCTCGCTCACAAGCTCGGTTGACACTTAGCTTTTCACAGATATTGAAGCTTGTGCCTGAGGGCTCAAAAGAGCTTCTCATAGTGCGCTTTTGGTACACTTGATCTCACCGGGTCTACTTTAGGTTGCAATTGGTAGTTTCGGTTTGAGCTTATTTTAAGCTTGTGCATGTCTCAAAGTTGGTACTCGAGTTATTTAGCTTATTAGTTTAAATAATCATCAATCATTGAAACTTGCATATCGATGGTTGTAGCTTGTCTATTTATGTTGCATTTGGTCGGTTTAGTAGTCTAGAACATCGTAGGTTTGTTGGTAGCTTATTTTGCTCATTTGGCTTATTAAAGTACTTTAGCTCATAAGTTCTCATAGCCATATCTGTGTTCATTGTGATTACGAAAGTATAACTTTGTTGTTTTAAGTTGCATTAGAGTTCTTATTTCATATTTGAGCTTCTGTAATCAATTGGTGCTTGTTGTGTCACTTGTAGCTTATTTAAGTGCTTATTTCAATAAGCACTTGTAAAACGATTTTCAATTTCTCCACATAAGTGCACTGTTTTCCATTTTCTTATATTCCTAGTATCATTTTAGACTTTTCTGCAATTTTGATTTTCCAAGTTCATTTGCTATTTTTCTTAATTTAAATTAGTTTTTAAGCACTTTTAAATAGCTTTTAATACAAAAATTGAGAAAGGTTCAAAAAAATAAGTTTTATTTTTCTTAGGTTTAGATAAATATAAAAAGTAAAAAAGTAATTTTCCAGATTTTTCATA
Source organism: Chrysanthemum lavandulifolium (assembly GCA_022545495.1). NCBI lineage: Eukaryota > Viridiplantae > Streptophyta > Magnoliopsida > Asterales > Asteraceae > Chrysanthemum > Chrysanthemum lavandulifolium. The sequence continues at coordinate 166,083,559 of CM040240.1, read as the reverse complement.
GTTTATTTTGTAATTTTAGTAATTTAATTAGTTTTAATAGTTTAAAATTCATAGAAAAATAATCGAGAAAATTACAAAAATAGTTTTGAAAATTCTATTTTGATATTTTAGATTTTCTAAGTCTTAATTTTATTTTCTAGCTTTATTTCCTATTTTCTTGTATTTTAGGCTAATATTAAATAGTTAAAAATAGTTTTAATTAATAATAATTAGATAAATAGTTATAAAAATAATTTTCTTTTCTATAAATTTTCTTTTATCATTAGGATTGTAAAAATGTATTTTCATATTTTTAGGATTTATATTGTGTAAGTTTCACGTTTTACTTATGCGTAACGTAGTTTTAAATTCGAGTTATATAAAACATAAAAACAAAAACATCATTTTAAATATAGTGATAGCGTTTATTTAATAGTTTTATCTTTTAACTTTCTTTAATTTGCATTTAAGCCCACATGTAGTTTATGGGCTTTTCATTAGTTATAATCATCTTGAATCTCTTTTCACGTTCAAATCTCGATCACTACACGTCGACTATTCTCGACTTTCATTTGGGACATAACGACCGGGAAACACTATACTCCCGGATCTTCATTGAGTTCGTGCTTAGGCGGTTTAAAAGTTGATTCTGATCCGCCATTCACAAGTGGCGAGGCTTGTGTGATTTAGTTTGTTGTTTGGAAGCATCAAATTTTTGGCGCCATTCTTGGTGAGCGATGCTAATAGTCTTACTTTCAGTGATTAGTGATTTGAATAAACACTCCTTGTTCATACCATCTATCTATATATATATATATATTTCTATAAAAATCCAAAAACCAAAAAGCGACTAAAAGCGTATAAAACACAAAAATATTTTCCTTTTGTTTCTATATATGTATCAAATATAAAAATACAAAAGATTTGTCGTTTTACGAGTTTAATAATAACAACATAAAATCTTACCATCAAAACCAAGGCGGTGCACTACCTAGCTGGGGTGCGACCATAATAAGTTCAGAACCAAAGATTTAAAACTTGCCTTTGTGTCTTGATAGTGGTGTACCTTTTCAAAAAGCCACTCATCTTGTGATTATTGGTTTAAGTTCACCGTTGTTTTGCCTCGATCTTGTTTTAATTGGATTTGTTGTTATATATACTTATCGAACCGGAAAACCCAAAAGATTCTTCTTACCCCATTTCACCAATTTCATAATTCCTTTCCTTAACTCGAGATCTCTTAGAGTTAACTCTAGTACATCTTGCTCGTTCTTCTAGATCATTGAGTCCTCTTCGTGATCTAGCGAGAAATTCTAGGCGACGTTCTCGTGGGCGTCTTTGCCCAAATAGTCGAACTCGAGATTCGTACTATTTCAAACAAAATGGCGGACGAGCGTGCTATGGCGAAATGCTCCAAGCACCCGAGGGTTATGGAGATGCCATCATTCTACCGATAATCAACTCGATCACTTTGAATTGAAGACACATTTGATCCAACTTGTGTCTACAAATCAATTCCACGGGTTTGATCGTGAAGACCGTATGCACATCCGTTGGTTTAACAAGTTGACTTCAACTATCAATTTCAAGGATGTGCCACAAAAAGTCATCAAGTTGATGCTATTTCCGTTCTCACTTGAGGGACGGCCGGTTGGTGGAAAAAGAACCCCTCGATCCATCGAAACTTGGAGGAACTTGTTCAAAAGTTTGTCAATCATTTCTTTCCTCCATCAAAGGCGACTAATCTTAAAATGAAATTTTGGATTTCGTCAAAATTTCGATGAAAACTTTGGAGAGGCATGGGAGAGATTCAAGGATCTCCTCGGAAATTCCCCATCATGAATTCACGGAGCTTCAACAAGTCAATATCTTTTATAATGGGTTGAGCGGTAGCGATCAAGATTCTTTGAATGCGACGCGGTAGCAATATCTTGAATCGTAAGCCTAAAGATGTGATTGAGATTTGCGAGCAAAAATCAAAGTTCCTATTTCATAACAAAGTCAATACTCCTAACACTCCCTTCTTCATCCAATAACTCTTACGAGTTAGGCTGCTCCGATAGCGACTCTAACGGATGCCATCCGTTGTATGATTAAGGATGTTAAGGAAATCAAAGCGAGATTCATAAGCGGAACCGATCAAAGCCGTAAACAAGGTGTGTGAAACTTGTAGTGGTCCACACGCGTATTATGATTGTCAAGCAACCGATGCTTCCTTTACCAAGCACCCGTAGCTTGGTAAACCACAATCAATACCGACCACGGTGATCCTCACTACCGTGCACCTAGCGGTATGACACCACTGGTTTTCCTCCTGTGCAAAACCATGGCAATCAAAGTCGCTTTGTTCGAATCAAGGACAAAATTTCAATAATCAAAATAGGAACAATTACAACCCACAATATCAAGCTCCAAATCGGCAAAATTATCAACAACCTTCTCATGCTCCCCGCAAATGACTTCATGAAAGTTCTTGAGTCAAGCATCGTTCAATGCAAACTCGGATCAATAACATGAGGTTGAGCTAAAGAAGGAAATTGATACCACAATGTCTCGGCGAGACAAATGAGTTGAAGAATATGATGAGCGGTTTCATGAACATGAATATGAACCAAGCTTCATCATCTTACGGAGGACTCCCAAGCAATACAATTACTAATCCCAATGCCGGGTTGAAAGCCGTCACCACTCGTGGTGGTAAGACGCGCAATGGACCTTCGACTCCTATGCCCTCCTCACGTGGCATTGAGTCAAGTTACCAAGGAGACAACGGACAAGGTGCATTATTCAAGCCCGCAGTACCGCACACGTCCAACCTTGATGAGTCAAGCCTTAAGTCCGGAACCCGAGTTCGAAGACACATTCGAGCGAAAACACTTCCATCCGGCTCGAAAGTCTAGTCGACTTCCTTACCCATCAAGAATGAATGATGAGAAGCTCAAAGACAAAAACAAAGAGCAAATGGAAAAATTTTCCAAATCTTCAATGAGCTACACTTTGATATAAGCCGTTGATGCACTCGTTCTAACGCCTAAATTTGCATCCACGCTTAAAGGCTTCTCGACCAACAAAGACAAGCATGCGAGATGGCTAAAACTCCCTCAATGAGCAATGCTCGGTGGTCCTTCTCAAGAAGCTTCCCAAAGCTTGAAGACCAGGCGATTTCTAATCCGTGTGATTTCTTGGGGATGGTTCAATGTTCGCCTTGGCGATCTTGGCGCTAGCATTAACCTCATGCCACTCTCGGTATGGAAGAAGCATCTCTTCTAAACTTTCATCCACTTGTATGACACTCGAGCTAGCGGACCGTACCATAACTCGTCCACTTGGGATGGCAGGGATGTCGTGATGAAAGTGGGAAAGTTTCACTTCCCTCTTGACTTTGTTGTAGTAGACTTGATGCGGATCCTAGAGTTCCCTCATCTTGGGAGAGCTTTCTTGAGAGCAGTGGTGCTCGATTGATGTGTTGTTGAAGAGTTGACCATACGGGTTGACAATGAAGAGCTCGCGTTGAATATCAGCGAACTCCAAACCTCAGACAAAAGCAGTGTTGCCACAATTGATCAAAAATCGAAAGATTGATGCAACACTCTCAAATTTCACGGTTAAGGCGAGTCACCAAAAGCGTTACGAGGTTGAAAGCTTTGAAAATCACCCCGGTTCAAACAAATGGTTTGAAAGTTGTACCGGGGAAGTCAAAGTATTCTTGATGATGATGATGATCTTGAATCGGAGACTTCATCGAAGTGGTGGAAGCTGCTAGCTCTAAGAGCACACCACTTGTCCCACCTCCAGGAATCGGTTTGTCGCATCGAGTTTGTTAACTACGTGGATGAAAGCGAAACTCTCTTACATTTCATCGGGTTGGATGATGATGTTTGTGATCCAATGGAGACATTCTTCCCATTGATGAATTGCTCAAAATGATCCATCATCTTCTAGTCTTATTCCGACTCTTCCATCCCCTTCTCATCACGATGAGGAAGATGACAACTTTTGGAATGAAGTCGATGCATTTCTTAGTGATGAGTCAATTCCAGCGGAATTGATAACACTTACCTTGATCCGGAGGAGACATCCTTTTACGGAAAGCTTGTTAATTGAAGAACCGTCTCCGGGACCTCCGGACATCTTCATCGACAATCACCATATAAGCTTCAAGTTTAAGCTTAAAAGTGTCAAAATGGTGATTTGCTTTTACGATGAGGAATGGACTTGCATTGTCATGCATATCTTTTCCATTCTTCACGAGATGGTGTGGTTACTCTTTCCTTTTCTCTTTCGGAATGAGGACACCATCTTTGACCCGTATCATTCTTAATAGTTTTACTATTAACAATACCGCGATTGTGTCTCGTCGGTGTGGAACTTTCGATGTTCATATGTTTATTAACATTGTGAGCGAAAGTCCGATCAAGATTGGTTTTCACGTTACTTTCCCATGAACAAATGAATTGGGTCGAGTCAAGCTAGCGACTCGGTAATCAAAAACATAGCTAAAACATGGGTTTTCACCGTGTGTACCACCTAGTGTGGGGAGTTGCCCGCTATTGTATATAGAGTATCAAAAAAAAAAAAAAAAAAAAAAAAAAAAAAAAACCTTGCTAAATAATGGCGTAGTATTTCCTTTTACGTTCTCGGTTTCGGCATAACATGGGGTACTTTGAATATTGAGGGCAATATTCAATTCTAGTGTGGGGGAATTCTCGCGAATTTTATCATGTAATTATCGCCTAATTCCCCATTTTGGCCAAAATTTTTTTGGAGTAAGTGTTTTACACTTACTCAATTGATTATCGATCGCCTTGTCTAATAAACAAAAGGATTGGCTAATCCGAGCAAGCGGCTCTTGGTAAAGATATATCAAATCCGTTGACTTGCAATTTGCCCAAAATTGTATGGTATTATTCACCATATCCTAAAAAGTGAAGAGTTGGCTAGCCCGCAAGTTTATGGCTTGTGGTAAAGCGATGGAAAAACCATAATTGGTAATCGACTCACCAAAGATAATATTGATAATTTATCTAAGAGTTGGCTAGTCCGAGCAAACGGCTTACGGTAAAACAAATCAAATCCGTTGGGCGGTGGTTTGCTCAAAATCACATGGTTATCGGTGTACCATAGTTCTTACTTGAGCTGAAACATTTGGCTACTCCGAGTAATGGCTTTTGGTAAAGAGATTCAAATCCATTAAGTTTTCTCAAAAGATTGCTAGGGACTAGCAATAGTTTAGTGTGGGGATTGATGAGTGTGTAAATACTCATCATTTTTGGTCAATCTGAGCGCAAAGCGTCTAAAATGCTCAGAAATGCATCAAAATACTGAAAATATCTTAAAACTGCATTTTATATGTTTCAGATGCAAAATGTTTAAAATCATATGAAAAATGAGCATAATTGGCAGTTTCAGTCCCCCAAGTTTCTAAAATTGTCAAAAATAGTCCCTGAGCACATAATTTCAAAAGTAAAATCACCAAAGGTCCTTTTAAAATCATAACTTGTCAAATTTAGTCCTTTGGTGAAAAATATAAAAAGTTTGAGAAAATTACAAGTTTGGTCCTCGAGTTTCAAAATTGGCAAAAATGGTCCTGGAAAATGCGAAAATGGCAACTTTGGTCCTTGCATTATTGAAACTTGTCACTTTTCACCCTTGGAGCAACTTTGATGAATTGGCGACTTAGGTCCTCGATTTTCGGGAATTACAAAACTAGTCCTTGTTATAATTAAAACCCTAAACCCTTTTGGACTTGTCACTATCCTTGACCCTGCCTTTTCCCTTTTGACCTGCCACCTCATATTTTGGACCTTTGGTCAACCAAAGTCAAACAACGAGTTTCCACCATCCACTTGTACACATATCTTCTTCCTCCAACTTGTGCTGCAATGAGACCACCATCACCTCACCTTTCCACCCCTCCTCATCATACTCACCTACTTTTACCACCCATTAAATGCCACCCCCCTAGTAGCTAAAATCGAGCCAACAGGTCAAGTGCAATTTCCCAAATTGTGATAAGGCTCAAAACACTCCCATTGGCGAAAAGTGGTGGGAATCAAGAAGAAGGCCGCGTGGAACACATTGGGTGTATAAAAAGGGAAGAAGAAGGCAAGAGAAGCGATAGTTAATTTATTTTTCACAATGTATGTCGTTTTTACTTATTAAGCTTTCAAATAGATTAAAAGTTGTTATTTCAAGTTCCTTTGTAACAATTCGGTGTGTTCAAGTGTATTGCAACAGCTTTTAAGTATCAATGCAAGTTTTATTTCATTTTCATAATTTTACATTAAGCTGTTGAAAATTGTGATGTCAAACTATGAATATCAAGCTTCAATTAGCTTCTTTCCAAAGTAAAACAGGTTTATATTAGCTCATAATAGCTTTCTATAAGCTTGTATTTAAGTTTCAAGCTAATTTGAGTATTGGTCAACAAAAAGTCAAAGAGGGGCAAAAGTGATGCGGGAAGGATTTGGGTTGGTTCGAGATATGGAAATGGGTTGAATTATAGCTTATTGGATTGGGTTTGATAGGTTAGTGGTACTTGGTTCACATTTGCTAGCCATTGTGGCTTTGGACATTTGTAAGTCAAGATCAAAGTTCTTATGCAATATCTCGCAATTGTGGTTTAAACATGTTAAAACTTTGTTCGATAGTAGTAATTCGAGTTATAATAAGTTAGTTTGATCATAAATATAAGTAGGTTCATGGTTTAAATCATTTTGAGCTCAAATCAAGTTATAAAGGGTGTTTGGGTTTCTTGTTCTATCTGTCATAATGGTCTATTCAAGAGTTAAGTTTTAGTGGTTCATGTTTAATAAGTGTATTTGAGTTCAATTGAGTCAAAGTATTGTGCTGCGTAGCCTCAAGTCAATCTTGCACCTAAATCATCTATCTATCTTCTTGTTGTGGATTTAGGATTGCATAATCATTGATTTGTGCTTAGAAGTATATAACATTGCTTGCAACAAGTTCAATACAACATATAACATCAATCTCGGTGAAAAAATTGGTTCCAAAGTTCAATTTAGTCAAAGTTTATCAATATCTTCAAAAGTCGAAATAAATTAAAATCATTTTGGGCTCATTACAAGGAATTTTCATGAGCTTATTTTTGGACTTATCAAGTGAAATTTGGCACTCTAAAAGTTCAACTGGTCTTTGTACTTATAGGCATTTTGTGGAATTTTGCAATTTATTTAAAAGCTTCAATCGGCTCTTCTTTTAGGCCTTAAGTCCCTGCTCCAAGCTCGGTTGACACTTAGCTTTTCACAGATATTGAAGCTTGTGCATTGAGGGCTCAAAGAGCTTCTCATAGTGCCTTTTTGGTACACTTGATCTCACCGGGTCTACTTTAGGTTGCAATTGGTAGTTTCGGTTTGAGCTTATTTTTAAGCTTGTGCATGTGTGCTCAAAGTTGGTACTCGGAAATTTATTTAGCTTATTAGTTTAAATAATCATCAATCATTGAAACTTGCATATCGGTGGTTGTAGCTTGTCTATTTACATTGCATTTGGTGGGTTTAGTAGTCTAGAACATCATGTTGTTGGTAGCTTATTTTGCTCATTTGGCTTATTAAAGTACTTTAGCTCATAAGTTCTCATAGCCATATCTGTGTTCATTGTGATTACGAAAGTATAACTGTTGTTTTAAGTTGCATTAGAGTTCTTATTTCATATTTGAGCTTACGTAATCAATTGGTGCTTGTTGTGTCCTTTGTAGCTTATTTAAGTGCTTATTTGATAAGCACTTGTAAACGATTTTCAATTTCTCCACATAAGTGCCTGTTTTCCATTTTCTTATATTCCTAGTATCATTTTAGACTTTTCACTGCAATTTTCAGATTTTTCCAAGTTCATTTGCTATTTTTCTTAATTTAAATTAGTTTTAAGCACTTTTAAATAGCTTTTAATACAAAAATTGAAAAGGTTCAAAAAAATAAGTTTTATTTTCTTAGGTTTAGATAAATATAAAAAGTAAAAAAGTAATTTTCAGATTTTTCATAGTTTATTTTGTAATTTTTAGTAATTCAATTAGTTTTAATAGTTTAAAATTCATAGAAAATAGAAAAATAATCAGAAAATTACAAAATAATTTGAAAATTCTATTTTGATATTTTAGATTTTCTAAGTCTTAATTTTATTTTTCTAGCTTTATTCCTATTTTCTTGTATTTTAGGCTAATATTAAATAGTTAAAAATAGTTTTAATTAATAATAATTAGATAAATAGTTATAAAAATAATTTTCTTTTCTATAAATTTTCTTTTATCATTAGGATTGTAAAATGTATTTTCATATTTTTAGGATTTATATTGTGTAAGTTTCACGTTTTTACTTATGCGTAACGTAGTTTTAAATTCGGTTTATAAAAACATAAAAACAAAACTAATCTTAGGGATTTGAATGGAAAATATCCCAAGTGTTTAGTCCGTTAAACACTAACAGTCCTTGAGTGCATAGTCTCGGTGATCCATCTTCGAGATACTCGATAAGAGGCAAAGAAGAAGTCTCCACTCGATGAGGCGGAACTTAAAGGTGAAGACTAAGTCAAGAAGAAGATGGTGGATTCGGTGGTGATGACAATAACTCACCGAATCCCTAAAACTCCTCTCGACTACTTACGAAGACAAATGAAATAGAAGACTAAAGGATGTGAAGACTAAAGAATGAGCGGGATAAGGCGAGATAAGTTTGAATCGAGATAAGGCGAAGTCCTTATCAACCAAAGTCAACTTTCACTAATGGAAAAGCGATCGAGGTTCGGTGTCATCAACGAACTTTGGAAAGCGATCTTGTCTCTTACCTAAAATAGTCTTAGTAAATAGAGACAAAATACATCAAGATTTTGTCTTACATAAATGTCGGTTTGTCACTTAGGAAAGAGTTAAAACTCATACTTGTATAAATAACATAAGAGATGGAGTGAAAGATTCAAGCTTGTGAATTGTAAAACACACATACACACAAGCCATCTTTCACTCCTCCAAATACAACTTAATCCACGAGATAGCTCGGTGGGTACTTGTAGTTGTGCTCGGACTTAGCTTTGAGCTTCATGAGGAGTTGCACCCTTTGTCATTTCAATCCCAAGTACTATTCCGCAAGTACTTGGGTAATGTATTCTTGTTTGATTCATTTCTAATAAAGAATATTATGTTGAAAATTATTCAGGTGTGTTTTACTTACATCTTATCGGTCATAGATTCACAATTAACTTGCCTTTAAAATACTTTAACTGCTTTTACGATAGTGAATAGGAACAAAACTTATGCATTCTTCTTGAAAAGAATTTAACCGCAACTTCACATATCCTCTTGAGCTAATCGGGGAGTACTAGTTTCTTTTCCTTACTTACCTTCCTTTATCATAACTTTGATACTTTCGTGAACGTTAGGGACAATGTTCGGTTTAAGTGTAGGGAGGAGAATAAAAGCAGGAACTTAGAAACTATTCACTCACTTGATTATTTGTCTTGTCTTTGGTAATTTGTGTAATAAACTATGAGACATATTCGTTAGGGAAAATTTAGCACCAAATTTAAAAAATTTTATGACATGTACGAGCTAAACTTTAGTCTTAATAAAGCGTCTCATGGATAGGAGTTATATGACTAGCACAAAAACCGTTTACCACTCAAATTCCACCCCAAAAATGTGAGGTTCGCCCCTATATCTTTAGGAATAAAAGCATTCGCCTTTAATGCTTAGAGAGAGTACCGGTAGTATAATAGATTCTAGAACTTGTTTTGTGATTCATTCTGAGATCGCTGGTGAGACTACACTTGTGTAGTTAGGAATAACTATGTGATAAGAGGCATTAGGATAACCCTTGTTTGAAACCTGTTTTATAATTACTTCTTCCACATCGGTTGAGTAATTACCCACACCCTGCGATGTACTCATCTTTAGTACACGATACCCCTAGTTAACCCCTCGAGCCTATCCTTTTCGCGGTTCTCGTGATGTTTCGGTTTTGAATATCAATGAAGAACATTGTTTACAATCCACCTCAAATGTACACCCAAATCGCCTTAGCCTACCTTGTATGCACTCATATTTAGTACATTATTGTTATCATTACTAAACCCTTAGTTCAAATATCTAGTTACTTGCATGGTTGGTAAGTCGAGTCATATCTTTTGTACACAGTTTTGGGATGATTGGGACTCATGGGTAAAAGTAATATTTTATGGAGTAACGGAAAGAATGATAAATTCAAATTCCCTTTGTCTACGTAATTAAATACTCCAAGTGTTTTTATCTTTTCAAATCGGGTCAATTAGTATTAGAAATAAAAACTCAAGTGTATGGATGATCCTATAAATCCCTTATATTTTGATGTTATCGTAGAGGATGGTAGAGTAAAATGTATGAAAAAAAATCGAAAAAATAGAGTGTTAAAAAAATGAAAAAATGAAGAAAAAACATACGACCTACCATCCTACATCTATCTTTATGTTTATATCATTAAATTTATGTTTGTTTGTTTCAAGTTATCTAGAGCTAGTGAGTTGAGTCTTGGCTTAGCAACGCCACGCTTTTCATGCTTGTAACATAAGATTTTGACTTGCCACCACTAAATATCGCCTATCCAACAAAACCCTTTGTTTCTCTACCGTAAGCCTAACGTTACAACCCTTCAAAGACCTCTTAGATAGTTGTTCCTAGGTGCTTACGCCAAAGCGGTGGAGGTTTGATCTAGTCTCAAGCCTATGGTAATCTATGTACTATGCCGGTAATGAGTGTTTATCTTCCATTTCAATTTATTATATTTCATATAAACCCGAGAGATGAGAGAATCCAAACTGACTTGTGAGGTGCTAGTGTATAATTTCCGTGCTTGTTATGACTATTCTTGTGCTTTTACTTGTTATAAATTATTTTAAACCCATGCTTCATACCCCCTAACTTATAAAATGATTGGCTAAAAGCACATTTGCTTGAGGACAAGCAAATAACAAGTGTAGGGATATTTGATAAGGATTTAAAACGTACGCTTTTAAGGGGTCATTTAAGCCCTAAATCGACCACTTTTAGACGTTACTGCTTAATTTCGTTCCTTTTCACTTTTTAGGTCTCTTGGAAGCAAAATATTGGAATGAGGCATATTTAGACGAAAAGGAGCAAATACATGAAGAAAATGGCAAAGTCAAGATCGAAGCCTCTCAAAGTCGATCAAGCGATTACATGACGCCGTCCCCATTAAAGGGGATGCCGTCCTTCTATAAAGACTTGATCAAAACATGCACCGACGACTCGGTGGAAATTTTGTTCATATAACCGATGGCGTCACGTTATAAAGAAGGAGGCGTCACTCGAGTTTTCATCTCGGACGGCCCGGATCCGTAATCAAGACGGCGTCCGACTAAAGAATGACGGTGTCACAACTCTAAGGTGACACCGTCCCATCGATGACTTGGCCAAGACAAAACCCTAATGACGGCGGTGACGGCGCCCCATGCAACGCCGTCGCACTTGTAAATCTATATATAGAATTCGATTTTTCTGCATTTAGGGAGGTAGAGTTTTGGAGAAAAAACACAAATTCGTTTGTAGTCCAATTTGGACAGTATCTTAGGGTCCCATACCCTATTTTACACATCGAGATAAGTATTTTAATCTAAAGTAACATCATGTCTATCCCTTATTCGATTGATTATGTGTATGCTTGATTGTTAACCATGTCTAGCTAAATTTCTTGTGTGTTTGATTAGATCTATGAAACCTAGTTATTGATTATTGTTAGGTTGTTTCTTATCTTAATTGTAAATTGGCTTAGGAGTGCAACTAGGCATCATTCGTTGTATTTAATGCTTGAGTATGCTTTATGAATGTGTGGCTTATGAATGAGATAGCTAAGGCTTTCCGACTTCGTATGGCATGCCCGAGAGATAACCTAAAAGAACTAGAGACTACGCATACCCTACGAGCTTAGGAATACAACGCGTTAAGATAAGGTGTGACAATTCAACCGACCAATAAAAGATAACTAGGGAGTAATAGTATCTAGGTAAACACATTTTTAATCATCATACGAGCACACTACAACGATAACCAATTGCCCAGAGATATTTACCTTAGCTTTCTAAAAAACCAATAAAAAGATAAAAAAGAATCATCATCAACCCCCACCTTCTCGTCATACATTTCTTGCTAGCATTCATATTCCCCTAGAGAACAATATCAATCCCGAGGCTTACCCAATACTACACTACAACGATTAGGTTCACTGCCTAGGTGGTTGAAAAACTTACTCGAAGAAAAGGAAGTTCCTTTGACCCCGAACGCGCTTCGTACGTGCATCAAGTTACAACTAAAGAATTCCAAATTTCTTTAGAGGTTTTAAGCATAGAAATTCTTTCAAATTCCTTTTCGGGTAAAGCATTATATAAAATCATTTTTGCTTCACTATTTTTGAAAAGCTTTTTCTTTTGATCGTCGGTGAGGCGATCACGAGGGATGTTTATTTCCTTGCCGTTTTATCATCTTTTTATTGGCTTGAAAGTCACCTTCAACAATGATGTACCAAAGATCAATATTTTTGACTTCACATAAGTTTCAAATCTATTTTCCAACAAATAAAACCATTTGTTTCAAGTAGTGGAGGTCGTTGCATAGATTTCCCTTCTTTATAATTTTCAAAACTCATTGTGATCGAAAAGTTTTTAAAATACAATTTACTTTAAAACTTTGTAAACCTATCTCTTGATGCCAATTGTGGAAAACTAGAAGGGGGGGTTGAATAGTTTTACCGATTTTAAGTTTAGTTTCAAAAACTTTAGATTTGATCTTATGTGAATTCGTATGGATGGATAGAAAGTATAAAGCAATAAGTAAAGTAAATAGAGAAAGCAAGTAAAGTAAAGGATAGAGAGGAGTGACACAAGTGATTTATAGTGGTTTGGCTACAAGGACACATTCCTTGCCCTACTCCACTCCCAGAGTTCCCCACTCGAGAGTTCAAGCACTATGTCAACAAGCTCCTTCAACACGGCGGAGAAGCCTCACAACATCGCTTACACTTTATCTGGTACTAAGCTAAATACCGATTCCTTAACACGGCGGACCAAACCACACAACTATAACACAACAACTATGTGAAATATGAAATACAAGATCTTGCTACAGAAATCTTGCGGAGGAACAAGTCAATTAAGGACCCCTTGATTGGATGACTTATAGTATCTCGTGATCTCGCCTTTGAGAAGGACCTACATGAGAATCACATCTAAAGAAAGAAGAACTACTAGATAGATCAAGAGATCTGAGATTAGAAGAGAGAAGTACTATATGAGAGAGTTTGTAAGAAGAGGGGTGAGTAACAATGAAGAAATGGCTCACTATTTATAGGCAAAAATATCTATTGTAGCCCGGTTCCTACGGATCCCTCACTTGGGGGATCCGTCCAGTGCAATCCAAGGGATCCGTCAAACTGGGTTGTACCAGTCCGGGTTTTGGGTTGCAAACCGGGTCATGGGTCATGGGTATGAGCCTTTGGTACCCAACGAGATACAATGTATCTAGACATTGGGTCATGGGTCATGGGTTATGGATTAGCTCAATGGGTATGGGTCGTGGGTCTTGGATATTACCCATCCTATTAAACTATTACAACAAATTAATATTACAACATTTTATGTAAATGACTAAATGTAAATACTTTACAAAAATAATATGTATCCTTATAATTTTACTTATAATAACTTTATATTTGTTATCAACAAAACATAAAGAGATCGCTAAATATGAATAAACGTTTTTACGGTTTATTTGTATTAACAGAGATTATAACTTATAACTATGATTTAAGATTATTTGAGGACAAAATATTCTTTACATACAAATGAATCAATCTCCACCTTCCATCTTTCCTTCATTTTTATTTGATCTAATGGATGATATTAATACAAACAATTTAAAAAACTCACTTTCATTTCTTTTTATTTCAAATATTAATATCTTTCAAACCGTTAATCGCTAAGCGAAAAAAAATATACCATTCGACAAACATTTAATTATCTTTCTATAGATATGCACTTTGATATACTTTCGACAAATGTTTTTCTTCATGTTTCACTTTTTTACATTTTTTCGTTACTTAAATTTGCATGAAAAATCGTATGTGATTAAACACTAATTTGAATATCACATGTGATATTAGTGTTAAATCACATATGATATTACACTTCACATGTGATATCACATGTGAATATTATATGTTATTTAACACTATCATATATGATTTAACACTAATATCAAATGTGATATTCAAATTAGTGTTAAATCAAATGTGATTTTTTCATGCAAATCTCGATTCGAAAAAGGCGAAAAAAGTGAAAAACGATATTTTTCTTTTCTCGAAAGTATATTAAAGTGTCCGTCTATAGAAAAATAATTAAAGGCTCGTCGTGATTGTGTAATTATTTTCGCTTAACGATTAACGGTTTAAGAGATATTTAAATTATAAAAAATATGTGAAATAATAAAATGCTTTTAATCTCAACCATTGATTTCTTTATAGATGGATGGTGGGGATGAGTCCCTTGATATGTGAGAAAAATTTGGTATGTAAAATAACTCTCCTCTCTAACTATTATAGCTCTTCTCCAAAAATGGCGATGGAGGCTGTTTTCAAGTCCTAAAACTCCTTGGGTTAAGGTTATCAAATCGTTCCACGGGCAAGAGGGAGGCTTTGGTCAGAATGGTATTAATTCGAATGGTATATGGGCTAAGATCGTTGGTATTTCTAATTATTTACACTCGGATGGTGTCATTCATAGTTGTTGGAATTTAAGAGCTAATTATCATATAATAAACACATAATCATCGTGAGTACGCAGCGAATATTGATTATATAATGTAAAAAATTAACCTAAAAGAGAACATACCTTGTTAGCTTCCATAACGATTCAAGAACGAGAAGAACAATATAAACCCTAAATTAGGGTTTACTAAAATCTTCCTTTGTGGATGTCGATCGACAAACCACCAAAAACCTAACTTGGTTTTCTCTACGATCTCACACACATGTATTGTTAGCGATTAAATATGAATGCTAGTTCTTATATCACAATAACTAACCAAACATTTGAGTTACGTTCAAAATCAATCGCAAATCCTTAGGATTTGTAGTTCAATCGATTGAGACAAAGAGAAGAGAGAAAAGAAGTTTGGCTAGTTAAGGTTTTCCAAGAGATATATCAAACTATGAATACAAGTGTTTGTATTTATAATGTGTTATCTTGGAGTCTAATTTTGAGTTGGATTCCCTCTTGGAAGCCCTAAACCGATCGGCCATAAGCATAAGGAGGGGTTCTAGAACCTTCTCATTATTTAGTTACACTATAGTCCTCTAAGTTAATATTTAACGACCGTTAACCAACTACCGTTAAGTAACCTTTAATATAACGACCGTTAGTTAGTTATTATTATGAAATAATAATTAATATATTACTATAATATAAAAATCATAATAATTGAATCTCATACGTAATGCGTGCGATCATGTAGACTTTAATACATTACGGACATACGTGATCGAAACATCTTTACAAAACTAACAATACTGACTTTCTCGATTTCGTATGGGGTGTGGTATCGTTTCTGGAAAGACTTTTGGATAGGTAATTCTCCACTCTATCTTCGCTACAATAGATTATTTTGGCTTGAACAAGATAAAAGATTGTTCGATTATAAATCGTATTCACAACAACCAATGAACTTGGAATTGGTCTAGAACTGATTTGGGTACTCATAACTTGGCATATCTTCGTGACCTTCTTAACGAGATCAGCCAAGTTGACATAGTCTCTAATTCGGATGCTGGCATTTGGTCTCTTGCTAATGATGGAGTGTTCTATGTTGGTCTCACTCGTCAACATTTTGACGATCATATTTTGCCTTCTTTGGATTCTTTGACTCATTGGGACAAAGCCCTTCTTCGTAAAGTGAACATCTTCATGTGGTGCATAAAGCTTGATAGACTTCCGCATCGGCTAAATCTCTCAAATCGTGATATAGAAATCCAGGAGATAACTTGTCCATCTCGCAATTGAAATGTTGAATCCAACCTTCACATCTTTGTTCCTATGTTTGTTTCTATGGATCATTGGAGAGTTTGGTTGAGTTCATGGCCCGTTTCCAGAAGGAAGATTCATCGTATGTACATCGTCATTGCTTCTTCTTTATGGTGGATATGGAGGTACTGCAACAAGATCACTTTTTGTTCGCATTCGATGAGAGATAGCGATATTTTTACAACATCCGTCCATCTTCTTATTATTGGCTCTATCATAGGGGCCACATGTCGTGTAATTGGTTCAAATAGCTAAAAAATCCTTTACTGCTTACAAATTCGTGTTGATTGGTGTTGGGAGTTACGCACATCTCGAGATTTTTTGCTTCTTTTGTTTCTATGTCTCGTTTATTTTCCATGTGATTTGTTTAGGTTTACATAAAAAAACGCTCCAGAGTGCAAATCGGTAGCTCGACTTGATGAGTGAGGATTTTTCTCTTGTCTCGATTTTATTGTAATTGACAAGAGTTTTTCATCTCTTTTGTAGTCACGCAGATTAAAATCTCGTAGATTTTAGAAATTGTAGTTCTGTTTATTTCTAGTCTTGTATATTTTCTCTTTGGCTTCCAGCTCCTTACTAATAGCTTTTTATATATATTTATTCCTTCCATTAATACAAATAAATAAGTAAAATTATAAATCAATAGAAATTTGTGACCATAAAAGGTACAATGATCATTGTAATAGTAAAGGTCAATGTTTTAAAACCCGGTTCGACCTACCAACAAAACAGAGTGTTGACCGGTCTGTTGTAAGTCGGGTTTTGTTGTGATTTGAACGGATTGAACCTTCGGTTTTGGTTGACCGGGTCGAATCACGGACCGAAACCGGACGGTTCACTATCTATGAAAGAAAAGAGCAAGAATGATGTAACTAAATGATGTTACAAAGACATGTTGGCTATATGTGGTGAACCATACGCATACTAATCTTACTAAAGATCGATTGACCGTGGCTCCGGTTTCTTGTCGTCAACGTCGACGAAGAGAATATGTGTCAGTGGTGGTGATTGAAAATGGTAAGAGGTGTGTGTGTAAAAGTGTTTGGGTTTTGTGACCTTTCTTTGGTTACAACAATGGAGGAATAAGAATGAAAAAAATATATATATTGAAAACTTGGTTTGAGGGTGAAAATGATGATAGATGATGTAATAGTAGCACATGCCAAGTGGTGTGATATGACCATTTGTGTAGCAAATACAGAATACACTATAAACTCTTTGATAGAGTAAGCTAATAGATATGATTTCTTATATAAATATACAAGTAATTTACATGATTGGCCATGTTTTAGAAACTAAAGTTGTGTGGCATATATTTTTTTTTATTATATAAATATAGAGTATAAACTCTTTGATACAGTGTGCTAATAGGTTTGATACTATATTTTCTAATCTTAGAAACTAAAGGTGCGTAGTAATTTTCTTTGTATACACTTTGACTAAAGGTACTTCTCTCTTTGGCCTAAAACCGGTTTGGCCGTGGTTCAATGGTTGAACCCATCATTCGACCAAGGTCATTAAAAGTTTCGGGTTTTAAAACATTGGTAAAGGTGATCACGATATATAAATTTGATGTTTACAAACAATAAAGACGCTTTGAATGGTTTGTTATTGTCTTTTCATAGTCACGAATATCATTCGGAAAAGTACTTCACTTTATTTGAATTGAAGGCTAATGAAACTATTTTTCGAATGGTGGTTGTTAATATGGTTGTTTGTTGACAATGAATTCCAAAATAATTAAAGATTCATTGATGTTTTTAACTGCTTTAGCAAAGCTACCTAGTTTTGGAACAAATTGTTTTGATTGATCTTAATCTTATGGGTTTTGCTAACAACAAAGGGCTGTGTTTAAGCAAGTGATTGTTATTACAATGTTATTAATGATTTATCATGATTGAATAAAAATCACTAAAATTGCGGAAATAATTCCGAAAAAAATGGATGCATAACTAACACTTAATTCTGATTGGCTAAAATAGTCTATTACATCAAATTGTAAGAAAATACATCCTCTTAACCAGAGCCCTAAGGGCTGCTGTTAGCAAAATCCTAATCTTATATAACGTGGTTTTCTCATTTAAAACTAAATTGATTCAAAAAAGGTGTCAATTGGCGAGAACATCTAATCTCGGATGTCTTTTGGCACCAGTAATTCTCTATTTCACAAAAAATAGCTCCGACAACCCTCTTGGCCCAAAAAGTCACTAACTGAAGTGAGTAAGGCCCGACAAAACCCCTCACTGTAGAGTCACTAAGCGAAGTGAAGTAAAGTTCAAAGCTCGAACGGCTGGCTTTTTATCCACAAAATTTCTTTAGCGAACCCATTGGTTTTTCGTTTGTGGGTATCAAGATATTTTGCAGTTGTGAGAATGCGAATGTTATGGAATAGCAAAAGTAGTTTGTTTTCATCTGGCAATATTAATTAAACGGCTAGAAGACATAAAAACATATTTCGAGAAATTTTGGTTAGAACTCGAACATGGCATACCTCATATACGATACGGTGTAAATGATTATTTTGTGTGATTGTTGTGACAACCGTGCGGTCCCCTTCTTCAACCGCCCCAAAGATGGGTGACATTTGAAGAAGCAATGAATTTGATTCTTTTGAGAAAAGAAAATATTGTTAGGTTTTCTTTCTCTTGAAAATGGAAAAATGGGTTAATAAGTATTCGTCGTGAAAATATAATTATTTGTATTTGTCGTAAAAATATAATCATTTGTTCTTACTCAGTGATTTCTTCAAAACGTTTAGATTATATGTATATTTACTTACGTCGTTCTCGAGTATTTTTAAAAGATTAGAAATGATGGATAAAGAAAATAAAATAAAACAAATAGAAAGAAAAAAAGTTATTTTTTATTTTAAATTCGCGAGTCGTAATGAAAAGAAAAAAGGTTGTGTTTTCGAGTTGAAGTGAAAAGAAAAATGACATAACTACATTTATGTCCTTTAAAACATGTTAATTTTATCACAAGAGTCGAATATAAGTAAGAGACATATAAATACTGAAGATAATATTAGTCATTATATACTCAATAGATAACCAACCTGAACATGAAGACAAAACCATCTCGAGTTTGGAGAAGGATTTACTCATGGTTCAAGTTGTGAGACAAAAATCAGGGTTTTTCTCCCAGTCTGGCCAAGTGAGTTTAGGGGTTTTCTTAGGGTCTCTCCTATTGGTTGGATCCTATACCGCCCATTTGGATGATTTAACTCGGGGATCAGATTTCAAGTGTGGTACCGATCTAAAAAAAAGAAACTCAATAGATTGAGTGTAGTTTTGTTTCCGTACAAATCCGTCTATATTTAGGCAGAAATGTTTTGGTAAAAAATGCTAAAAATTTTCTTAGCATTTCATTTCTGTTTCATTTTCATTCTATTCAAGATAAACTAAAAAACACAATAAATATTCAGTTTTTCAATCATTTGATTTCATTTCCTTTCCAAAAAGAACTCGAGAATGCAACATTAATGATTTGAATGATTCTCAATATCAAAGTTTTCAAGATCGGATTTTACACATTATAAGTGATTCGTTGTTGCAAAAATAAGCGATCGGTGATTAAGATCGCGATCTTAAGATTCTACTTTAATGTTATTTCTTAATAGTTTTTGTAATATTATATAAATCTACAAATTATTATACATTATAAACACAAAATATTATGAATATTTCATAGAAATGTTATCCTAAATTATGGTTATAAAATGTTTAAAAAGATTAACATGTTGTTTTTTGAATATTAAAAAAAAATGTAGTTTTTTAGTTTATAATCCAAGAAAAGTAAGATCGGATCGGATTAGATCTTAAGATCGTATGGTTAATATCGGGATCTTATAAGATCTTAAGCTTGCAAAGATCTTATGTAGGATTCGGATTTTGCTTTGCAGCATCGTAAGATCGGGATCAAGATCCATACAACTATGCTTAATATTACATACTTTTTTCTGAAAATTTTATTTTATATGTAATAATATGCTGACTTATCACTTGAAAGTTCTTTGATCGATTTGATTTAAAAGGGCGATCACTATGCGATACACAAAACAAAAATATGTTTAAATAATAGAACATCGGTATTCGTATTAAATTATGTTCATTAACATGTAATTCTAATGACTTGTGAATTACCGATTCATATTATGTTGTCTATTGCATATTCACGTATTACTGTCTCTAAAAGATTTAGATCGATTGAGAAACTGTGACCTATGCACTCGCGGCTGCCTGCAGATCATTCATCAATGACCAACCAATGCGATGTTCAGCCGCATCGATGACTAATCCGTACGTGTTGGGATTGAACCCAATTCGTTTCTTTCAAAAGGTCCTGTTTACCGATTCATCAGAGCAATGCCCCTTTGGTTATTGTGTGAAGAAGTCGGATATTTTTGCAAGATTTTGAAGTAACAACAAATAATTGGTAGTTGGGTTTGTAGAATTTGAAAGAAATGTTGGCCAATAAAAATTACGCCTCATTCATTTATCAGTTGAACTTCCACGCTTCCTCAATCACCAATTTTGTATTATTGATTTATTAGTTGACTAAACTCGTTTCCTGTATAAAACGCAATTATTTAAAGAGGTATGCAGTCAATTTCGTTTGTCGAAATCTCAAGCAAATTTCATTGCATATAGCTTGATCATCTTTTCGTATAGAAGTTCAAGCATTTGCAAACTTTATTTATCACGTTACAAGTTTTCCAAGTTCATTGGTATGCTACTTGTTAAATTTACAATTGCTATATGCCATCCAAAATTTGTACTAGATATACATACCTGATCTTTAAGTTTCTGCACAATAGATAGTTTTATTTATTTCACAAATTTACAAAATCAAACCACATAAGTAATAAAGCTGGGGTAAGAAAGGAATCTCGTTATAATATTTGCAATGTTATATATTCATTGATTTTTTGTTTTTTTACTCTTAGGAAAACGAGTAAAAGACGCAAAAAAAAAAAAAGAAAAAAAAAAGTAAATAATTCCAAAATTTTATTCCTTCATGCTTTCTCCCTGAAAAGAGAAGCCAATCCGGTGACCACTAATTTACTCCCTCTCTTCCTCGGTTTTATCGCCGGCGGCTGCCACGTTCCAGCCGCCGACGATTCAAAACCCTCATCGGACTTTTCTCCCTCCGTGAACTCTACCTTCGTCTTTTCCTCTCCAAAAATCAATTCAAAAACCCCACACTCAGACTCAAACGCGGCCTCAGAAAAAACAGACAACTGTCTTTTATGCTCTGAGGCCACGTTTCCATTTGGTGTTGGAGGTGGAGTAGGTGGCAACAAAGTCCCTACTGCCTTCACCGTCAACGGTAACATTTCCGTCATCGGTGAAGGCGTTCTGACATGTGTCGACATCCATTTCGACCTCATGTACTCAAATTTCCTCCACGGAGGAACATGCATTCCCTTCTTCTTCAAGCTCAGTTTCGCTGCTTCAGACACAACCGATAAAATCTGTTGCAAACGATCGGCTTCACCGACATAGATGTACGGTAACGATTGAAGGATCGCCTTATAGTTCCCCGTAGGCCGAGCTATTTCGAACTCAGATCTGAAATCTATATCAATTAACACCCTATCTCCGCTTCCAAAAATCACATCGAAATATTCATATTCACCTATTAACCAAAATTAAACACCCATAAATACAAATAACACTATATTTATAAATTTTTAAACAATTCACACAGATCAGTTAAAGTTAAGTTAAATACCAGCAGGATAAGATGAAGTCTTCTCCCAACGTGATTTACAAACCGAAGCATCGTACCCAAGTAGTACCAATTCCCGAACAACAACTTTCGTCAATTCGTCTTTCCTTTTACAACATTTATTTTTCTCAACAATTTTCGACGTATCCGCTAACAGGTTCCTTTGGGCAACACTCGCGCAAGACATCAAACTCTACAATCAGAATGGATTGGGTTTTAAATATATTTTCATTGATATAATTTTCATAAGTATTATATAACACAAACAAAAATACTTAGATTAAAGTTGAAAAAGAAAGACTTCAAACAAACAGATACCTTGAGAGTATCGGAGTAGTTAGGATTAGATTCACCAAAAAACTCATCATCAGAAACATCATTCATGTTTCCATTGAAACAGTTACATCTGTTTCGGCCGCATTTCGGCTTTTCGGGGCGGTATCTTCGATAAAATTCTGTACCATTTTGCCAAACAAACGGAACTCGGT